>JAOXJM010000012.1:9730312-9743829 GCA_026413425.1 Tringa solitaria
GAGACTAAAATGGACCTCACCAAAGTACTGCCCTAATGCATTTTAAGCTGAATGTTAGAAACAACATTGGAGTCCACCTATCATGAAGCCTGAATCTCTGATGCAAAAAAAAAAAAAGCTTTGAAAATGCAAAATTGTTCTTTCATATCAAACTGCACTTTCATACATGTAATTAATAAATGAGATTGAGGACAACTGATGATATACATTTTAGTGCAGTTGCAACTTCTCATTCTTTCCTTTCATTCATATCTTCCCTCTTCCTTCAAGGCAGTTTAAAATACAGACCAATTTATAATGCAAATGGTTTAAATTAAAAATTACAAGGATATCCAACAATTTAGTGTTAAAAGGAGGAAGTTAAAGAAAGATAAAAAATTCTGTAAGAGATCCCAAATTTCAAAATTTTAAAACTAACTTTTCATAAAAATCAATCTCCACACTTTTAAGAAATTTACTCTAAATTTATTTCTATAGCAGACATACCTAGTCTTTACATTGTGACCTACCTTCTTCAAACTAGTGCCAGTGGAGATCCAGAATATCTACTTGAAAGAAAAAATAAAATATATGCTCTGATTTATTCTGTGTGTTCTGAATTAGTCCTCACTGATTTTCTATCTATGAAATTTCATTTGCATGAAATAAAAATGATTTAGAGTGAGATTAAAATTACTTCATTCCAATTGTTAGTGCTCAGGCATTTACATCATGTACGTGTTATCTGAGTTAAGAAATTAAGAAAAATTTCAGGTGTGAAAATTAAATGATGGCATTTTTGTATCTGAGCTTCCCAGGATTGGGCAGAACAGCACTGATAAAAAAGTACTGGTAGATAATAGACTGCATTATGATTCAGCTTGCTGCATTCCCAAGAATCCTGATCTTTGGCTTTCTCCTTCTCCCTCCTTTCAAAAGCTTAAGTTTCATCACTTTTTTGTAATGAACTAAATGGTAATTACCTGAAAAACACTGTGATACACTAAAAGTATTGACCATATGGTATTGTGAGATATTGCAGTATCTCAGGGTTTTAATGACTACCACTGTTTATAAAAACAAAGCACAGCTCCCAGCTGCATTTCTAGTTCAGGAACACGCAATGTGCAGCCTCAGCGACTAAAGGCCTATGGCCTGGGGACAGGAAAGTAACCTGAATTTGCTCACAGAGAGCTTGTAGAGTACCTGCACCAGCTGCTTTCCTGAAAGAACCGGCGTGCGATACTCGAACAAGGGACGATAGCATAGAACAGAAGGCATGGAAAGACAGAAATGGGAATATGGGAATGTCTGTTCTGGGAAACTAGGCCAACAGCCATATTTGTTCAACTACATGGAGAGATACAAATGTGAGCTAGTCCTTGGGGCTCTACTGAGGACTCCAGACGTGCTCCTACAATTACCCGTTGCCTGTCATTGATTTAAGAGTGATTCCGTGTCGTTACTGTTGCTAGTGTGACAGATCAGTTGGTCACCAGCTAAAGCAATTCAAAATTTTTCTCTGGATGTTCCTCTACAAGTAAAAATGAAGAGCTAGTCCTGATAGAAAGCAGAGGAAAATATCTGGGGAAGTGAAGCCCAAAGGGGAGGGAAAGATGGACCCCTGGAAGGACTCTTCTCTTGTAAAGTGATCTACATCAGCAGGTGAGAATCATATTCCAGGATAATATATTTCACCAGATTTTGGAAGCACAAAAGCTGACAACAACAGAAATAGAATGGACTATAATCTTATCTCTGCACATACAAAAGAAATTCAAAATATTCAAAGCTACATTCTCATATTGACAAAAAAGAGAAGTAAATAGTAACTGTTGTTTTTCTCTTATTTTCTTGTGCAAGAATAAAAAGCATGAAACACCAGTTTCCTATGGGAATATATAATATCAGAATCAAGGCACTGAAGCAGTAATGTGGGGGATATGATCTCTGTCAGTTTCTAAGTATCACAAGGAATCTGGAGGATTAAAGGAAGAAAAATGATTTTATGTCTAGAAAACTCTAGGGAGTGCAGACAATTACATGTGAAGAGTTACCTGAAGAAGATTCTAGGTTTATGCCTCTCCACCAGTTATGGTGCTGAGACAAAATGACAGAATTTTCTCTACTGGATAAATTCATAGGCAAGTATTTTCCATCTGTATTATTTAGGTAGGGGCTCAAGCTATGATATCAGAAGCAAAACTTTTGGCTTTAAAAACAATGATAGATAGTATGGAACTTATCTGTACAAGGGTAGAGACTGCTAGGGAAAGTGACAGTGAGAGATAAAAATTTTACATTTAACCTCCTATTTAATGCTGTCCCTTTGCTGATTTTAACATACTTCAGTAGCAAGAGCTTTCCTGTTTTATGTATGTTTATAATTTCTTTTACTTTTTTAAGCTAGTTGTAGAAGTTAAGAGAAGAATGTGCACAAATCTTTTTCACTTGATAAATTGCAGTTGCAGGTAGAATAACAATTTCAAAGAGGACATTGAGATATGCAGAGAAGGTCAAATCAGTGTTTCTGTTTGTATATATGTACTAAGGCACAAGAACATTTTGATGTTATTTTCTAAAAAAGAGCTGAAAAGCTTCATAGAGTACAAAAGCTCAGCTTCTAAGAAACATCAAGACCTTCCAGTAACAAAGAATAATAAAACATATCAGTCCTGTTTCATTGCTGTAAATATTGTAATTTATTTTCTCTTACTTATTGTAAACTAATTTTTTAAAGTTAATTAAATTGCACTAAATATTTTAACCTGGTAGGGGAAACAAATATTGAAAATCATAAAAATACAACTCTTTAATGGTTTGCCTAGGAAAACAGAAAACTTGGGGAATAAACCAAGAGTTCTGTACAACCCAGTTTCAGAGTCCTAACCTGTACACCATCCTGTGGAAAGTAATCATTATATGCAAAGCAGTATCATTTATCACCTTTGTAAAGGTGAAGAAATAATATCAAGCATTTGGAATTAACCTAACCCTTCATCATGTTAAATGAGTCAGACTAATCATATTTCATAGCAACTTTATACTATGAACACAAGATGCTTTTTCAGTTTTTTCACAGCATCGAAGCAGAATACCAGCTACCTCAAATTAAATGCATAGAAAGGCACGTATGATCCAATTAAACAAACATGTCGTGAACAGATTTACAGCCTCTATAATTTTACATAGACTGTCTGGAAATGAGAGTTAACATATGACAAAACATGAAATATCCAGGAATTGACTAATACAACAATGCCAGGAGTTGGCTCACAAGCTGACAGAGCTGCCATGAGCTCTCTGTGATCTTGTATTTTACGAAAAGCTTCAAGCACATGCATTGTGATAAATCACAAAACAGGACAGGTTCCTCTGCATTGGGTGTCCAAGCAAGGCTTCAGAAAAGCATGACTTGACTTTAAAGCTTGAAAGACTATGATAAGCAGTGAAAAGAGATGAAATTTCTACTCTCAAATTAAGGATTTTCTTAGTGCATTTAAGTCTAAATACCCAATCTCATGTTCAAGAAATCGCACACCAGCCTGACTGTTTAAGCTGCTAAGCATGCAGCAGCTTGCATTTAGTTTCACTGGAGGTGGCAAGAACTACATGTTCTGGAAAGTCAGGCTTTGGGTTTCCTCATGAGGGACTCGGGAGGCTAAACATTGTTTAAATGTTTTGATTGTGGGATCTTGGCCCTCAGCTTAGAGCATATTCTGGCAGACAAATGGGAGTGCTGGCATTATTTCCAACCAAAAAAAAAAAGTTTTCCATACTTGAAGAACCAGAAGCTCAGAGAATAAGAATAGTTCTTTGCTCCAAAGGTAGAGTTCTTTGATTTGAGAGCTCACATTGATGCATCCCCTCTATAACAGATCATTATTTTATAAGTACATCCAAAGTAGCATACAAATGAAAACAAGATCCTGTAGATAACTTTGTTTTGTAAGATTGCTTTAGAATTTCAGAGCTAAAATTAGTAGAAACAGTTCCAAGCAGTTATATCGAGAAAGAAACAAACCTCTTTCACACAAATCCTACAGCGGTAGAATACAATTTTTTTGAGGGAGAAAAGAGTAAACAAAGTAAATCACCCTATTTGATTGGTTTCTCGGCATAATAAAGTGCTGAAGCAGCACAGTGGAGGATTTGCTGGACAATTTTCTACACTGAAACTGTCAATTCATTCTGAAGCTTAGCGCTGATGGATATTATGGATTGGTATGGATTGCACTGCTCCAACCATCTGAAAGGTCACTCGACAAACACAGCAGGAGTGACCTATTGTTCTTGCCATTGACAATCAGACTGCCATTTTGACAAGTCTTTAAACTATCACAAATCTTTTCTTCAAGTATTACATGGAAATGTTTATCTTTGCTTTGTGGCACAATTAAAAGCTGGCATCTTAGGAGTTCACTGAAGCAGTCTTAATATCTCCTTGGGTCAAACTTGCAAAGCCATGGAAGCCTGAGAATCTAATAGTGAATGGATCACCCCTGACATCTGTCAACTATACCACCGAGTATAATCTTTTCAGTTCCATTTTCAGATGAGAAGGTGAAAAGAACTCAAGCTATTATCCCCAGTGTACAAATATGTTGGAATACTTCCTTTCTCACCACAGACCACTGTTTCAGCTGTAAAAATGAAGCTTCGCTGCTCCAAAACATTGTGGCCAATAAAAATTGATGGATTGAAACATTGTCCTATTGCTTTCTTTATGGGGGAAGAAGAAAAACACACAAAATTAGAAGTATTGGAAAATAAGTACCTTTCATATTGGTATGATAAATAAGTGCCGTTCACATTTTGGCATTTCGTGTGCACAAGTCAAGAGTGGATTAAAAAACACCACCTAAATCATAATTTTAAGTTTATAATCTTAATTGTGCTAATTGCTGCAAGAAAGATACTTCACATATGAATTTTTCTAAGACTCAGGCTGTTAGAAAGATATATTTCATGCCTACCTTTAGCTCCAGCTTCCTCTCTATTCAAAATAGAGAACTTTAAAAAAGCATAAAGATCTAAATACAAAATATCAAAGACCGGTTGTGAAATCAATTTCCTGAGTACTTACAGACTCCAATCATCTCTCAAACAGGAGTGATTTTAGACTGACATAGACTAAAGATCTGACTAGGAATAGTTCCAGCCCCTTTATTTCACTGTATGAATATAACTTTCATGCACAGCTATGTATAAATGGGTAGCATGCACCTAAGCCATTTATTAATACTATTATTAACTGCAAACAGAGAGTAAGTTTTTTAGCACAAAAACTTAATGATGCAGGAAGCTTAATAAAGAAATGTTCCTTAAATGCACATTACAATTTCTCCTCTGTGCAGTGATAGTTAAAAAACATCCCTTTCTCAATCCTCTCTCCCCCAAGAAAAAACTCAATTACAGCAACATTCATGAAAACAAGTCCTTACTGGAACTCTCGGCCACACTGAACCAATTGCTCTCTAAGGCCATTTTATGTACTAAAGAAATGGTTGTGGGAAACACTAGTACACACCAGATCCCTCAACTATTGTAGAAAGTATTTCATGTTCCTGCAGAGTAGACGAGTCCATTTTTAACATGTGGAATTTCCTGAACAGGTTTTGTTATTCTTCTAAAATTCCAGAATATATAAAGAATTTTTATGTTTTATTTTTTCAAAATATGAGGTTTTCATTTCATTCTTACATTGCAGATAGATCTATTCAAAACAAACAAGTTTATCAACAAAAATTAAACCAGTATATTTTGGAGTATGAAATGTTGACAGGGTCAAATCACTGAAGAGTTATAAGTCACTGGCTAAGAACCATGAGCCAAAATTTGTTTACTGTAGATTGAATGCAACATAATCCTGGTACAAAGGGAATTTTTCTTTAGTTCAACTCAATCAGCTAAGTCTCATCAAAAATTAACTCATTTCAGATTAGGAACTGAAAAGAAGCATGAAAGCTTATTGTCATCTCTTTGGTGACTTTGGAGAAGATGACATCTAGTTGTACTCAAAGAGCTAAGAATGTAGTGAGGACTTATCATCTAAGTTTTCTGAATAGTACGTGCTTTGTGTAATGAGCTGGTTACCATTAAAAACTAAAATTGTTTTGACAAACATATTTTTGCATTCAAACCATTTGAAGTAGTTTTATCTAACTAATTTCTATTTTTTTTCCCATAATTTCTGAGCATTTTTAACAACATCCCAACGTTTATCTAAAAGTATCTTGTCCCAAAGTTACTATAATCGTAATAATATATTATATTAGAAAAGTATATTTTTCTTTCTGGTATTGAAAATAGTAAAGAAGCTGAACAATTCTATGCTAAATTGTATTTGTCTATATGGAGTCATATAGGATCAAGAACCTTTGGACAAATGACTCTTCAGCAAGTTGCACTGAATAATAATAGACACAATTCAGGGAAAATCCATCAGCAGGGAACTAGTTAAGGAGAAAACCAGGTAAGATGACACAGTGAAGAATATACACGCTGTGAAGACTGAAAGTCAGAATGCTCCCATTACACAGAGCTGTGAAAGCTCTAAGCTTTTAGAGAATTTATGAGCTAAATAAGTCTGCATGGTCAAGGGAGATGGTGTCATTAAGATACTGTTGAATATCAAGCTGCCTTCCAGACTGATGTGAGTTAAAAGACCCTGGGGAAGCAGCGCTGAGCTGGGGAAAAACTGGCTTCTACTGCTCCACGTAGTATTCATAGGCAGGAACCAGGACGTGTGGTTAAACTAGGGTATACCATCAATTTCTGGTAGACTGTTTTCAAAAACACAGAAGGTGACTCCTGAGTGTCTCCTTGAAAAAAAGCAAGCAGTAATGCAACGAACCTGAAGGACTAAGGTATGACCTAGACAAAAAACTGGAATACTCTGTAATAACTAGCTTTCTCCTGGAGCAGGTTCTTGAGAATAGTGAGCCTGTTCCAGGAACCAGTCAGCAAAAATGAATGTTACAAGAAAAAAAACTGAAAAGTGTAATTGCAAAAGCAACTTCCAACTGGTTAATTAAATCCGAAGCATTTGGTCATTAAATGATTAAGAGTTGTTACTGACACACAGACACATTAACAGAAGTATGAGGACCCCAAATCATTTGGGAATTCCCTTAAAGCAAGTACGCCAAAACTCCCCAAAGGTCTTTTCTAAATGCTAGAGCTGGGTTTCTCTAGAAAGTGAACAAATTTTAACACTAAAACGGTAAAAAAAAACCTCAGAATGAGACATGTTAGCAATGCAAGGATCTGTTAACATAACTCTTATCCCCACTGTGTCCTCACAAGGACAAGGACCCCTTTCCTTCAAAAACTCTCATTCCAGTAACTAAGTATTTTCTGCAGGGTAACCTCTGAATCCTTATGAAATATCTACCTTCCATTATCTCTGAGGAGTGAGTGTTTTCTCCCCACATTTTCGAGAAGTTTCTGTCTCTCTATCCCTGATATTTGCAGGCTGCCAAGCCTCAGCTTCCACTCTCTTCTCTTATGTCTTTCCCTCTGTGCACCTTATAAAATATCTGCCCCCAAAATGGCATCCTTTCTTTGAGATCCCATCTTTCCCAAATGTAGTCCCTGGGAGAAGGCGAACAAGAAGTTGTCCTCTGACATCCAGCCAAATGCATTTCAAAACACAGTGTAGTAAAATCAAGAATCCTCCACAGTTCTATTGCCTTTGGTCCCATTAATAAGTTTGAGACAGTCAAAAGAATCAATCCATGCTACACAAGTTTCTGTCTTGGCTTCTTTAAAATATCTGGGCAGAGATTTGTAGGCCCATCCTAGAAATTCCTGATTTCTCACAGAAGATGAGTTGGGATTACCAACCAAATATAACATTGTTCTCACAGAGGAGGAACAGATGTAAAAGTGCCCACATCACTCTAAACTCCAAAATGTTCCTATAATACACTGTATCACTACGGTGAAAAGAAACCTGTCTTTTGAAAGTATAGTATTAAATGTCAAATTCATTAGTGACATGACCTGAAATCATTAGGTCTTTCTTTCTAAACTAGCTGCATATGTGATGTTTGGATTCCTATATGTGTTATTTTCAGATCAAAATGAAACCACAGAGAAAATATTGTGCTTTGTTATTGTGTGTCATTTTTTGAAAGAATGACTCAGGCATTGATATTTAGGCTACTTTCAAGTCAAATATTTAAAGCCCACATCCTACCCATAAGTACACTTACTGACATATTGGAAGGTCACTGGAACATGAGAAGACAGAGAGAGGTCTAAGCAAAAGACCTACAAACTAAATATCTTCCGCATTGGAGGAAAGGCAACTGTAAGAAAATGGAACTGTTTCCTTGTATTTTCATCAAAGTACTGAACAGATTCCAAGCAGTTTCAGATCTATTAAAAATCAGGCCTGTGGCATTTTCCTCTTGTACATTCATATTTCATTAGGTGCAATGACTTTATCTTTTTTCCAGTTAAAAATGCCATTCAAATTGGCTGCTGTACTTACTCTTTCACTGTGACAATATAGCCGTATCCTTTCTCCTCAGAAGATTTCACTTCAAGCTGTAAGCCTTGTCCCGTATTTTTCTCAGGCTCTTCATAGGAGTTTCCATCCTGCCTTAAAGTGTTCTTAATCCAGTAGCGGGCCTTGCTTGGGTCTTCAGAGTCAGATTCACTGTTCTTTGCAGCTGTCAGTTCCCTTGAGAAAGTCTCGCTTTTTACATTTTCCACACCAACTTTTACTTCTTCTGAGGAAGAAGAGTCAGTGTCTTCAGATTTTTTGGCTTCCGTCTTAGTAGATTCTTCAGGTGTAAGGTCTTTAGGCATACTGTCAGGTAATGCATTCTCATTCAAGAAGTTGACTAGTTTTGCAGTGCTCTCCTGTATTAAAAAAATATTTTTATTTTTAAACCTAAACATAGGAATGTTATGCTGAACCAAACCTGAATATAATCTTTCAAACTCTTATTGGTATAATAGGGTCTATTCATGCCAATGTCACATGGTCATTTTCTTAATTTCTATATGCTGCCAGACTATATAAGAACATAACTTTTATTCAGCAATAATAAAAGAGTATTAAATTATGCCACTGTATTTTTCACTGGTTTTAATAAGAGCAAAGAAATTTTATCGTTAACAGTTACTTCCTCAAATATCACAGAATCTAGATAGCCTTTTCTCTGGCTTGAACAGCTAGAAGAAAATGTTGATGATACTTTCATAGTGTTCATTTTCGTGTGTCTGTGTGTTAAAGTACTGATGAGAATGAAACTTTGCTATTGGGTCTCATGAGTCATACCACAGGAAAGGGAACAGATATTATGTGACAACTTATGTTTCACTTATTTATCTCTAGAAATTGTGTCAAAGTCTTTGCAAGTGATCCACTAAGCTAAATATGTGATTGTAGAAAATGTCTGTCTAATAAATTGAAACAATAAGCAAATGAGCAAAACTCAAAAATACACACCTGGAAAGATTAGTTTTCTAGTTTCATTCTATAAATTTATTGCAACCAAGCATTTGGGAGGAAATCATGGCTCATGGGCACCTTGTGCTCTGTGTCACAATACATTCTTTTGTATCACATCCCCTATTCAAGCTGTCACTAAGAAATCTGTACATGTGATCCTCTGTAAGTCTATTGTGAGTGCAGTGCTTCTTTCCTTGAAGAATTTCATGCGGATGGTTAAAGCTCCTGCCAAATTGTCCATTTGTGTGTTTTTCTTGCTTGGTAGAAGGGCAGCTGAAGAGAACATATGAAACACTGGGAACATATGAAGGTTTGCCCATTTATAAGTCTTGCAGTGTTAGCTTTTGCTAGACTATATAGTAGGAGAAGTTTCACAGCAGTTTTAAAAATTATTTCTTTGAGATTTTTCTGCTCCATGCAACCCAGAAAAAGAAAGTTGAATATACTTCACAAATGGATGAATATTGGGCAGAAGTCTATGGGACATTCCCCAGAAGAAAGAGCCATAGGACACACATCAATACTCAAAATTTACTAACCTAACGAAAAGCATGAATTTGTCTGAACATTGGGATATGTTATGAATTCTGTCTATTTACAAAGGACAGAAAGGCAAAACAGGACTTGATTTTGGTTCTTTGAACTGAAAAACTCATTTTGGTTAAGATTTAAATAAATGTTCATTTAATATTTCAATGCATCAACATCAATATGCTTATGCTGTGATACTGAATTACATCTACACAAGACAAAAAAACAAGTCTTGTATTTCAGAATTGTGTTTTGACCTCCACTGCACATAAACCTGATATTCTGAGATGGAATGCTTGTATACTTGTACTTTACCTCTTTATCTGTTCTCGCGGTGGATTCATGCACTCCATTGTCTGTAGGACATGAAAAGCACAAATATATAGTTATGAAGGAAAAACATCATATATGAAACAAAGACCACTTATAGACTGCTTTGTAGTGGTGGCCTTTTCATGCAATTTAAACATTAAGACATCAAAGCTGAAAGGGCAGAGTAAAGAGCACTGTATAATTCAGTATTGTCATTCTAACTCCACTTCGACAGCAAATTAATGCAAGATCAATAGAGGGAGTACTTCAAGAGCCAATGTAATAGTGTTATTTTGCTAATTAAGTGTCCATTCTTCATATCAGCTTATCAATACCTAAGAAAAAACACCAATAAAATGGTTCTAGCTTGCTGAATGGACATTTACATTAAAGTAAAAGGAAACATATACACCCCTCATACACATTGTGGTGGAAGAAAAAGACTTATCTTATAGCTATCATCTAGCAAAAACATGTTACAGTTTAAGTACAGTGATGATATGCAAGTCACACAATTAACCTCAGCTAAATAATGTTGGCTATTTGGTTTATGAACTGAGTCTTATTCATCTCTCCCAGCATGATTCAGGTCAAACTCTCAAGTCTGCTCATTTTAATCTACACAATTGGCAATTAAAATAACCAGACTATCCCTAACTAGTAAGGATTTCAGTATATCAGCATGAAAAAAGACAGAAATAAGTTAAAATCACTGTTTGTCCCTTGTATCATATTTTTTATGTCCTAGATATCATAACATTGCTAAAATAGAGAATGATTAAACGGTAACTTATGTCCCACTGTAGTATTGAATCATTAATGCCAATTACTGTAGCTCCTGAATTTGCATTACCAGGAAAATATGTGTCCAGTCAGAAGTAAATAACCATAATAACTTTTTTATTTCCCTAAGCAGGAAAGGGAATGAGTAGTTTTCTACCTGTACCTGTCTAAGACTTTCTTCTGCAAATAATTGTGGCACATTAAAGAATGATTATATGTAAAACACCATTTTTTTCACCACATATTTCAAAATAGATTCTAGAAATATAATAATTTTTCATTATCATTTTTTTTAAACATCTCATTTTCAAGAAAGGGAAATTAGACCACACAGCATAAAGTAATTTGTATTTCAAGATAATTGGGTGTGTAGGTTTATCTTGTTTGTGAAGCTTGAAGACCAACAGTTCACAAACAGATGCATTTTTGATAAATAAAGTATCTGTTGTAAAAAGGAAACAACAAAACTAAACTTCTACAACCTTCAGGGAAAAATACATAAACTTTCCCTCCTGTCCTCTTTCAAACTGATTTTAAGAAGTCTAGCACTATTGTGAAACAATAAAGAAAAATTAGAGTAGATATCTTTTGCTGTACTTAACTCTTAGAATTAATACCTGGTATGTTAACACTGTTTTCTATGAATCCAGTCTGAATCTCTGCCCTTCCTTGAGCACCTTCTTTCTTCATTTGCCCTTCTGGTTTGTCTTCTCTAGTTTTTCCAGCATCGTCCTCTGTTTCTTCCTGAATGCCAACTGTTTGAATTGCATTGGCGATAGTGTCCGCAATCTCATCCAGTTCTGTTGAGCTGAGATTTTCCACATTCACCTGGTGTTTCTGTAGGTCCTTCAATACATCCTTAATAACTGTCTCTGGATCACAAAACAAAATAAGTACAAGATTTAATTGAGTACATGAAACATGTGCTTGTATCAGTAAGTATCTTTCCTGATTCCTAAAAGATGGGTTTTCCTTCAGGGAGAGCATCTGTTTTCCAAAAGAGTTCACAAACATTCATGCTGCCATTTTTATAAAAAAACAAAGTATTATAAAAGGATGTTAGAGTTTATAACCAGGTGGACCCATGCCAGGCACTGGGGGACATATGCCACTACAATCCAGCAAGTCCTAGAGAGAAGGGCATAAAATTGTCACCTTTTCTTTCCAAGAAAAGCATTGTTTCCTAGCCTAAACAGATTCAAAATACTAAAGACAAGTGTTAAGGTAGCTTAACTTTTTTAGCTGTGCTAAGACAGTGCAAACAACACTACTGCTTATTAGAGATCAGGTTTCTTTGGTGATTTGCTTTTTGCAGGGTAAATAGCTATATAGATTTCTGAGAAAAAAAAAAAAAGAGTCAGATAAAGCGCCTCTTCAATTAGAAGTGGATATGGATATATCTCCACTACATACATGGATATTTAATGGACAAACTTTCTAAATTGTATCAATTTCTCTTGAAAAATATATATTTTGTCAGAATACCTTGACAGAAAAAACTAAATTATTGAAGCAGAGCTAATAATGTCAGCGAAGAAAAGACGGAATATATGTCAGTTCCAAATCAAAACTGAAACTTTTCAACTAAATATATAGATACATTGCAAGGCACATCACAGTAGGAAAAAGTGTTCTTGCAAAACTGTTTGATTACCTGACATCAGTGCATCTACAAAAGAATGAAAACTGTGATGACTTCAGTGACTTTCTTTTTCAAGAGGTTTTGCCATTCATCCATTGACATGGAGAACTCATGACATGCAGTAGCTAACAATCTATGAATGAAATTTTGAATGTTTTTGTAATCTTTGCAATAATATTGACATAAATTAATAATAATTTTTAGCGCAGATTAAGAATCTACCTCTGTCTTTCTAAACTTCTTGTAAATGTGGAATCGCCCTTAGAAAACATCTATGTCAAGAATTAAAGGTTTCTAAGTCAGACAAATATCTGCCAATTTAAAACAAAATAAAAGAGAATACGTCCAAAACAGCCCAGCTGATTGGAGCCTTGAACATGAGTTTCTCATAATTCAGATTAGTTTCCTAACTATTAAATGATACTGGCTGCTTTAGGATCGCTTACTCACTTTACTACAATATTTTTGAAGCATTTTTGATTTGTTCAACTTCAGAACAGAAACCACATTCCTTTTCCACTGACCTAGAACCCCTGCTTCCTAGCCATAACATGTTGAAAAGAATGTCACTCAGTTATTGTGATTACGAAACATCTTACCAAGAATTTTGATTTATGAAAAAAATTAAAAAACACCTACATGCCTGGTAGCACTATTTTTTCAAAACTTAGACTCTCAGATTCTCAAGTTTACTCAGTGCTAGTGTTACGTAGAGTCCTGAAAGTTTATCTGTTTTCTGAAAACGGGACCCAGATTCTTATAATATCTCAAGAGACTGGTTAGTATCACTATGAAGTTTTT
>JAOXJM010000012.1:9743929-9766171 GCA_026413425.1 Tringa solitaria
AGTATCACTATGAAGTTTTTAGCAAAATGCATAGGGAGAAATTTCAAGCAAATTCCATCAAATGGAACAGCATAAAAACAATTATGTCATTGAGTAAAAGCTCACGTTCAAACGATGCTCATGCATTTATGATAAAACAATCTAGATCAAATTACACCAGCAGCAGTTTCAAGCCAAAGAACCTCAAAATTCTGATTTGAAAAATCAGCAACCTTAGGCTTCCAATCTGCAAGCAAGCTTTGAGCCTCCAAAAAATAAGATGCATCTGCCTGCTAAATTTTATTTAAGTTAGTTACTGGCCATTACAACAATATTTGAAGACAAATCTTAAAAGAGAATTGTATTCCAGGACATATATAATTAAAGAGCCATATTAATGTAACACTACTAGATTTTTGTTTATTTCATTTGTTTCAGAGCCAGATATCAAGACCAAATACTAAGATACTCAACAACACGCAGTCAATATAGCCTTGTTATTTTCATTTAATTTCATTTTTTCCAAACTAACTTTCCTCTGTAGCAATTATGTTAGCCAAGTCTTATCTCTCCAGTTCACTTCCACATATTCATAGTCAATAACAAAGGAGTCTCAATCTCAAACAAAATGGAAATAGGGGAACAGGGTGGGGAATCACATGAGAAAATGAATGGCCCAGATAATACCAACAGGCTCACTGCAGGTCCTCCTGGTTCATTAAATAAACCTGTCATAGAGAGGCCTTCTGCTCCTCTGGTGCTGCTATTCCTGCCCTTGGTCAATGCCACCTGGGCGTCACTGAGCAAACAAACTCCTAAACACTTGTGTCAATGTGAGTAAAACTTAGGCATTATATGCTACTGTTACTGAAGAACTACAAGTGTGACTTAGAATTTCAAGGACCAAAGGCAATAACCAAAGCCAGTAAGTATGAGGAACATCATGTTTTCAGTATACTGGGAAGAATAGTCGCATTACTGTCTGTAACAGCCTGGTGAAATGGAGGTCTATGTAAAAAGTCTTGCTAACTTCATGAGGTTCATGATACAATGTTAATACATGTCCATGAGAAATCTGTGTGTTTCCACTTCTTGTTATGGCACGTATCCATGTTTTATATTATTTCACATTATTGGATAAGGCTGATACAGAAATAAATATCAGTGTATCTATTTACAAACACCTTTAGGCAACTTAAGGAAATTATGATGAATTTATTAAAACCAGAAAGTATTTTTGGAGAAAGACCAAAAGGAAGATGGATACTGCAACGGCACATCATTTAAGCAGTGCATGTACTCAAACATGCATGTACCTGCACACAGCTCTTGTACTCTCCAACTGACCCCTTCTAAATAGAATCGGCAATGCTCAGCTGTGTTTCACAGGGCTTGAATGGCAAACCAGATTCCTCCCTGAGCTCCAGCTTCCAAACGGAAGAAGGCAAGCTGCTTCATAGTTGCCTTGGAACCATGACAACAGTAAAGGCCCATATATCTAGACGATGTAATATTTAATATCAGCTTCACCAGTAGATTTCCCCTAGTAGGTAACAGCAGCTTATCAAGGGAAAACAGCTTTTTACTGTACAGCACACAAATCATGCTCCACACCCGATTGACACAACTGCCAAGGCCAGCTGGACTGACCACCAAATGGTATGACAGAAGTAATTTTGGTAGCAGTCCCACAGGGTGGTCTGTCCTCATCCACCCCATCACCTAACTGACTATATATTAGCTGTCCTCAGCAGCTGAGTGCCATACAGCCTGGTCACCACAGCTTTGCAAGGCAGTGGACGTACAAAAATATCTTTGCCTATAAACATGGAAGTTTGTTATTTTTTGAAAAAAAGGTATCTAAATTACTAATGTTGTGACCTTTCCAATGCAATGGTGAGATGCATTCTGTAATACACCAAAAATGAGTAGACTAGAACAAATCACTTAAAACTGAGCCAAATTCTGTATATGGCTGGTGCAGAAGACAGATTAATGATTCCACTCTTGCACAGTAACTACAAAGGCAATACCCACGCACATCGTGCTCCTCCTAGAGGTAACAGTTTCCAAATCTGATAGAAAAAGAGCTCCACATTTCCTTCTCTTGTATTTCTCCCTCAGGGTGCCTTGTTAGCTGATTTACCTGGCACTGTTTTGCAGCAGTTCTCAGTGCTAATCTGCTCAGTACCTTCTGGATCGTTCTCTTAGTCAAGTTCCTTTGTTTAATCCTGTGCCAGATGCAGCAGAGAATGGAGGCCATATGACTGCCCCACATGCTTTCCAGTTTTTTTTTAACAGTTCTGTGGTTTAGAGAGTGCAAGAGAGAAACCACCCACAAGCATACAAAAGTCCTGAAGGACTGGAGAGATTGGAGAAAGGTTATAAGAAGAAAGAGATGGCGCAGTCAGCCTGGTAAATCTGAATCCGAACCACCATCATTCCAATGGACAGCACTCTAAACAACAAATACACTGGGGTCTGTTCTCACCACTTCCTTATGGAAGTGGCTTAAAAATACAAAGGAAATCATACTATTTCCTACTCAAATGATTCATAATTTGATGTCTATGCAGCATTTAAAAGCTAATGCAAGGGAAGAAGTTCCTACAGGGCACATTATGTATGTGAAGTCAAAGCAGTACAGCGCAATGAAATGTGAAACATGTTATTCCCTCTAAGTGTTAAGCATTTTTTTCCCGGTTGGCTCCTACCAGGAAAGGTGAAGTGGAACAGCTGGAGGATAATGAAACCAGCATGTGCCTAGTTTGTTTTGAGTCTGGCAACAAAATTGTCTAACCTGTGCAAGAGACTCACAGTGCCACCTGGATTTGATTTTACATTATAGTTCGTTCCTTGAAACCTATTATCTCTGGGCACCATACCAAGAATGCTTTCACTTCTGAGCATCCTTTAGATTGCAAGCATTATCTTTCCTCTGCTGCAACTTCGACATTTCTGTGTGTTGTGTTTTAAAAAAAACAACAAAACAAATCAAAGAATGCATAACTTCATGGCTAATAATAACTACAGAAGGGATTCAGAGGAACCCCCTTACATATCACCAAAACTCATTGGGATAGTGGGGACTACAGTGTAACAGATGAAACTGCCTGGCAATTGCAGAGGATCAGTTCTTTCATTTTTCAGGCCTTCTGAACCACTGGAATATCAATAGTTAGGTTAGTTTAGAAAAACAACAAAGTGAGTGAGAATTATTTTCTAAACTCTGCCTGATCCCCAGCCATGATGAGAAATCCCATCTTGTCTTACAAAGCAGCGCTTCAAATATATCACAGTATCCCATGAGACATTACACTCCATCTTCATTTAAATATTTGTTAAACTATCACATACAAAAGAAATCAGGATCTTGTCATAATTAAGCAGTGTTAGCCAAAAAAGATTTAAAAACAGCAAATGGGTTGACAAATAGAATGTCCAGCTGCAACCCCACCTTCTTGTATTACCCTGTGTCCACCTATCCGCATAATTGACAGACTCCCCTCTCTGTGTTCTGTGCCAGAATTTATTTCAGTGTTAATTTCTGTGTCTAACTTTGAATTTCACCCATGCTCTTTGAATTTCTGGTTAAATACAGAGAAAGAGAACAAAACCAGACATTTCCATATTACCTATATATAGTGTGGGATGCATGCATAAAAACAGATTTGACAGCAAAGATATGCCTATAATTATGTGTTGTTTGTAAAGCGCTTTGAAAATATAGCACGTTACATAAATGCTACGTCTTACTGAGTGCCATATATTTCTGCATGCATATGGAAGGTGGGTTGAAGAATGTGGGTAGATGTTTGCAGGGAAAGAGTAGTTAGAATGCTGAACATTGTTATTATAAGTATTATGGTAGTTATAAATACGCCAATAGAAGCAGATATATCAGAATGTCTTTTTTTTTTTTTCCTTTTTCTCCAAAATGCTCACTGAACATTGGGGAAACTTCAGATAAGTTAAAATAAGTAAATATCAACTTTACCATCCACTACGCTCAGAGGGTCCTTTGGATCATTCTGGGAAGCAGATTTATGATTCAGCATTTCAGGGGTTGGCCCAAGCACTCCAGATGCAGGTCTTGCCTGGAACAGCTTCTTCATTTTAAAATCTTCTGCTTTTGCTTTGGCAAAAGTTCCATCAAAAGGACTGACTTGTGAAGAGTAGAATCTATTGGCATAAATGTGAGACCCTTTAGTCCTGCTGTGAGAGCTTTTATCACTGCTTTGTGCTGACAGGTTCTGAGTGATGTACGTGTGCAGAGCAGCCATCAGAGTTTTTTGGTCAAGCCCCATTTCTGACTCTGGCGTGAACTTGTCTGGCTGAGGCTGAGTGAAGGTCCTCCCATGGAAATTCTCAGCATGCTGTTCGTGGGATGTTGATGCACGGGCCAAAGGAGGTGCTTTTTCTTTAGGTTTTTGCATCATGTAGTACCTGACAGGATCATTGTAGACATAGCTCTAGAGAGAGTAGAACGTAGAAAAAAAGGACTGGGTTATTACTGCTTTATAATGATTATTGTAATGGAGGAATCACAGGCATAACCCTTAGCATTTTACCCACCTACAATAATTAGAATCTGTAATGCATGTGAAGATTGCAAACCTCAAACTGGTATGTTTGCTTTAGAAGCACTATCCCTTTAGTACAAATTCTGCAAAACAGTTTATTAAATTATTAAAAAGCAAAATAAAGAGATTAGAGAGAGAATGATACAACTCAAACTTGATGTTACCTATGCATGCACTATTTGTATTCATTCGGACAAAAAAAAATCAGTAAAGTCATTTTCCCTTTGGTCTTTACCAGACTTGTGACAATAACTTTTTTTTTCAGGTTACTTACCAAAAGCTAGCAAGTCAAATCAAAAATCTCATTTTTTATAGAATACCAAAAAAGCGAAACAATTCTTTTGTACATATACTATTTTGTTCTATTTTAAATGAAATCTTTTATTTTTTCATTAAATTAAATCTCTAAACAATATATCCTCTGACAGCATAAAGACATGTAAAAACAGTCTTAAAATTGGTTTTTAGGTAAAACTACTCATCAAATTAAACAAGAATGTAAAAATTGTTTCAGTCAAGCTAAAACCACATTTTTGTTGAAAAAGTGCTTGGGAGAAAGTGGATAGGTGGGCTGGCACTAGAGTTTTCTATTTTCAGTTCCAGATTTTCAAGGATACACTTGAAATCTAGCATTGTAAGACAACGTCTATTGTTTTCATTGACATTTTTTGTTGTTGTTGTTGATGATGATGAAATTTAGTTTTGAGGACAAAATTCTAAATTCCCCTTAAGTACTTTAAGCCTCTATACAGCATATAAAAGAATATACTCATTAGTTAGTATTACATTTACTATAATTTAATCCTAGAGACATTTTTGTTATGATCACAACCCGAAGGCAGGAATTTTTGTTTTTGTTCTGCCCTCCCAAATAATTTCAAAAATCATTTTCCTTCCCCCCTTGCTAAATACAAATTGGAAATTGGAGGTCTATTTATATTCAGAATTATTCCAATTAATTTTTTTGTTTAGAATTCCTTCAAGACACTTTGCTGAAGTTGCATCCCATACCATACGTTTGTTAAAGAATGGGTCCTGCTTCTCAGCTGCAGTTTCTTGGTTAAACTGTCATAGGAAATGTATTACAACATGAGAAATTTAGGACAAGGATTATTTCAGGTCTCACTGCTATAACTTGTACTGGATTTTGTGTCCCTGTGCACTGATAGCATAACGGTTTAGGGCAGAAAGAGCTACAAAATACATATAGAATGTAGAGTCTATACAACCCAGAGGAGAGCAATTAGTAGAACTGGCCCAAAAAAATCATTATTTATATATTTCCTAATGGACTTTGTAAATGCAAAATAAGTAAAGCTGATAACCTATTCCAGAGATGAATAAAAACTTTTAGGTTTTATCTAGGTCTTTACTTATGGAAAATAATTTTGCTCTCCATCTGAACAATTTTATTTCTTCTGATAACAGTCAGTTCATTTTGTAATATATATTTATTACCCCTGCTTTCCACGAGGGTTATCCTCCCCCTGAGAAAAGTCTGAAGAGGTGATTCCATATCATGATTTGTAGATTTATGGCTTATGCAACTTTATCATGAAAAAAATGGCACTTTGGCATCTTTGGCTTGTGATCCACCAACGCAAGGCTTTTGACTTCTGCAGGTGGTCTTTAACGTAGAAACGTGTTTTGTTAATGCCAAGAAATCGGGCTAGAGTAAGACGGTGTCAAAGAATGTAGAGCTAGAGATCGAGCAGCTTTGTGTATGAAATATTTTAATGTCCGCTGGGAACCGCATCAAACAACAGCAATGTAGCTCCGGTTCAGTGCACCAGCTGCAGGGCACGCACTGCTCTGCTCAACACCACGAGGGGAGCCAGTTGTCAAAATACGAGTTGAACGCTATCTACATACTTAATAGCAAATCCTAGATGTGAAAACCTACTAGTTGTACATATTTATCTCTCAATTTCAACGAGTCTTTGCATGGGGTAATTAACTCTTTAATGACACTCACGCCCTAGAAGGAACTGCAGAGGATGACACAAAGCAGTCCCAGACACACCAGGTAGTTTGCAGAGAATTCACATACCCTGCCATCTCCCTTTCCTACTTACATACCTGGCCATTTTTCCTTCCTACTCCCTACCCTGTCACCTTTTGGAGGCCCTTCTGGGGACAAGGGAAGGAAGAAGAGGGAGTTGGGATAGGGAGAAACATGGCGTGGGGCATGGGGAAGCGGACATTCCCTATTCAGCCATGGAAAGATATTAAGTCAGCTCAATCCAGCCTGTGTAACTGTACCCTAACTTGGATCTTTGTCCTATATCCAGCTGCCTCTTTTGCCTCTAAAGCTCTACTAATAAATCAAGCCTTAGTGGGAGCAAAACTGCTAGACGGTCTCAAACCACTTGTGAAAGATTAGGGTCAGGAGATGGGACCTCGCTTTTGATGAGCTATTTAACAAGTCCAAATATCCTTTAACATTAACAGATGTGTGATTTCCTGCTCTTGCAGACAAGTACATGAAGAAAGAAAACATAACAAAACCACCGAGTGATTTTACACAAATTGGATATAAAGAAGGGCCAGTCCTGGGCTCAGAGTTGCACCTCTATCAAGAAGGGGCAGCCTCTCAGCAGCTTGACAGGTCACACTTTGGGTAGTAAGGGATGAGATATTAAAAGTTCTAATTAAAGTACAGCCCCGACAGCTCAGCTGTCTTCACAGTGCACTCAGATACCAGCCCATCTGATGTAGCTTAGTCTGACTTAATTAAAGGGATCTCGCAGCTGTATGGTATGGCAACCCCCAACTTGTAGGAGAAAAGATCTCCTTCCTCAGCCCTCCCACCTCATTGTAAACAAAACACAGCATCAAAAATATATGTGCCAACTGAAATATGCAAGGTGAAATCCAAATAAAATTGCCACATGGATAAATACAATCCTAGACTATGGTTTTGCGCTAAGTGGCACATGAAAGAAACATTTTTTACAGAAAAAGACAGGAGAAAAATATCTGCTATACGTAGTTTAGAATCCAATGAAAATTTACATCTTAAGTTATTAATAACAATTGCAGAGCACTGTGACAATCTTATTTGAAGTGTTTTTGCAATCTAACCTCCTGAACATGAACATTGCTAGTTCGAGTTACTTCCAAGATAAATGGCAGAATCCATGGCCAGTGAAAAAAAAAAAAATCTGTAAATTGCCTTGTTGGTGCCTTTGGAGAAGCTGCTAACATCATGGAGAAGCAGAGGGAAACAGGGAGCAGAAAAAATTTAAAAAGAATATGAATTTCTAGACTGATCAAACTGGATTTATATAAAGTACTGACAGTAACTGCAAAAAAACCCCACAAACCAGACAAAAACCAAAAAAAATGTGCAGAACTAAGAAAGGATACTCTAGTTACTATATAACTGGTTTATACTAAATGAGGTTAGAATACAGGTCGCTATTACTATCAGGAATAATTTTATTTTTAATAGATAAGATATTGTTCTATTATCTCATGTCACTGATACAGCATTTTTAAAAAGTACTCTGAATTGCTAAAAAAGCGAGTTTAAAAAAAAATCTTATTTCTCCATCTGCACAAGATTTTCCTCTTCACCACCTTTCAAATAAGCTATCTCAATAATTCACACATTATCAAAAGAAACCACACACTAACCTTTCTGAAGATGGAATTGTTAGGGCAACGTCTTGTAGGTTTAGGTATGTAAGTAACTGACATTTACTGCATGGAAGTTCACAGAAGGGCACATTAAATTACACCCTGCAGATCCACTGTACAATAGTCTACGGGCTACACATTTTACTTTTTTTTTTTTAAATTAAAAAAGGGAGCAGGATTAGATACATACAACCCAAGGCACAGATAAATGCTGCTCAATTTATCCACTAAGGGGTAGACTGATTTGAATATTTTGCCCAAGTGCAGAAAGAATGGAATTAAATTTATGGCAAAATACTTCCTTTCTTGAGGACACATTTGCTAAATCTTGAAGGCGTATAGAACTAACAAAAATCCCTTAGGAATGCATAAAGAAGAAATCTTCCTCCATCAATTTTACTTAGCTTTTTCTGTTTGATGGATTTTCAGATATTAACTCATGTTTGCTACCACCTAAATTCGGTTGATTCTACATACAATACTTAATCTACCGTGCCTATTTGAGATAGTGGTAGTATGCTCTCTAAAAGCAGAAAAGAAAAAAACAACAAACACTGGAACCAGGCCCCCCTTACCAGTGGTGGAGTAAAATAAAAGTTTCTAAAGGCTACCAAAATTAAATTATCTCATACTTTCACTGACTGTGTGGAGTGAAAGAAGTTTACCAGAAGCAGTCTAGATACTTTGTGAGCCACACATGCCTGCTTCATGTAAACTTGCTACATGGGAAACACATGTACCTGAGTGAACCCCAAACTAAATAGGAGACGAGGGGCTCTGCCTGGTTGCCAGATCAGAGTGCAGGCTGTGAATTTATACACCTGATTTATCTTTACCTTGAGAGAAATCCAGCCAACAATGCGAACCTGAGGGCCAAATGGGCGTCGTGGAGTGGATTACAGTGCAAAGTCCCTGGGATGGAGCTGAGTAAGCAGTACAGCTGGGTCTTTACAGCATCACAGCTAAAGTAGCCAGACCTATGTTAACAAAGCCTTAATTCTGGTAAGCTGCTCTTCACGTACAGCGCTACACTGTCAGGAAGATATCTTAGCAGGCTTCCAGCTAGCTTCAAGCTAGCTGAAGTGGGACCTCTGCTTTGCAAGCCTCCACATGCTGTAGATGTGACATTACACACTCTGCACCACATTCGGTGTTAGGTTTGCCTGAAACTAACAGGTAAAGCCAAAGAAAAAAATACAATTTTCTGAGCAAGTGCAGGGCAAAAGAGCTTTCTACGAATAGGTAATGACCTTTTCACATACTATGGATAAGGACGTTATACCATGCAAGAAATCACTGCATAAAAAACAAGAACTCGTAAGATTAATTCAGAATCCAGAAACTGGTAAAGAGGCCAAACCAGTGACTCCTGCAACAATGGGATAGCATCAGACCACTGCCTTTTCACAGATTTGCAGGCTTAAGGCAACAGGCACCATTACTGGCATCTTATCTGACCTATATCCATTAATAATTTTCTGTATCTATCTCTATTTTCTTTCTGAGAATTAAAAAGTCTTTGAAACCATTTAAGAACTACATCAGAGAAGTAAAGATGGCAAAGACTGTTAACGAACACCCTGTAGTTTGCAGTGTCAAAAGCTTGATCAAGCAAAAGGGATCCTCAGAGTCTTCTTTGATCAAAACCAGTGATGACTTCGCTTCCTAATTCTGGTTGTAAATTTGCAGTGTAACAGGATTGTCTGGGATGTGACTGTATACCATTCAACAATCTACATTGCTGGAATTTCAGTTGACAGAGATTTGATTGTGAGCAGTATATTTTACTGCTCTTAAAAACGACCCTCCAAAACAAAAGAAAAAAGAGGATAAATACATTGGTTTCTTCATGTCTAAGTTACTATTTAAGAAATTCACTTTTAAATTTCAAATGTTCCCATCCATTCTTAGTCTCCTTTGGGATGCTGTTAGCTGCATGCCTACCCTTCAACCTCTCCAACAGACTGTCCTGCATGAATAATTTTTATCATTAGTTGCCATTTCTTGTACTGCTGAGGAGCTCACTAGCTTTAGTCTTCATAACTAACTGCTGGTTACTCTATTTCTGACAAATCTCCATCCTACCCATTAAAACAAAGGTTCTAAAGTATTTCCTTTGGTGTAAAAGGAGTGCCAGTTTTTCCTCAGGATTCATCATTTGCTCACCAGAAATAGAAATGTTAGTTTTACATATTGGGTTACATGATAACCTGGATTTTCTCCACATAGAGAGGGTGCAGAGAAAAATGATGGGTGGATGAACCCCAATAACCTGATCAATGCCAAGGGGCCCCTCAGTCATCTCTGGGTTGTCCCAGTGAGCCATCAGCCATGATGTCCAGGAGTGCCACTCACCAGGTGGGAAAATGGGAGCCTACAGGAGGGGTGTGACTCCTTATGGGATGCGAAGAAGAGCATCTTGTCATTGTACAAAGCATAGTATGGGATGTTTAGAGAAAGGACCAGAGAGGGAATGATCAAGGTGGATTGTGGAACAATTGTGGTGAAACAGAGGGGAAAGGAAGTAAAAAGGACCAGAAGCATGTAAGCAGGCTGGCCAGTATGCTTGTCTGACCATGCCTGCTGTCTAATCACCACAGTGTGTACTGACTTCTCAATAAATGCCATTTCTAACTATTATTCT
This sequence comes from Tringa solitaria, assembly GCA_026413425.1. Taxonomy (NCBI): domain Eukaryota; kingdom Metazoa; phylum Chordata; class Aves; order Charadriiformes; family Scolopacidae; genus Tringa; species Tringa solitaria. Next base: position 9,754,778 of record JAOXJM010000012.1, read on the forward strand.
GTGTGAGGAGGTGTCTATTCTGTGTGCATGTGTGTGTGTATGGTGGTCCGAGTGCCGATAACCAGAGTCAGACCACGGCTCCCATGGTGCCTATTGGTAGTACCTTCTCCAGTACTTGGCTGTCGGCTAGACATGAGGACATGGAGCTGAAGCAGCTTCACCTCCATCAGACTACCTGGTTCAGCAGCTCCATAACATTACAGGAAAAAATTCTTCACGGAAAGGGCTATCAAGCATTGGAATGGGCTGCCCAGGGAAGTGGATGAGGCACCATTCCTGGAGATATTCAAAAGATGAACTGACATGGTGCTCAGAGATATGGTTTAGTGTTGGTTGGTGGTGTGTGGGTGTGATGGTGCAGTTTGGTTTTTGTTTGTTTGTTTTTACGGTTGGACTAGATGATCTTAAAGGTCCCTTCCAACCTAGGCGATTCTGTGATTCTCTGTGATTCTGTGATTACTAATAGGAACCAAAAAGTGACAGTCAGCCCTCAGTGGCTGGTAGAAATTGTGCAGCATGGTGATCAGTGCTGATAGATATACCAGAGTTTACCAGCTTCCTGTGTCTGAGAACAGTTTGCTCATATGTCAATAAGTCTGTTACTTAAGGTTTCAGTGAATGGTGTTTAAACACATTTTCTGTAGGCATATGCTGGTATATTGAGCTAACTCATTAACTAAAGATGATTTACATAGAAACATGAAGACCTTCATCTGCCAAAAGTTGAGCACATTAGCACCAATTCAATTTATTTATAACTCTAACATATGAATCTAGAGACTGCTTTTACCAAAGAAATGCAAGTGAAAAGAGATCTGCAGGATCCATGTCTATAACATTACTTTACAACCCCATTGAAAGCAACCAACCATTCCCTGGAAAACTGCAAGAGATAAGGTGAGGGTTTTTTTCCCTCATAAAAAAAATTGGTTGTTACACTGTCTTGAATGCATACACCAGCACACTCACACAGAAGTTAGATAACGTAAGTTTAAATTTGTGTGAGCTCTACCCTCTCATTTGATAAGTATGATCTAAAAATAAATATGGAATACGCTTTCAAATTTGTACCAGCTCCACCATCTTCTATTTACTGAGCCCAGTGTAGTGAAGTAAAGTGAGTAAATATTTGCAAGACAAATAGCAAGCCTGCAGGAGAAAGGACAGAAAAAACGGCTCCAAATACATGGTATTTGGCAAAAAAATGAGTTGATTTCAAAGGGGTGGGGAGGGACCTGGAAAAAAAAGGAAATCTTATTGTCCACTCAGTATTCAAGATTTGAAAACTGTTAATGTTTCATCTGGAAATTACTAGAAATTACTGGATTGGCCTTTTAAAATAAGCCTCCAGGCCTACACACATCATTTGTAATATCATTTCTACAGCATTTGTATCTACAAATCATTGTACAAATAATTAATCTTTACAAGATTACAAATCTTTACAAACTGTGTGATAAGTGAAATTATGATTTCTCTGTCAAGATGTGGACATGGGGTTGTAGGTAAAGGTAGGTGTTAGGCCTAAGACTTGAAGAGCACAATACTGGCACTAGAATCTTCACTTGCCAAATTATTAAGCTCAAAAATTAAATCACAGCTCACATGTAGCTTGCCAAACTGTGTATTTATACCACAAACAACCTGACTGTAGTTTTTCTAGGCTTTGTAGCCATGATTCTGTTGGAGCTTCAAATGTAGAAAAAAATTGCTACCTAGACCAGATTTGTGCAGGATGGCAAACAGGACAGAATTTACCACGTCTAATTTTATATATTTAAATTAGAATGGATGGATCACAACTTGGGAATTCCTTTTTTTCTCTCTACTGATCATAAAATCAGTTTAGGCTGACTGGCACCAATGAAAACATCTGTATTTGGTCAAATGAATTTTGCTCTGTGCTTATGGGTTTTTGTTTTTTTCTCATTGGCATTGGGTTTGGGGTTATTTTGTTATTGTGTTTTCATTTTTTGGAAGGGGACGTTAATAGTTATATTTTACTGAAAAGAGCCACTGAGGGGAGAATGATCCCAAATATTGAATACTTATGTGAGATTTGAGGCTTAACTTCTAGTCCACAGTCCACCAAAAAATTCTTGCATGACCTCAGGAAAGATGTCTGTGAAATAGGGGTCTTAGTTCTTCCCTACTTTGTAATGGAATTAGCTAAATAAATACATGAACACTTGTGAGACGTTAAGGTTTACTCTAATGGTGGTTGTATAGATACGGTGAATCGGTGGGCAATTCTGTAGCTTTGAGACACTCTAACAATTATTCCTGATATTTTTATAAACATGTTTATGCACAGGGCAAATTACATTTTTCTTACTTATAGATAATCCCACATATATGAAATATTAAATTTTACATTTATATAAGCAGATTTTAAGTGTATACATTGGAGAAAGGTTTTTGCCTTTTAGCAGTCAGGCATCAAATCAATTTCTGATGATCTTCATTCAGTACTGTATTTTAATCAGTGTTAGACAAATAAGGGTAACGCTTTTTTGAATTAAAGCTCCAGATTAAAATAAGCAATGACTGTGTAATTTCTTACTAGTTAATCACAGTAATGATTATTTGCAGATAAATTCAGAGTACATCTTTAAGCCCCTGTGCACTCAAATTTTCTAAAATAAATAATAATCCTTTTTAATAATTATCACACATCCTAGTTCTTTCAGGAGATCAGTTACAAAGCATCAAACAATTGATTTTCAACCCAGCAAAACTGTGAGTACTCTTCCCTGAATGTGAAAGGGGGAAATAGGTGGAAGGTCCCCTCTTTTACCGAGGACTAAAATACAAGCTTTACCAAATGCCTTGTCTAACCTTCATACCCCTCTAGATTCCAGCAAACTGACTCTATCACAACAGTTTTTATTTTCACCTTCTCCACTTTCAGCACCACTTTACTGCTTATCCAACAACCCACCATACCCCTCTGCCACTCACCGGTGACTTTATCTGTTTGTTTTTTCCTTCATGATTCTGCAAAGACCTTTAATGTTATTAGCAGCTTCTTTGACAAAGATTCTGCTTTTTTCCTAAGTCTTTCCTTTAAGAATTTTAAGAATACCTGAGACTCAGAGATTTCTGCAATCACAATGGTTACACATAAATTTTACCTTGAAAATTTATGTAAGTAATTAAAATCCAAAGAAGCAGAAACAGCAGAAAATTGATGAAGCTCCCTGAGGACTCTGAGACAATTTTCTCTTCTTCCCTACACTATGTAGTAGGGCCTGAATGGCACACCAGCCTGCAGAAGACCTTAGCAGCAGGTAGGACCCATGGCTGAAGATCTCAGAAGAAGGAAGGGGGAAGGAATAAAAGCAATTACATGCATCTTCTAGCCCTAAAAACCTTAACTATAAATCGGAGATGCCTGCAATGAGAAATGCAGCAGTAGCATAAGTGCAGCAGACAACTTTCTTACTCCCACAGCCTAGAAGGTTTTCAAGAGGAGTCCACGGAGCATCCAGCCCATGGAGCACAGCAGTGCACTTTTGCCAGCCTGTGGCATTAAAAAAAATTCACAACTCATACTGCTAGAAGGCATAAGGATATGTAAAAATGATAGCTAGTTCAAGGAATAAACAAGTAGTTTCAGCTGAATTATTTTTATTTTCTTTCTGATTTTGAGACTTTTAAGTATGTCTGGATCAAGTTTCACATTTTTTTTCTTTCTGTGATGACTGAAAAATTATTCTTGGTCAGACAAAAGCAGCATAATTGAAATCTCCTGGTCAACTGCAGGCATTTGAACTTTTTAAAAACCTATAAGGGAAGATCACTCCTCACTGCCTTGGTGAAAAGTAGATAACAGGAGTATTTGTTTCCATACTGATCATTTTTGCTGCCTCTCTTTTTTGCTTGGTTGTAAAGGCCGCTGTGGACGTAACTATTTTTTTCTTTTTCCATCTCCTTTATTTAAAGATTTCCTCAAGGCTTCCCACATGCCCTGCTATGCAAACGCTTACACAGAGCTCACCAGCAGGGCTGCTGTCAGCAGCAAAGCCAGCAAGCTCTCCTGTTACAGCTGACTAGCTTTAGTAATATCAGCTATCTGCAGTCCCTTCGAACCCAACAAAACTCTGCCCTTCTGTTTCTGTAGGAGTGTCAACAGTGTAGTGGTTTTTTCAGGGTTTTGGGTTGGTTTTTTTTCTGTAAGAGAGGGATTTGCTCTAACTGGAGGGGAGAAGAGCAGAGGAATTCACACATGATTTGAAGCCTCTGCATTTCTTGCCTCAGAATATAAGATAAACCAAGATTTTTCATTATGTGCATGTGCCTGGCTATATGTTTTTTTCCATACTAAATCCAGATTTGGTAGAAAGGAATAACAAATATTGATAATGCAGCATATTGTGAATGGTAAAACCTTCATTAAGCTCAAGCGGGGGGAAAAAATCCCAAACTGAAAGGCCAGTAGCTAATGCTTAAGTAACAAATGCCACCAAGTGCCCATTTTCTGAACAACTCTTTTCAGCTGATCCAAAGTGAAATGTTCTTTACGACTGCAATCCACAGGAAACACACCCACCAAATCTTCTGTTTTACTGCTATTTATCCAATGGCAGAGTCATTATCAACTGGTTAGATTATTACCTGCAGGAGATACTGTCTAAATACTGAGAAAAAATTCTAAGTTAGTGATGAACTTCAAGCGCTTCAAAAATCACTCAGAGAAGCTCTTGCAATAAATAGTAGACATTATAGGAATTTTGCTCCATCACATGATTTAAGTTTAATAGTGTTATTTCTGTCTCTGTTCTATCACGCCTCAAGCTGACAGTTGTTTGAACCAGGGAACCAGGAAAAGAGTTACCTGTCTTAGGTTTTGCTGTGTCTTATTTTACAACTTTATGCATAACTGTATGTGTGCTCTCTCCATGATACCCTTGAAGCTCTGAAGTTTTTTTTTGATAATACACATGAAAGATAACAGCAAAAGTAAAAGTAAAAAGTTTGTAAATGAATCTGATTAAAAATATTTAAGTTTAGATACTAAATAACATTTTTGGAGAATAACAAATATTTTAAATCCTCTTTATCTTTTTTTTTTTTTCCTCTCTTTTACTCTTGGCCAGAGTCCTCTGATGACATTTTTGGAACAAATCAGATTTCACTCAGGAAGTCTGCCTAGAAGCAGTAAATTTCTGCAAGATTCAGCTATACTTCATAGCAAGTAGGGTATCAAAGACACCAGAGTTGCATTGCATCTCCTACTCTCCGACAGCAAGAATGAAGTGACAGAGGTAAATATACACTTGAAAGAAAAGTATTTTTAAGAAGGGTAAAGGTCCAAAAGCTGCAATTCTAAGTTTAAATAGGGTAACGTACATCTTTCTTACCCTTGCTTTTAATCAGAAAATTGCAAGAAAGTTAAAAAGATAAAATTGTTGCTACAATTATTTAATGTAGGTTCATAATTCATACATATATGAAATACCAAAATAAGGTACCAAGTTTTTGTTGAAGAATGCAATTAAAGTGCTTAAGGTAGCTATTTTCAATTTCAAGTGGTATGATGATATCAAATGCAACTCCTACAGCTGCTTTCCTTCCTATTCTTTCCAAATTAAATTTTATATTTTTTCTGCTTCCTGGAGTACCAAAAATCCTGCTTTCTCTTTTGTTTAAATGTTACTCCATTAATGACATGATGAATCAAGAGACAAACCCATTGTCCCCCTTCTTTCTTTTCAAAGAATAGCAGTTGCATTTGATTTACAGAGAAACGGGAAATGTCTCCAAGATCATTTAAAATTCAATGATTGATTTCTAAATTTTAAGATAATTTTCCTTTTTCTTTTTTTTTCTATTTTCAAATTATAGGTAACCCATCTGACTCAACGTCTGTTGTTTTAAAATGCTCCTTAGTAAATAGAAGTGTTCAGTTTGCTCCTATACGTGCTTCATTTCCAGATTTTCTCCTCCTTATCCCACTCCCCCAGGCTTCAGAGTACCCATCTCCATGGCAACACTCGATAAGGTTGGTGGGTGGTGTTATCACAGCAGGCTTCCCCACAGAAGGTCTCAGCCATATGGATTATTTATGAACTTGCATGACAGCACCAGACCCACTGAAATACCTCATGAGCAAGTTTTCTTGTCTCAAAAAAACAGTGATTCAAAGCAGGGCATCCTCACTGCCGTCAGCACCCGTGAGTAGAGAGTGCAGGAAAAGTACCACAAAGGTGGTCACTCATCCATCCCAAAGCTGCCTTGCTGTTGCTTGCAAGTTTCTCTTACCTCAGATGAACACCTAATGACATACGCCATAAATCATAAGTGTTATTTACGCCAATCAGTGAAATTGGAAACTTGAGGCTCCTGACAAGAATAATATTTCAGTTGTACCATGACTAAATAGTTGATACAACTGATACTGTTGTTGGGAGTTGCTGTTGCAGATACACTGCGGTAGTTCTATGTCTCTGAGCTAATTCCCAGAAAAAAATAGGAGTTTGGCTTTGACACTATATTTTCTTTGCCTGATTTTTTTCCTAAAATGTCAGTACATTTTTTTAGCTAAAGTTGTTGAATTTACACTGTATTCATGCAAATATCACATACCAATTTTTGAAAGGGTCACTATAATAGCAGCCTATTTCTTTAAAATAATAGATTTCTTTGGATAAACAGATTTTTTAAGCAAAAGATATAGGGATATAAGGGTCTGTCATATGTAAACCCTTCATGCAATCATTTTTATAAATTTATCAAGTTGCATCTTAGAGCAAGACAGATTCTCTCTAGGAAAAAAAATTAATTGTTTTAGTTCTCAGGCATATGTGGGTTTTTTAAGCAGAGCCAATACTCAAGATTTAAGGTTGTGTTTACTAGCTGTATGTATATAATGTATACATATGAACCTTAATTGGTCATGATGGGCTTCTTTTACGATCGAAAAGAAGTAGGAAAAGTTGAGGCACAATTCATTGAATTTGTTATCAAAATCTGCTGAAAGATTATATTAATTGTACTGTAAGCACCAATAATTCCCAGGGTAGTGCTGCCAGCATTTTGGAGAGAAGCAGTTCAGGTGCGGTAAGAAATGTTTCAGATCAGCCAGTGAAGATGTTGCAACCATCACCCCGCTCTTCCTCCTCCCTCACATATAAACTGTCCCATGTTACGGTAAAACACTCCGGATTAGAAGAACTGTATTATTTACAATGCTGAAGCTGGCCCAACTCTTTTGGAGACAACTTGGTTAGTGCAGTTATGATAATCAGCTGGAGAAGGCAGTAAGAAAGAATGTCTGGTCTCAGGATAGAAGGAAAAATTGAAAAATAAGGAGAACTCAGAGAAGAAGGAAACCAAAAACCCAGAATGCAGGAACCACATTAAAAGTACTACCTTGACTGAAGCTTTGTCATTCGTCTTCCTCGGATACAAATTTGTAGCTGCAGACTGGGAGAGAACACCGAGATATTTAAGATATTGCTGAAGAGACTTGGCAAAGTTCACATCGTTTTCCAGATCATAATTTCTTTCATTATCTGCATTCTGCTCCAAAGTCCTGCACAGCAAAAGCAAGGAAAAGAAAAGACAGTTACCGGTCTGTACTATGTACAAAGTGCCCAACTAAAAACTCACCATTTTATACTGCAAAGCACTGAAGTTAGTTCCATACATAACAAAAAAGATACCCAGAAGCTTAAAAACCACAAAAGTATAGAAAATTCAATGTTTCAGAAAAAGCAGCCAAAAAGTCTTGCACTATTAACAATTTATTGCATGAATCAAAACTAATGATCCAACAGTAAATCAAATAAAATGCCTACATCAAGGGAAAGCCATATTCAGAAGAAAAGAAAATGCTTGTAAAAAGAAAATATGCATGATTAAATTGTACCCCAAAGAAATATGAGATGGTTCTAAGATTTTAAAAAATTGCTGGATGATGATGAGATTCAACTGCAATTTGGCCGTGCACCAATTTACAGAAGAGTGAGACTACTGGGTGTGCAGAAATAACTGAGCAAGTCAGCTCCAGCAGAAGGCTTAAAAAAGGAATAACATGATGGAAAAAAGTATTTCTTCTGGTCTTCTGATGTGCCTGGAATTCACAGAATAGCAGTGTTTCTTGACTGGTTTAGACAGATCTTGATGACGTTTGCAAAGGAAAGCTAAAAATGGGATTAAACAACACCAGTGTAGAGGTGTTTATATAGGATTCAGAGCACTGTGTGCAATGAATCTGAATTATTACCAGCTCTCCTCATCTATCTCAACAACATGTCAATGATGATGATAATTTAAATGTCAACACCAGTAACTATTTCATTCCTTGTGTAAAAAAGCAGAGAGAGGATTCCCAGTCTGCTTCCTTCCCTGTGAGTAACATGTTGTTTTGAGGGAAATCACCTTTTTGGTGTCACCATATTTTACCCACACGCCCACACACTTCTTCAATGAAGAACAACTCCAGGTGGAAGAGCTTTTGAGCCCAGGGTGATGAGGCATAATTTGACCTTCAGCATCTCCACTGGAATTTTATTCTACCAGTCCACATCACGCTGCTGATGTGGGGGCACAGCTTCTGGGAGTACCATTAACTCATTTTCCAAATTTTGCGTTTGATTACATTACTTTATGCACAAAGTAACAGACTTCCTTCCATGCTCACAGCTGTACCAAATACATGTTCTGATGAATTTAATGCCAATAATGTAATTAATAATCTAGTTTGCTGTGATGGCCTTGCAACCAATAGTGCTCAGAGGGTTGCTCATTTTGAAGTACCAGAAAACCAATCAGGCACACAAACTCTAGGAAAATGAAGGTTTACTGCCCAGAGCACTATAGCAATCTTGATATAATTTACCCTAAGTCTTGCTTCATTCTCATGCTGTTCATACTTTTGTCTTATTCCAGAACTCTAAATTCTGCTTTATGATGGAGAGTGGACATGCAGGTAACATTAGCCACCTCGTTTTTATCTTAAAAACTAAAACTGTTCTGCAGTTTTAGAAAGAGCTGGGCAGTATGCTTTCAACAGAGATGAACAAATCATGGAATCATAGAATATCAAGTTGGAAGGGACCTCAAGGATCATCTGGTCCAAACTTTCTTGGCAAAAGCACAGTCTAGACAAGATGGTCCAGCACTTTGTCCAGCTGAATCTTAAAAGTATCCGATGATGGGGAATCCACCACTTCCCCGGGGACATTATTGCAATGGCTGATTATACTCGTTGTGAAAAATTTTCCTCTTGTGTCCGTTCAGAATCTCTTCTGGAGTAACTTGTACCCATTACCCCTCATCTTTTCCATGTGACTCCTTGCAAAAAGGGAGTCTCCATCTTCTTTGTAGCCACCATTTAAATACTGGAACATGGTGATAAGGTCTCCCCTGGGTCTTCTTTTCTCAAGGCTGAACAAACCCAGTTCTCTCAGCCCTTCCTCATACGGCAGGCTCCCCTGTCCAATGATCATCTTGGTGGACCCTCTCCAGCCTGTCCACATCTTTTTTGTACAGCATATTGCATATAGGGTATATCTAGAGAGTATATATAAAGTATACAGTGGTGCATAATGATGCTGGTGTACTGTCATTTTTAGGTATTCTCAGTTGTGTGGTTATTTCTGTTCTTGATCTTGCTAGTGGCAGACCTTTAACTTTTGAATTAATGCATTTGTGCATTTGCCTTGTTTCATACATTTAATAGCTGTGTTATGATTAAAACTAATGCCAGCCATCTGAAGGTTTGTTACTGGAAGGTCAACAATAAAGATAGAATTGTTTGCAGGGCTTCTCTGGCTGTAGCATTATTTTATTTTTTTTTTCCAGTGTAGGCAAACGTTGTAGACAATTTAATTCCTGTATTTTCACTATCACCTATGAAATGAAGCTTTCATAAGTGGTAAGTTTCATAACTTCAAACCATTTGAAGTTCAGTGCAGAGAAAGGTAAGGTTGGTGCTGGAGACTAGTTACTGTGCATACAGCAGCCAGAAGAGTAAGTTTCTCTTTGACAACAAAAAATTCAGCATTTTGAAACACCGGGACAAAAAGCCCCCCCCCTCATGGTTTCCAAATGCTGAACAAGTCTTTAAAGGAGCCATCAAATCCAGCTGGTGGTGAGCAGAATGTGACTTGTCCTAAATACACTGTGTATCCCCCAAGACCCTTGTCGCTTAACCGCGTCCACTTTCTGTCTGAAGCTAGCAATGAGATGAAGCCTCTAATTTAGCTGTCTAAATTATTAATCACCATTGTCAGCTTGACTGCTTGTGGAGTGACAGCTAGCTGCTTCTTAGGACAGTGCAGTGCAAAAGCAGGGAAGTTATGTGCTTACACACCTGCATAAGCCTGTGTTTTGGGAACAGGCTCCTCCTGTTACCTTACGGCTTGCAAAGTTCTGGTTGCAACACCACTCCTTACAGATGTGGTTCACCTTGAAATGTTGTCCTAACAAACAAGCATCTCCTCCGTTTTTTTTCATAACCAGGAATTCATTTCTGAATCATTTCGTCTTCCCCTTCGCACAACCTGCCGCTTTTGCTGTCTAATTACTGATTACAGCGTAAGGCGCTTGGACTTACCTTCCTCACCTGTTGTGCGTTGGTTGGCACCTTGTTTGGAACCACAGTTCATTGAGGCTTTGAGATCTGCCTTCAGCCTCAATGGGTGCACTTCATTTCACCTTTCCCAGCCATCTAAATAGGATACTGAACAGTTAACTGTGCAGGGAAGTACATCACTTCCATACAATTACTAGCACTGACAGCGTAGAATTTTCCACCGTGTTTCTTGGGTAGATGACATCAACTTATGTGAACTGCCACTTTATTTCAGCTGGAATTAAAAATGCCCCCTGGTTCCCCATAAACTGTTAATGGTTCCCCATAAACTGTTATCTGAATTGTGTTTACAACATGGATGTGTGGACCAGAGCGCACCGTGACTTTATTCAAATAACTTTCCTTCTACAAGTTGCTGATAAACAAGACCAGACCTTTTAGTATCACTTACTCAGCATGCAAAGTACAGCAAATAAGTGGCGCTCTCTTCGTTTGCCTTTTTACATAAACAGCGTGTGGAAGATGTCACAGTGATCGAGAGAAGCCGAGAAGATAATAGGAAAAGCAAAGCAAAGTCTTACAGAGCTGGGTAGGAACACTGCTTTCCATTCAGTCTTGGGGGAAAAAAAAATACTGACACTTTGGTGGTGCAGGACTGCTATTTTACAGCTGGATAATGCCTGTGTGGAAAACTGTGGATGCACACCTGTCCTTTTAAAGGTGTGAAACGATAATGTTTGGGTGGTTTCACTGTTTTATAGGGTGCCATTTATCATAGAACCATAGATTGGTTAGAGTTGGAAGGGACCTTGAAGATCATGGAGTTCCAACCCCCCTGCCATGGGCAGGGA
>JAOXJM010000012.1:9766271-9777992 GCA_026413425.1 Tringa solitaria
TCTGGTCCAAACTTTCTTGGCAAAAGCACAGTCTAGACAAGATGGCCCAGCACCCCATACAGCTGTTCTTACAAGTGTCCAATGATGGGGAACCCACCACTTCCCTGGGGAGATTATTCCGACGGTCAATGTTTATATGTGAAGAGGCTCTCATCATAGAACGTATCCCACTTCCAAATACTCATTTTTCATTCATCAATTAACTCCAACACCTATCATTCATCAGTTAACTCCAACACCTATCTTCTGCTTTCTTCGCTAACTTTGAAAAGGAAGGGAAAGGGAAATACCAGACCAAATTCTGCCCTGAGGATTTCCACTGAATGCACAGATAAAACCCAGTATTTAGGTTAGGCTTTCAAGCCATTATTTACAGTATGTAATCACTCACACTCATGGTACAAGCAAAATCTGAGGTCTAAGATTTCTCATTTTTTTTATGGAGACAGTAATTACACTCAAATTGTGTTTAAATTCCACATTAGATGTAATATTTTATGATAAAAACTTTTAAACATTTAAAATGTAAAAGCCTAACAAAGCATTACATTTTATTTGATGACAACTATAATCCTATGAACACATCTGAAAGATTTTTAAGAATGTTTGTAGTTCACCAGTATATCACTGTTGTTCACCTTGTTAAGACAAGGAAAAATGCATTAAATGAGCTATTATTGCAACTGAAATAAAATATTTCTTTTAAATTTGACAAAGTGATATTGGAAAATGGATGAAAGACAAACATATAAAAGCACCTGGTGAGTAGGAAAAATGACGGTCAGCTGAGTTCTTCTTGTGCACTTATTTGGAAATATTTTCAGTTTTAATTTATTCTGAAAAAGGACTTTGCATACAATGAACGTCAGGGTATACAGACAATAGCTTTTTTAATGCAAATATCTAAATCACTGTACCTCAGATATTATGCTTTTCTAGAATGTTCTCAATTAATAGACACCACACTTTTTAGAAAAAAGTTTCTGTGAGAATCTTATTACTGACTTAATGATGGTTTTATTATAGAAATAATGCTATACCCCATTTCATACATTGAAGTTTGCTGGAAACGTCTGTGGTTTTGCCTAATTGCACCGATGAACACAACTGACATTTATTCCCTGTGTGCAGAATGGACTTTTTTCCTTTATCTTGGATCCTCTTTCAAGAGCAGGGATTTTTGAAATTTAATAAGGGCCCAGGAAATACCACGTACACTCCAGTTAGCCACCAAAGAAAGAACTTTCATCTTGAAATCAAGCTCCCAGTTTCAGCATTTTTTTAAAGATGAAATCCAAGTCTTCTGTTCCATCACATTTTATAGGCACTAATTTAGCCTAAGTCAATTTACCTTTCAAGTGTCTGAGTCTATTTTCTTGCTCTCACTAGCTCTGTGGGGATTAATGACTCATTAGTATGACTTCATATTGTCTTATTACACGTTACCCTTAATAAAAGGTCTTTCTGCCATAATGTTTCTTTGATAATTAAATACCTACACTAAGTTGCTTTTTAATTATTTAATATTATCTGATAAGATTTTAGCAAGCACACTGAGCACGTAGCAAACTTTATCAGAATCTACAAGATGCCAGAGAAAAAGTTCCTACTGTTCTCTGACCTACAGAATATATTGCAAATGGACAACCAGAAAAATCAATTAATGCTTTAAACTGTTGGCACATAAGATAACGCTTTCAGAAGCACAGCTTGGTAACTTCAGAAAATCCATCCACAATAGGAACTGCTATAAGTGGAACACATTTGAAATTCTGATGTTCCTAAAGTGTCAATATACAAAATGGATTGTTTTTTTTTTAATGTATGATTCTAGTTAAAAATGCAAAACAGCTAACACCTGATCACAACAGGAAATCCTAAAAGTAATCATCTGTTCTCAAGCTACAAACTAAATTATTTTTTATATCTTCTTTTATATTTTATTTCTATGTAACTATCTATGAATCTGGAACACTGCAAAATATAGCCTTGATCTTGTGGAAATATAGCCTATTTTGTCTTACTCTCATGAATAAAAGTTTTAGATACACTTATTCTGAAAAAAAAAATCCCCAGAAGATATTAAAAATAATTTCTGATACCATGTACAGAGATTAATCTATACAGTAATGGCTTTTGTGTATCTAAGCAGTGAAAATATGTTTATCAATTCAATCAAATGTTATTACCTTTATGATAATATATAGATCAGAATCTTCTTTAGAAGTTAAGTTTCTACCTTGCTGCATTCTTGAAATGTATGGTGCAGGGATTTTAAGGAATAAGCAAATATTTGAAATACAGGGTCAAATTCTATGAATTAAATCAAAACAAACTTAGGTAAACAGAGCTGAAACCTGTGGGCAGTATCAATTACACAGCATTTTTATTTCCATAAAAGAGCAAGCTAAAAAAAAATGGTTTTGCAATATAGGCAAACCACATACTGTGATATATGAAGATCTAAAGTCCAGCTTTCAATATCTTACCTGTCAAAGCTAGAAGCTCAAGCTTTGTCCCACTGTTAAGAAAGTTTTCTAACAAAAAGCACTTCTTTCAATTTCACTAATTTTGAGATTGCATTTCTTAAAATCATGTAGGACAAAGCAAAATTTACCATTTTTAACATTCCTAAAATTTTATGCATTTTTAAATTTCCTTCTGTGGTTTATGTGGTTGGTTGCACTTAAAAGCCTGTAGAACAGAATAGACCAGGCAAAAGAGTATATTTATGTGTGTATCTGTACATGAAGATGATATAATTGCAGGTCCTACATCCCTTTCCCTCTACAGAATTACAGATATTGTGTCTCTTGTCACCAATAACCATTAAGTCTCCCCTCAGTTTCTTTCAAGCCATGAGGAAAATGGCTTCTACAATGCAAGGAACAGATAGAAGTGTGTCAACACTGTTTTCTGTCACTGGAACTTGCATGAATCTCTCCTACTTGGACAAATTTTGCAACTAAAGCTGAGAATCTATGGAATTTTAATAAATTACAGCTATGTTTTGGAAGAATATGAATTTAAAAATATAATTAGTTGCTCAGAATATCATTCAATGTTTCTTCTTGTTTCTTTTTGTTTGCTTATTCCAGAGTAAAATATCTCCAGTGGATGAGCTAGTGCCTAATTCTGCCTTTTTAAGCCAGTCATAAGTAAAGCTGGCAAAACTCAGACTAGACACTGCATAACTGGATAAAAGACCTCATGTGTTCAATTCTGACACCTAAATTAACAACAGAAGGGATATTTTATTAACTTGATCATGGTCAGAAGATGTTCTGAACGTTGAGGGGTTTCATTCATTCTGTCTGCTGTTTTCCTACTAGTGTTTTCAGTGCTATTGTACAATGGGTTCCCTTTTATCATGTAGACAGTGGTTTGTGTGATGTGTTTAATTCAGCATCACTGCCAACACATTTTCCATCATTTACAAACCCTCCCAAAAAACCTATGAGGCAAAAAACATCACTGAAGACTTACCTTCCTGCTTCAGATCCTTCAGATGCAAATATATCAGGGCGTCTGTTGTGGATTTTGTGAATGGCTGAGAGTTCCTGACCAATAACATGCTGTGTATAATCATCTCGCCAGGTGAAACCTGATAAATAATGAAAAACAAAAAAAAAAGAAAAGAAAACTCACTATTTAATAATTTAAAAATTATTAAAGACGATTTGTTCAATTGGAACCAAGAGTGAACTCTGGATTCTTCTCTGCTCTATGAAATTTTGTTAATCAAACTTTCCTTACAATGGAAGGAAGGAAGGAAGACAGTAGATGATGAGAGGAGATTTTTGAAAGACTACTCTTAGTGCAATTTTAGCTAGTTACAAATTAGCTTTAATAGATTAAAAAAAAAAAAAAAAAGGTTACTTTGGACAGCTGTGGAAAACAGTTATCACTAGTGGGTATCTATTGAAGGGTTGCTTCACTTCTTCCCCACTCACAGTATACCATCCCTTCACAGAATCACAGAATCTCATGGAGTTGGAAGGGACCTCTGGAGATCGTCTCTTCCAACGCCCCTGCTAAAGCAGGTTCACCTAGAGCAGGTTGCAAAGGAATTTTTCCAGGCAGGTTTTGAATGTCTCCAGAGAAGGAGAATCCACCACCTCCCTGGGCAGCCTATTCCAATGCTCTACCACCCTCAAAGTAAGTCTCTCAAAGTTTGGTCTCTAGACCAAAAAGACCCAAGTCCCTCAACCTCTCCCTGTAAGAGAGATGCTCCAGGCCCCTAGTCATCTTTGATCTTCTCTGTTTTCTCCATGGAACTACGCTTTTAGAAGATTAGGGAGCTAGTACTGCAGTGGAAATAAGTATTTCGAGTTTTAGTATAACACATGGGGAGGTCAAATTATGTTATCTTTATACTTAAATGTTGTGACAAAGAACTTTACAACAAGGGGGAAGTGCAACTATGAAGGCAAATTCCAGTGATTACTCATTAATTACATGCACTGCCAATCTCATGGTAATTATACTTGAAATAACGATATAACCCCAAACATAATTGTTACCCAATTTGTAGATTTTAGATGTTACGGTTACACTTTAGTTCATAGAACTTGCCCATGCAATTATCTGTAATTATCTAATAACTAAACATCACATAATTGAAGAGAATTTCTGCTTTTATGCCATGCACAGTAAAATACTACAAAACCCTCAAAGAAATATCGATAAAAGTTCCAGATATGGTTGTCCTGCGCGTATCTTCCTGTAAGAAACCACTTAAAGAAAAACGCTCTCCAGCACAAGAAGGAAGGGGATGTATCTGGTTGTCAGAGCAAGCCTGGGAAGGTGGATTTCTGGTTCGGTCCCTATTTCATACACACGTTATAAACTTAATCAGCATTTGCACTCAACATTAGATTTTTTGATATAGAGAGTCTCTTAGGATGCAGCTAAAGATCATCAGGCTCAGCAGAACCTAGAACTTGGCCACCTTACTCCTTGGATCCAGCAAAATATTTAAAAAGGGGCAGTATTCTTCAAATTTTTCCACTGTATTGAGTTTGTCTGTTTATTTAGGCCCAGAATTAAAAAAGAAGTCTAAATAGGACATTTGTCCATTCTGCCAAAGCAGACTGCTCTGAACATGCAGAAGTAAAAATTACTTCAATATTTATCAAATTTTCAGCCTAAGGAGGAGATACATAAAGAAATCACATATAAGATTAGACAGACCTACGAAGTAGTGAAACTGTGCTGTTGTCTGGGATTTAGACAAGTTTTAGGAAATAAAGTCCCTGTTTAGGCAAGGTTTATGTGGACTCCATCCCAAACTTCTTTTTTTTCTATTTTCATTAATGAAAATAATAATAAACTATCTAGAACCAAAATGCAAATAATAATAAACTATCTAGAAACGATGTAAGTATGCACAAATCCTTTAAAAAACAAAAAAGTTTTTTAAAACATCACGGTTCCATCCTGCTTTTGCTCCCTTCTTTCTGCTTTTCTTAAATAAAAAGGTTATTTGAGTTTATTGAGGAAATACTTCACCTGAAATCACGTTAGATGTTAATGGCTACAATATATTACTCCAGACCCTTAGGAGGGGGGAGAATCTCCAAGATGTTTTTAGTTCTGATTCATCCATTTCAAATACAAATTTTAAGTTTTTCAAATGTGCCGTGTAAGTAGATGAATTCAAATCATTCCACAAATCTCAAAGTAAGGCTCCTCAGAACATGTTCTTATGTGAATACACAGAAATGAGTCACCTTGCACCTATGATTGTTTAGTGTTATTAAAATGATTTTTACATGAAATTTTATATATATGTGTGTGTTCAAGTTTACTTCTGTGTTGCCTAGCACTATACATTTGTATTGATTTATAAATTCCTGCAGGAGAGAAAACTAAGATAACATTCCAGTTTAGAAGAATGTGCAACAAAACAGTTGAGCTAAAATACATATATATTAAAATCACTAACATAGATATAAACCTACTAATTTATGAACTATGTATCCAAAATCACAACAGGTTCACTTTGTAACTCTCAACCTATACTAGCCCTATCAAAGGCTAAAGATTCCACAAATAAACAAACTTTGAAGAAAAATACACAGAATTGCACCCAAGATTTCTGTTCAAATTAAATCGAGAAGCATTCATTTGTGGTACCTCTGCACCGACAGGAAATTCATCTCCCCTCATCCTGAGGAATATATATGGCTGCAGGCAGAGGGGTTAAAAGTTAGGTATGTCTTTATGTCTCCACAAAACTGTGTTTTTGGAAAAAGAGCATAAGAAACCATGGCTACCTCAGTCCTCATAGTCATGATAATGGTATATCTTTTGTTAACTTTGGTATAATTTCTTTCTCCTGCAGCACTATTTTAACATTTTCCCATAATGTATTTCAAACCAGTACAAGTATATAATCCTAAATACTACAAAAGACCACAACTGTGGCATTAAAGGAGAGTAAACAGCTGAAAGGAAACTAGAATACTGTTGTAGAGCTTAAGAAACAAGAATTAAGGGAATATGCCTTCTCAAATTCATCTCCTAGCAATTTTAACTCAGAAAAGAGCTAGAACAAGACATGAATGAGAAATACAAATCTTAACTAATTCAAAAAGCCCCTTGTCAATAAGTTAATATTGCTGTTTCTTATGCAACTATCTCTGGAACTGCGATGTGTCCAAATCTAACCTCACGACAATCATTTTCCAGTATTGTTTCAGTTTCAAAAAAATCTTTCCCCCACACTGAGCTCAATAAAACAGCACATTCAAGAACCATAATGCCACGCTGACAGCTGCAATCAAAATTAAGGTTGAGAAGGAGCATATGACGCCGTTTGGTGATTTCCTGTTCTCTTTGTCTCTGCCGTCACACCTAGCACCAGCTCCTGCCTCACCACCCAATTACTACAATTTATCTCCACTGGCTGAGCAGGATCACAGCCGTGCTCTTGTACACACATTACTTCCATGTCACTAACAGGGAGCGGGACGGGCAGGCACCCAACCCCTGATTAACCATCCCCCCTGCTGCAGGTCTGCCCAGGATCTGCGTCTCCCAACCGTGAATTCCCACAGACGGACAATGCCAAGAGAGAAGGAGTCTGGTAGGCACTGAAGTGACGCAAATATGATGGCAACAACAGCAGTACCAGCAGATATAAAATTGCTCTCAGCTGAAGAGCACTGGCGGTGGCGAGTTCCCATGAAAAAAAGTCATTTGTATAACTTTACCTACAAAAAGTAGCAGTTTGCATTCATGTTGGAGCCAAAGGTTTAATTCTTATTATTTTATAATTGAAATTCCATAATCTAAATGTCTGTGAAAAGGGAATGCTAGTGTAGAGACAGTTAAGACAAGACATCAATACCTTTAGTAAACCAAATCTCCGCACCAAAACCAACAGAGATGTTCCAGATACGACCGGGTCTTTCCTTATTATCACCAGGTATCTCCCGGGATCTTTTCTTCCCACAGCACAATTAATTATTATTACTACCCACAATTACAAAAATAATAATGAAATTATTATTGTCTAGGTCTCCATTATATTCAACATTTATCATTAATTCTGTCAACAGAATATGTCTAAGAATTATATTATAAATTTGAATAAAATCAAAAGCAAGCAGTGTAAATAGTGAAGAAAACAATTTTCACAGATTCACACTGGTGAAGAAAATATTAACTTCTGTCTCCAAAAGTAAAGTTGTTTTCAAATTTATCATATAATTTCATTTTACACCTGCTTAATTGGCTTTCCTGCTATACCAATTACACAGAATTATTGAAAATAATAAAAATTTAAATATGTGTTTTCCTCTCTCAGCTCTTCAATTTTTCTAAATAATGGCATTCTTTCCTGTGGTTTTGACTCTGTTTTTCAGCTTAGAGAAACTTGATGCCTCTCCAAATATGCCTGACCATATCTTTAATACAGGTAATTATATTAGCAACTGTTGAAAACATTCATCTGCTCCTTCTCTGTCTCAACTTATTCTAGTTCAGAATTGTTCATATAAATAATCATCACCCCCTCAGAAGGTCCAGGCGAGAAAAACATCTTTTTAATTTTGCAAAGTTGTTCTGGTGTAAATCAGCAAAGTCAAATTAAAGTCCTTCAAAGCAACCACACTTCTCCCCCCATGAAGGTTTGGCTGCGCAAATCTTCCTGCTCCTATTCCCGACCCTTTTCCCCAACCAGCCCAGCTGAGGCTGCGTGGGGCTCTGCAGGCAAGTCCAGCAGAACCTGTGTCTGGCAGATAACACCACAAGACTCCTCCAGCTCTTGTTCCAGTTAAAATCCAAAATGATTAGTTTTGCATCAATATATTGGCATCAAAATGATACATACCAAGTCCATTCAAAATGAGATTATTATAAATTGGCAGAAACCTATATACTAGAACCTGATCCTTCTTTGTCAGGAAAATCCCTGTATAAAGGCCAAAAATCCTCAGAAGTATTCAGACAGGAAGCCAGAACATGTTACTAGTTTTGAGTTGTGACATTATTTTTTCCCCACTTTTTGGTAATGTTATCCATTTTGTCCCTACATGGTGTATGATAAAATAGGTTTTTCTCTGAGCTACCTTCAAATGCTACTTCATTTCAGCCAGGAAACTCTCAGTTGTAGAGCTCAGAGACTTTCATCCCCCATGCCATGTGTTGCAAATTGTTAATGCCTACTTTAGCTGTCAGAACGTCTGCAGAATTGGGAATGATTGGCTTTCTTCCCTATTTTCACAACAGACAGGTCAACGTATAGACATGCCTTTCTACAGGCTGCCTTTCCACATTCTCTAGAGGAGCTGCACTTGTTCTCATCCCAGACCTCCATTTTCTGAGCTCAAGGACATACCCAATAATTCTCACATATTTCAGTACTGGCTAAGTCAAAATTGCAACTTTAATGCTGAGGTTGCTGTGCGTATAAAAAAATTCGTTCTTCCAATTGCTATCTATTCTTCCTAAGAATGTAGCCAAAAGAAAAAATCCCGATGTCTCCTGTTGCAATATAACAAAACCAGAACTTCTTCTGAAAGCAGTTCTGCAATACCGCTTGGAATAGCAGGTTAATGGCAAAAATAGTAATAGAGAAGTTAAACCCACCTCTGCACAGTTAAGCTCACTACCAACTTTTCCTGTAAATTAGTGCACCACAACATTTTAATTCCCATGTATCTTTGGCTTGGAATATTCATTTGCTCTGAAAACTGGGGCTAAAGATGGTTTCCACAAAATTGGAACAAAATTTGACAAGACAGTTTTGAACTAAATTTCAATGAAAATGTACTCTAATTATTTATTTTTTTTCTCTGGTCAAACATTGGATTGTCTTCTAGAGGAAAAGAAAGTCTGGTACAGACCGTATTTGAAGAAATGACTGGGAATTATAAGCAGTCATCACCTCTTTCATTCAATCCATTTTTCAGGGTCATCCTCTCCTGGAAGGCCTCAGGACCATTTGTTTTTTCCTTCCCTTTTCCACTGCATTCCCTGGCAGCAGTGCTGAGTACCAGATTTGCATTGGTGAGTTTGTTGCCCTCTTTTGGAGATTCTAGTAGGATCTTCTCTATAATATGCAAGAATTTCAGTCACTGCATTCAGCAGCAATTCACTAACACTCGCAGGTGAAGAACTTCCGTTCAAATGAGCAGATGAAAGGGCTGCCTAAGGATTATGGTTTCAAATTTTCATATATTGTTTTATTATACATAAAAGCGATAATCTCCCTAGAATTAAATTACCAGCATGATCTTCTTACAGCCCTGATTTTAATTTACCCTAAGAAACTATCCGAGAAGGTGGAGGGAAGGCTTTTCTCTTCAGTTTTTTTGGAATTTCTATTATTTGAAAAAGCCAAATGAGTGCTTCATTTGCCAAGGAGATTATAAAATACTCTCACAGGACACAGTACGCAATGTTTCCTTACCTTTATTTCAGCTCTTGTAGACAGCTAAAAATAATTGGTTTATACAAGAGAAAGTTTCTAAGCGTTAGCTAAGATTTTTCTGCTACTGGAGCTGATAGTAATAAAAGAATAATATGATAATGCAAAATATATCACCTAACTTCCAATTAGAATTGGCTATTTTCCAAAGGCCAGAACAGAATGGATACACGAAAAAGGCTTCCCAAATCCAAATTCACCACGTCATATAATACTTTTCATAAATTGATGACCCTCAACTGTGAAAGCAGATGGTTCTGCTCACAGAAATGCTTTTTAGGAAGGAAGATATGCAAAAGGGGGCTTCTTGCATGGTTAAAATTCTATATTAATGTTTAACTATAATTTAACTCATGGTCAGTTACGTCTTTAACTTGAATGGTTCTCTGCGGTGTCTAGGCTGTGACATATTTAGAAAAAACCCAACCTAATCCAGTGCATGGTGAGTAAAGGTACACCTTCTATTCTTCCATTTCCTTCTGCCCCTGGACTATGCATAGACACGTCCTCAGTGCTGTCAGCCCAAGGAGTTTTCAAGAACACAAGGAAATATTCACATGCACCCAAAATAGTGATACTAAAATAGAGATGATACTGCTTTGCTTGTTTCACCGAGCTTTGAACCCACCTGGGTTAGCTGAAAATCACATCAAAGTGCATGGGACTATTCCAGATTTAACCCAAAAAGCCTGACATTAGTTCAACACTGCAAAACATGTCTCTTTACTACATTAATCCTCTGCTATCTCCTTTTAGAATAAGAAGTAGCGATATTTGGTTTTCTCTCTCAAAATATCTTTCTTTTTTCTATTCCCTTCTCCTTCCCTTTCTATCTTATTATTCCTTTCTGAGATGTCTTACACCACTCCAAACTTTCATTCATTCATCTCATAATGCAGGAGCTCTTTAGTATGCAGAAACTGCTTGTAATGCTAGACTGTACAATGCTAAGAATGGAGATATTGTCCAAATAGTAGTTAATAATGCATATAAAATCAGCAGGTCTTCCTTCTCATTTTATTTTATCCATTTCATTTCATGCTAACAGTAGGATGACAGCCTTATTGTCAAGAAAAATATAGTTCCTGGGAAAGGACTTTTGAAGTGCCTTCAGTCTGGGAATTAAAACATCACCTGTAACAAGGTAGAATTGGTCAGAAACGTCCTGGCACTTAAATAAGTACAGAAAATTACGTTGATATACAGCTTACACCTATTCGAGGAAATTCATCTCAGATCTACAATTCTTCATGTATTTTCAAATGCCTACGAGCAGAACTGTTCTTTCAGCTCCGCTCAGTGGCTCTCACCCCCATTTTATGTAACTGCTGAACTCCCATTGATGTTTGTGAAAAATCAATTTTGGGCTGTCAGAGGACTGCTTTCAATTGCACACGCGAAGTCAATATACTGGAGTGCCGAACCGGGCAGTACAGTAAAGGCTGCAGATGCAAATGCATATCCACGCTTGGTTCCAAACATGTCTTTAAGACTGATGCACAGACCACTGGATCGGCAGTACGGAGAGGAAGTCAGAGTCAGGCAGAGCAAAGGCTTCTGCAGGATATTCACAATATTTCGCACAGGGAAAGCCTACATACTTGAAACATTTTCTCTAGCAAAGGCCCTTGTTCTCCTACTCACCATGCTCTGTCCTTCATTAAGAACAATGCTAATTCTGTGATAATTAAAGCAGAAAAAAAGGTAATTTTTTTTTAATTTTATTTTAAATCACAGAATCTTCTAGGTTGGAAAGGACCTTCAAGATCATCTTGTCCAACCAT
>JAOXJM010000012.1:9799147-9820449 GCA_026413425.1 Tringa solitaria
GTGTCTAGTATTTTAAGGCCATATTCAGCAGTCCCGCATGAGGCCTTTTAAATAATAAATAAAAAAGTACAGTGCCAATATATCCCTGCCAACTTTTCTGCAATTGGCAGGCAATGCTCATTTAATAACTTTACTTTTCACAAGAGAGTAAACCTGTCCCCATAAGCCATATGTCTTTTTCCAACATTTGTTTCACTTGAACTTAATTTCTGAAGGGACAGTAAAGTACATAATGTCACAACAACTTGCTGATATATTTGCTAATGCTTCAAGCAAGGTTATCCAGTCTGTTCTCAAACTCCAAATGGTTTCTGTTGGGTCAAAAAGGTTGAAAGGAAGCCAGGTGGAGATCAAAACTGTTCGCTTCCTCCTTCTTTCCCAGCTTAGCTGGTAAATTAATGCTGGGTTAACAAGATAGTAAAAGCACAAACTGGATGGTTCATCCAATCTGACGCAAAACTACCTAATGCTCTCTGACAAATCCTCTTCTGTGTTACGACTCCTTTCAGTTGGCAGAAAATTCTCAACTAGCACACATTAAGGAAAAAAGATACAAAACCAGAATAGGGACTCAGCTGACACCCATTCCCTTGGGAAATGTCACCTCCTGAACATAAACAGGGGCAGCTCTGAGGCTACACTTAAGCTACACCACAGACAAAGGAAGATGGAAATACTCAGCCAGCACAGGCATAAGGACACAGAATTACCTTGAGCGTTTTATCCTCCCTGTTGTTCAATCTGAACACAGCACCTGGCCTTTGAACCAGCCAAAGGTGCATGAAAAGGCAGGTCAATAAAATTTTCAGAGCAAACTTTGGTAAGAAGACAGAAGTAAAACTCACTGCACTGTTAATCAAGTCTTATCTTTTAGGGGAAAAAATGCAAATGTAACATCATTAAAAAAATGAAAACTTTTAATGAAAACAAGAATTACTCATACTGCTCCACAGAGGATAAAAGATCTCTCTTTGGATTCCACTCTAATCTAGTTTCAGGGTAATTGTTAAAGTGTTTGAAATATCTTATCTCTCCCTCCCCCCTGTTTATATTCTTGACTTCTTTAATGTACAGATTGCCTTTAATTTAGTTGGTTGGGATGTTGGTTCTGTATAAAGCTCTCATTTAGCTCCCTGTTAGACGAGCATTTCCCAAGAAATAATCTTCTGTCCTCTCCCCTCCCCAACACCTTCAGCCCAAAATGCCCGTTACAGTTCCCATGTCAAAGGAAATTTTAATGTCTTCTCCTCACCCCATCTTGCAGGTTCCTTCCCATAGATGTGCAAGACACCGCTTTTCTCAGACCCTGCTTTCTACTTTACTCGTGGTGTTACTCTGCTCAAAAGAGCCATCCTGCTCCAAATCATAGTGTTACAACTTTTACATCCTGTTTTGTTTCTCCATTCCCCTGATTCTCAATGACTTTTCTGTGCTGAGGAGCCCAGATTTTGTCTTGATAGTGCATATCCTGCAGAGTAAATCTTATGGCCTTTATGCAACTGTCTAGTACGCACATGCTAAACTGTGTGCTAGAAGGACTTACCACTATGAAATCTAGACTATGGTCTTGTTCACTTCAGTTACTCCTCTGAAGTCTTCACCTGTCTGTGCCTTTGAATAGCCCCATATTTTTGCATTGTTTTCCTGAATGCCTTGAACCAGAGAGAAATCAAGGGAACTGAACCTTACGTGTCCCAGCAAGAGACCAGTAAAAGTTTCTCAACTTATCAACAGTTTCCTCCAAGCAGTCACCTCAATGCACAGAAGAAGCAATAAAGGCAGCGGAACATATTTGAAAACATTTGTTCTTTTCTCTGGCTGTATCTGCCTCAGTAGGAAATGATCCCAACAATAAAGAACAGAAGAGCCTTGTTGGTCTGAAAACGTGTCTTACAGTTTGGGGTCAAAGCCTTTTTGGCTTTCTTTTCCTTCACCAAGGTAATGGACAGTGTGTGGTAGCTCAGCATGCTTGTCACTAACTTCTCACCTCCAACTCTTCAGTTCATAGTAAGATCAAAGCAGAGGAACACAAAGGAAGATTCTATCATATGGATTGTGGAAAAAGACCTATTTTTCATCCCCTTTGTATACAACAACCTTCTGATTACCAGCATTACATTCAGTTCCTCTTCCCTTTTTTTAAGTCATTGCAGTATTGATTGGTGCAACAGCTACAAAGAAGTTGATTCAAAAAGAAAACAGACAACAGAACAAAACTAATGATAACCAAAGGAGGAGCTGTAATAATTACCGACTTTTTGGCTGAAACTCAAGCATATAGCAATATTTGAAGAGTCCATTGATTACAGGATAACTGCCAAAAGGTAAGCTATCCAACAACATCTAGCCAGCTTCATGTTCAGCAGCATCTTCTGCACATTAACAGTACAAAACAATCCACCTTAGTCACATAAACAGTAAACTCACAGCAATTCAACCCACCGTAATCCTAACTCTTCCTACTGAACAGTTCAAATGCAGTGTTTCTCTCCAAGTCCCATTTGCAAGAACCTTTGTCTTCCTATGTTTTCATTATTCTTGACCCAAACAGAGTAATTCCCTCTAACTCAGTTGCTCACAGTAATCCAGCCGGGCTCTCCACTGCGTTGAAGTCACAAACAGCAACAGCTGAGAGGAATTACAAAATCAGAGCTCATTATGTGCTAAGATGATTCACAACATCCTTAGAAAGGGGTATATAGCAAACAGGCTTACTCAAGTGTCCTGTCTTACTGTTCATCATCTCACCTTCTACACTCAAACAGTTGTCTCCATGTAAGTATCTTTACCAGCTTCACCTAATGATTATTCAGAGCTTTATATTCTTCCTCCAACAATCCTAATAACATGTTTTGACAACTTGAGCTTCATGACAATTATCCTTTGGGGAATCAAAAGAACATCCTATTATTAGCTGGTAAGATAACCTTGCAGAAAGTACAAAACCAGGATTGCCATCAGGCTGGTTTTTTATGAAATATCTGATTGAGATGTCAAATAGGGACTAACAGGAGGGATGCTGCTTTTCACTGGGCAGGTATTACAGACCTGTGTAGCATGTTTGATAGCACCACTGAACATCTGGGGCATTTTTGAACATCACTGTTATGACTGCTATCATTATTTGTTATATAGTTCTCTTAAATTCAGTCAATGGGGGAGGAATAATCTCTCATTATGTGTTTGTATAACACTTAATACAAGGGAGTTTCATCCTCATGTAAAATGAACACTATTTACATAGCAGCTAAACTACCAATGGAAAAGAAGCTACTGCTTCCTTCACCATTCATTAAGTTTATTTTATCTTCTTCTTCGTAAAGTTGTGAATGTTATCCTTTCCATCTGAAGGAAAATAGATAACACCAGTAAGAATCACTGTAAATTAATGGAGGGGTTTAATCTTATTTAGCCTTGTTATTCTCTTGACTTTCAAAAAAACTAATAAATTTACAATCACATATTTTCCATTCATGTACCTACATGACAACTTTATGTAATGAATAATGACAGCTGATTTTTCACTTTTTTGTTTTAAGCATCTTTGACTCTGAAACAGAACTGGAATCAGTATTGTTTCAATGGGGATTATAAAATCCTTTTACTGGTGAAATATATCACCATAAAATGCTAAATTTCATGTAGATATCTGAATATTGTCACAAGAAGACATTCCTCCTGCTAATCAAAGGCAGAGAGTAATTATAGTAGCTCACAGCACTAGTTTAATTGTTGTCAAATATTACCATGTAATAGTAACTGTGACTGCAAATAACCACAGAGACAGGACCCACACCCAGGTAACTGAAAATCTAATTGCACTGCATCAAATTAACCAGAAAATCACAAGGGCAATCACCAGATGATCACAGGGCATACTAGAATATGATCATTTTTTCTAACGACATCTCCAAGCCATACAGGACATTATCTGTTTTGCTCAATTTCCAGACAAAGTAGTTTAACCAATATTAATGCAATTTAGAGTTTAATGCTCCCTCACACAAATGCTTTCTCTCCCCACTCCAACAACCAACAATCTCTTCTTTCCATCTCATTTGAAGCAGTGATTTTCTATCAGGGAGGTATAACATACCTGGCGTAATTCCTCAGCGCTATTGGAGAATATTTCAGCTTTAGGTCTGTAGAATGCCTAATGAGACAATTCCACATACCAATAAAAAAAAAGTTATAAAAAATAAAGCTCATAGCTGTATTGCACTACCATTAGTTTTCAGTAGATAGCAGTGACCACTCAGAATGAGGTGTGATTTGAATCTTGTATGAGCTTAGAACTTTTCAGACAGGGGCTCTGTTTGGAAAACATTCTGGAAAATATTCCACAGTAGCCTGTTTTCCTACCTCTTCTCCTTGGAAGAAAAGCTATACAAGAAGCACTGGGAGCTGCAGCCTGCCAGCAAAGTACCAAGCAACCCTTCAATCCATGGGAGCTGAAACTCTGAGGGCATCAAGTAGATGGTGCATCTCAAGCCTCTGAGTGTTGTAAAATAATGGGTTATATACAATTTATTTAGGAATGATGAAAATTTCCCTCCGTATGTCAATTGATATTCCCCAAAACAATGTCTTTCAAATGTTACAATTTCTCACAGATGAGAAATTCTGACATTTGATTAGTTCTACTCTTAAATCCCCTGTCCTGCAATTTGCTCTCGCTCAATACTGCTATTATGATGCTCCTTAATTGATTTATTCCAACTTAAGATAAAAAAGTGGCACATTTTACCACATTACTCCAAATGTAAGAAAACACCAAAATGTATTAATGGAATCGTAACTACCTTTGCAGTGAATCATAATGTAAATGCACAGGGTACTCAAATCCGACAGTCACACAGTCCATTCCAGGGAAAATACTTTCAAAGACAATTTTAAACAATGACCCTATCAGACTCTTACATTTTTCTGGATTTCTTCCCTTCCTTCCCATGTGTTGGACCTCAAAAATTTGCCTCAGTTAAAAAAAGCCAGTGGGAAAAAGAACCACACACAATTATTTCTCTTCCATAGTAATTTCTGTTCTGGGCTTTTACCCTATCCCCATTTTACAAGATACCGACTCCTTTTAGAATACTGTTTTCTAGGTTTGGGGTTCTGAGATTATTCTCTTTTTCTTTCTTAAAAAGAATTTCAGTATCCTAATTGGCATTTCAAGAGAAAGTAAAAATCCCACCTTTCCTTTTATATGCATGCTTCACTCTTTGGAACAGTACTAAAGCTGAAAAATTGAGGTCTGAAAATAGAAAATAAGCCAGAAAATGATCCATCACACTATCTTGCACTGAAAGCAATTTGTTTTCAGATTTGATCTTACTAGTAAATCTTTGAAAAAAACCTGGCATTGAGCAGTTCTTTCATCTAACAATGTATGATCTTGCAGAAAAGTCTGTGGAATGTTTCAAAGAACTTGTTTAGATATATTTACTTTATTGCCATGCCCATGGGAGAAGAGAGCCTTTTTTCCCGACACAGATTTCTATAATTCAGTGTAAGGCTCTGAGGCTCCCTCCTGCAAAATGACAAGCTGCTTCTGAAGGGAGCTGGCATTCTTTGCTCTGGCTGGAGTTACCCCATGCCTTTCACAAACAAGGTCTTGCTCAGTCCCAGTCATTTGAATCAGGCATGACTTATCAGCTGAGGAAATAAATGCCTAGTTCGGAATTAAGACTGTAAAATACCAAAATTTTGTATGTATGCATGCAGTTAGAGACTTTATCATCCATGCATTTAGACACACCTAGGTATGGAGGTAAAAGTTGAACGTTGGCAGTGTCAGACTGCTTGCACAGCCGTTGAATGAATGTGATGTTGTGCAGCTAATGCGACGTTCATTTGTTACTTCTTGTGAAGCCAATCGGTTTTCCCACAGTACTTTTTTCCCTTAAAATGTATTTATAAATAGCTGTGGAGAAATAATGTATATTTTACAACCATTTGTCTGAGAGTA
This sequence comes from Tringa solitaria, assembly GCA_026413425.1. Taxonomy (NCBI): domain Eukaryota; kingdom Metazoa; phylum Chordata; class Aves; order Charadriiformes; family Scolopacidae; genus Tringa; species Tringa solitaria. Next base: position 9,805,116 of record JAOXJM010000012.1, read on the forward strand.
CCTTGACAAAATTCACTTGTGTCCCTTAAGGCAGATTAGATGAACTACCATTTAATGGTATTGATGATGGATGCAGTAAACAGCTTCAGGCCTGGGAATATAATCTATGACTCCTAGAAACTGTTAGTGTAGCAAGAAGCTCATTTGCAGCATTTAGACAGCACTAACTATCAGTCTATGCCATGTAAATGGGAGGAAAGAGGTTGTCTTTTGGGATACAGAACGTTCTGTGAAAAGTAAAAGGGCTATGTCTCTAATCGGAGCATCTCCCTGGTGAGCACTTTCAGATCCACTATGGGCAGTGCAAAGGCTTGGAATAATTATCTAGTAATAACATTATAGTCCTTGGAGATATGGACAGAAGAACATTTATCAGTGGCAAAACTTTTTCATCACTCTTCTAAAAAAAAAATAAAAATCTTTATCTTTTCCTCTCAGTTTAATTACTCCCAAATCTACTAGGTAAAATTCTAAAATTCTTCCTTGTGCACAGAATGATATAAGTCTAATTTACCCCTCATTTCCCATTTAAAGGGGGTTCATGGTGAAGCACGCAATGCTAGTCCATTCATTTATAGTTGGGAGTGGCAAAAAGAGGTGTTTTAAAGGGCATCTAAACCTTGAATTATCCATCTCACCAGAGATGGAGGAGGAGGAGGATTATGTACTTCAGCCAAAATACAAAAGCACTGATTCACTAATTTGGAAAACACTGAACTCGATTGTTCATCATTCAGCTCTCAGTCCAGTTCGTGCACTGGTTTCTCTACCAAAACCATGAAAATGGATCACAAATCTTAAAGCTTGGAAAACCGCTAGTAAATAAAAGACAAATAAAGCTCTCACATGTAAACTCACTATCACACCAAAGAAAAAAAAACCCTCCAGGAGAAGTACTAGATAACTGATACTTGTGGTGAATTTGAAGCTATTGGCCTTCTAAGGGTTTCATTGCATATAGACTAAATTTTACCATAAGTCGTAAGAGTCCCATGGTTATCAATAAACTCAAAATATTTCCTTCGTGAAAAGGGAAAAAAAAACCATGAAACTTGATAAGCCTTTCACTTTGTAAGCTAGTTTATAGCAGGAAGTCCATCCATCTAGGACTTGTTTAGAAATCTATTTAAGCAATAATCTAGAATCCACTAGCTTTCTAATGATGAATATGACAAAATCATTAAAATTAAGCAAAAGTTAGGTAAATTTAATGAATAGGGTAAGCACAAAGCTGACAAATGAAAACTCTGATAGAAGTTTCAGGTAAGGGTTTGGCATTTTTAATGCAAAACAAAAGCCAAAAAAGTGAGATTCTACAATTGACCATAAATAGCATATCTACACAGCAAATGGAAAAACATGAAGAGATACCTAAGTTGACACTGCCAAAGTTATAATGGGTACAAAACAAAGCACTGCAGACTTTGTAGGGCTAATTAACACGGGAAGAGCACTATGCCGACACAGTGATATTGAATCCTATCCCAGCTACCTTGTTCAGTGCTAACCAGGACGCAAAGACATAAAAGCATACTCTACTTCTCTAACAAAGACAAAAGCATCTTGTACATTTTAACTAATTATTTTAACATTACAATTTCTACCTGGATTCACTCACTTGAAGTGGCTGAGCACACTGAAAGCTGAACCTGCTGACCTGTTAATAAAAATATTTATGTATTCATCTCTGTGGCAGTAAGGGGAAGGAAAATTGGGTACCAGATGTAGGAGGAGAATAGAGACTTGATTTAGAGTGTTTTGAGTGTTCTTTTTTCTTGAATATTCCTTAGTTTTCCTTTACAGTTTATAATAAGCACAAATGACTACCGGATTTTCTCTTTCCTGAGGTAATCTCACCTTTTCCAAAGCTCAGATAAACAGCAGAAGGGAAAAGAAATAGATATAAAACTCTGAACAAGGTCTTTCTTCAGTAAGAACAATGAAAAAGTGAAGGTAAATTAGAATACTCTTAATGACACCTATTTACTTTATTGTTCTTTTTTATTTGCTCTTTATGCTATTAGGTAATTTCTTATTCTGCTGTTTTGATTTACCATAGCATGGTTTGATCTCTGACTGGTTCAAAATGGAGGCCAGTTTTCCACAAAGCCCCTCAGGTTTAAGCAAGCACCTCAATCTGCTTTAAACAGGATAACCAGGAGTAAATACAACAGCAGAATTCATCCCATAAACCTTGCATCCCATTTGCCTATCACAATCACAGTGAGATTTCATACAGCTCCCACTGCTTCTCACCTGGTCCTTCCTAGTCACTGCTCCAGCCAGAGCATCTTGTCCAGGTGAGCCTGCCTCCACCGGAGGTTTAATTAAGAAGGGGATCACGTGCTTTCCAGCTCTCATAGTCAGTTTATCATATTTTCCTTGCCTTGTTAAAAGCAGAGTATGACACTTTCTCCCCTTCGTGTATCTCTGTCTCTATTCAGCCAGCGCCAGTCTCGGCTCTCAAGGAACATGAGCTTTGCTAGAACTGCAACGCGATTTTGTTGTAAAAGCAACCAGGATGCCAATGAGGCCTTGGGAAGAAGCTTTGTTCGTTAACTCCATCAACAATTATAACTTCTTTGTAGAGCTACACGATTACCTCTTTGCCTGCAGTAACGAGGTTAGTGCCCTGGGTGCCGAATCCCTGGGCCCCGTCTCCACTGACAGCTGACGTGCCTGTATAATGCAGGCATCTTTCCTTACACAAGGCAGGTTCTGTTCTGTTTAGTATTTGATTGCTGTAACAGAGTGCAGAAGGACTTTTAAAAGCAAAATTCAGGTGGGGAGTTTTCTGTAATAACCATTGCCATAATATTAATTTTATTTCTAAAAACTATTCTATATCCAAAATAAAATTTTATAAACGTGCATTTCCTCCCCCCATTTTTCCATAAAGCAGATCTTATAGTCTTTGGCACAGATAGGTTCCTTTCAAAGCAGCATAATGTTCTTTACCACTTCCCTCTCACAATGACAGGTCATTTTGAACGCTTGCCCATCCCTGCCTGTATCTGATGCTCTTGACACTAGACACGCACATTTTAACAGAATTTCTAAAAGGGCTGTTTGAAAGAAAGGGTAACCTGACAGAAAAAAATGTTACTAAAAATCTTTCAAAGTACTTATCATGTGAAAATCTGTTGTGTAGCCACATTGAATCTCCACATACTGTTACAGCTTCCAGTAAAAATGAAAAAAAGAAGAGGAAAAAAAATGAGAAATCGCTTTGGGGGGAGAGTTAACAGAAGTCTGGAAGAAAATGTAACATTTATCTAAGAAAGTAATCACATTCTCTGTTATTAAATATGTTATTGCACATGGAAAACAGTTTACAGGGAAAATATTTTGAAATAACAAATATACTCTTTGGTTTCACTTCATATATATTTAGTGTTAAGAAAATGAAAGGAATAAAGCAATTTCGATGGATTATGTTGGAATGAAAAATAAGCTGCCAGCTGGATTTTCAAAATATTACTAAATCAAAAAGTATTAAGCATAAAATAATTTTTATTACTGTTACCAACAACTTTTAGGATAAAAGCACTGGAAAATTATAGCTTTTTTTTTTCCAGATGAGATTAATATGTTGCCCTTTGTGGGCTGGAGTACAGTGCCTGTCTGATAGTATAAAGCAAAACTGAACAGCTGATAAGGACAACGATTAAATAAGTATAATGGATTTTATATGGGTGTGGGAGGAATTTAGGAAAGAAAATTGTCCAAATTAAGTTTGTGTCAGTCACTGAAACTTATATTATTTTTCTTGCAAAAGGTGTCTATCATCTTTAAAATCCAGAGGGGATCAAAGCATTAGACTCCACAGTGGCATCTGTGCCTGAAACAGCGCACTCCTCTTTAAAGGCATGCTGGATTGTTGGTTTAATGTTTAAACAGACTCAGAAAGAAGAAAAAAGATTAAAAGGAACAGCAACAAAACAACTGCTTTGTACAGCATCTTCAGCTTATCACTGGTGGTCTCCCATTCAAGAATTCACTGCACTCAGCTTCAATAATTAACTCGTACATTTTTATTGGTCAGAATTATATCAAAACTCCTACCCACCAGAACAATTATATTGCCTTTTCCATATTGAAAAAAAACATCCAATGCTGTTGAATCTCATCCTATCGGTGCAGGCAATTTTTAACGTTCCATACTGTTTTGGGATTTCTCCTTTTTCCCTCTTTAAGAAATTACAACACTTTTTGCTTTTGACATATTGCTCAATACTTAACAAGAATCTCACCAGAAAATAAATCCATAGTTGTTTTCATGACAGCAAATTACATGCCAAAGTGTGACATTTAAATGTTGAATTTTAATGGCTTGTCAGCAGAAGTGAAATGCATTTAAAAAAATTAATATGTGAGAGAACAATGTGTCTGTCTATAAAATAATTCTGTTCATAGTAGACATGAATGGTAAATACAGTGTCAAATGTATTCTATTTCTCAAAGCACATCTTCATTTCGTAAGAAAGGAGTTAGATGAATAGGGGTTAAATTCTCCTCTCCCACCGGCACAGTGGATTCTCTGCTGCAGTTGCACTGGTCGGGAAATTCCTACCAATGTCCATTGCCAGGAGATTTCCATGTGCATGACAATTTTAGCAATGGTACTAAAAGGCAAACTGGGCAGCATGGGGAGAAGGAGTGTCCACCACCTCTTACAAGCACTCAGTTACGACTGGCACACACTTACCACCTCTCTTTTTCCTTGTGACATAGCTAGTGAAGACTGATTTTCACAGACCAAATTCAAGAGATGATTGACCAAAAATATTCTAATCACATTTAGCTATATGCAAGGATTTCCTCTTTGCTGTTTATCTTAAACATTTCCACCAATACTTTTTTCACTTCCTACCAATAAACATTTGTGTTATGTAAAATGCTGATATTTGAGTTAAAAACAGCAGTAAGCAAAATTCCCTTTTATTTCTGCAATTACAATGATACAAATTTCAGTGTTCTTACCTACATTCAAGGTCCTTTATAATAATTAATAATTAAATAATCTTTGGATTATTTAATAAAGGTCTATAAAGGAGGTTTCACAGGTGATACAGGTATATTCACAGGCTAACAAATTTCCTCAGATTAAGTAAAATTGGAGATGGTTGTCAAGAATTAGGTTCTTGACAATGTGTGGAAATGTGAGAAAACAGAAAGTTAACTGCTGAAAAATGCAAATTTGTATACACTGGAAAAAATAATCTATGTCTATATTTTGCTCAGAACCAACTTAATTATGTTCTTTTAGCAGAAGAAATAAACGCAAAGCTTCTCAATGTGAAATTATAGGAAGAATGTTCCTAGTCCTAAAATATTAAAATACCTGAATGCCCTCACTAAAATACTCTGAGCGGTTTTGCACTGCTTGTCTAAAAACAAAGGAAGAACAGGTTCGACACCAGACAATGAGAATGATTAAGGAAATGGAAAGACTCTTTATGGAGAAATATTGGAATGGCTCTTCTTAGCCTGGGGGAAAGGAGGAGGCAAGATGAAATGTTATAAAAGGGTGTCAGTTGCAAAGGAAAATAAACTGTCTCAGAATGTAAGAATATGAACATGTATTTAACAGAATATTTTACGAGTTACTCTTCAAGCAAGAATAAAGACTAATGAAGCCTTTATTCCTTCAGGTACACATCCTACCTTTGCAGAAATACCAACTCCTTTCAAGTATTCTCTGCTGCTTTCTTCTACAATTTCATCCCATTCTCTTTATGTCACCACAACTCCTCCCCTAGTATCCTATTTATCATTTTTATTTACTCCTCTCCTTCTTCTGAAATCTGCGTGTACCCCAGACAAACACACCACCTGAACCACTGAGTGGTCTCTCCCTCTGTAGGGGTGTTCATTTCGGAGTTTCTGCTTGATCCAGCTGCCAATTTCCACAAAGCTCATGGATACGGAATGTATTTGAGACCTGCCTTTCTGCCAAATTAGCCAAGTTGAAAAATTATTGAAGGACTGAGCTGAACTACCGCACTGGGCAGGAAGGGCCCACGTGTACAATATTCTGTTACAATTTTGTTTATTCTCTTTTTTTATCAGGCAAACAAATAATTGAGAGGGAATCACTGATACCTGACACACAGAGCCATTCTTTCTCCTCCGGAAAGACTCATGCAACTTCTAACAAACTGTCAACATTAGAGGCTAAAATCTCAGCCACAAAACAATTAGCGCATGGGAAAGAGTAAGCATAATACTTTAAATGTCTTGACAACATGCCTTCATCTAAGGGCACATCAGTTCAGGTTCTGCGCCTGTTCAGCACCTGCCCTTCATACTTTAGAAGAAAGGCTGACACATCAGAAACTCATCCATTTTTTTAAAAGTATCAGCTATTACAAAAATTATATCACCTCTTCCTCCAAAGCATACATCATTCAAACTGATATTAACTTTATCTTCTTTCATACTGCCCAGATCATAAGACAATAAGTGACTTCAGATCACCTGCAGTAAAGCTAAGCTGGTTAGTCCAGAGATGAGAGAGGTGCATCCTTACCACCATCACTCTAAAACATTTGTTCTTCTGCTAGTTATCTTGACACTCACCCTTATGATGATGATAACTTTCATTTATTTAGTTTCAAGGAGTATTTTTAAAAGAGACCAGGCAGCAAGCTGTCATTCTTCATACTTTTTCACTGTTACTTGTGGATGAGACACTAAATTTTTATACTCAGACAACTATTTAACTCTCTGTCTCCTTTCAGGACTACAGGCTTCACTTCCACTGCTGGCCTTGAAAACCCAGCTAAAAAACGGTGGCACCAAGATCACATTCATTGCATGGCAATGAAATTAAATGCCTTGAATCAGTCAAGCTCTTTTAGAACCGATGAAATTAGATTTAAATTAGATTTAGGATTTGCAGTTAAAAATATTTTGGTCTGTCAATCAAGCCTCAGCCACCTAGTTAGCACCATACACATTTTATTCCTAAAAAATATGTGCAAACACATTACAAAATTAGGCAAACCAAAGCTCCTCTTTATACTGCCAGTTCTCTAACGGCAAATGAGACTTTTTAAATCATTCTGAATATCTACACACTGAATTGTTAGAAATACTCAGACTGGAGACTATGTTCCACAAGTCATAATGTGCACAAGTCACTGGTAAAGCCTGTTATTTAAAGAGTACAACTATTGGGCAGAATTGTTGAAAGCAAAATTGTCTTATTAAGCAGCAGCAACCTGACAGAAATGTCTTCGCTACCCCTTCAGCCTCAAACATTCAGAGAACCTCCCGTTGAACAGTAACACAAATACAGGCAGTTCAGCGGCGAGGATGAAGGGTTGTCAATACAGTGACATTAGCATGCACTTTTGATTTTCTCCAACTAAACATTATTAAACACTTAGTTTAATAAACTGAAACAATTTTCCTGCTGTAAGTGGTAATATCAAGATATCGGATGAAGACAATCCATAACAGAATGGTAATGAGGCTGAAGTATTGAATTTTCACCATTAAAATCCCCGAATTAGTTCTCAGTTTTCTCCTGGACTTTCAATGGAAGGAAAAATCAGCCAGAAACCCCAGGTATAACCTAGTGATTTCCTTTCACCAATTATTTGGAAAGTACAGAAGCGATTAAACTGGGAAAAACGCTTTGGAATATATCCGACTTGAGGTATCTAATATTCTTGCCTAAAGCTGTACATTCCAGTCTTGACAGAGTGAATTGTTCACGCAAAGACATATCACCCTTTCCCTCATCTCCATAGGGCTCCTGCCTTAGCGAAATTACTGGCTATATACTGACCCATATTTTTCACAGTTCCCCCCCACTGTGCTGGTGATCTGTAAGGGTTCCTCTGTTGTGTCTTAACTTGTAGGTTCTCCAGATGCTGTCTGTACTGATTCTATACTGCAGTAACCAAAAAACAAGTCCATAAGTAGAGCTTTTAATCTCTATGATAATGCTATAGAGTTTGGTTAAAAGAATCACAGTCCTACATTTTGGAATTTATTTCTTTAATTTTGCACTTAAAAAACCCCCAGAATCTGCATGTATGCAAGAAAAGTCTGCTTCACTTTTCACAATCGTGTTCACCGCAGAAATGAAAGTACTATAAAGATATAAATACCAAATAAGTAATTATCTTTCACTTTACTCTTCAAGATAAAAAGGCCTAAAAAAATTGCTGTTCTGAGGAGCAAACCAATGTAAATCTAAATCAGTAGCTCTGAATCATCTATTACCTTCTTGAACTCGGAGACCATATATTTGATGGCAGGCAGATTTTTAAATTTTTTTTGCATTTTTTTCTATATTTTTTAAACAGCTTTTCCTTTAGTCTTTCTCTTTATATTTAACATAGAAAATACTATTTTGTTTCATGCAGAGGAAGAAAATACCCTCACTGTAACAATCAATATAATTATCCTGTTATCCTACATTTTGGTATTTACATTCCTCTCCAGAATTAATTCAAGTAACCTTTGTTACCGTATCAACAGCTCTTACATCAAAGTGGAAGCAAGAGGCCTTATTTATTTATTTTAAAATTAGATCTGTGTTCCCAGTTGGTGAAACTGAAGAAGAGCTTAACAGTTCTTCATCACATTTTGGAAGGTATTTTGACCTGCGTGTTATTGCCAATACCGTGAGTGTCAGCGCACAAGTGACAAAAATAGCAGCAATATCTTTTTATTGATACTGTATTCACTTTATCCCCCAATGTTAAATTTATAGCTTTCCCCAGAGAACTGATATCATATTCACATCCCTGTCATTACAGCGGTATGAGGACTGCTCTTTAGAGCTGGTATCAATCACACCATATGTTGTCCTGAAAAGCAGATAGTGCAAACAGGTCACCATACCCTCTGACTGGGAGAATTAGAGTTTAATTATAAACACAGGCTCCGCCTCCTTTGTTTTCAATTGTGCAATAGCACAAAAGAGGTTATAAATATTCAGAAATTATCACTTTTTACCTACTTTGTGCTTTCCCCCCACCCCCCTCCAATTCTTCTGATACTGATTCTTTTAACAGTACTGAGATTTTACTTCTGTCCTGAAGCTGTATCTCCTCTAGCTTTTGATCCAACAGCAGTGGCCATCTCCCAGCAAGCAATAGGTCACTTGTAAATGCCTTTTTAAAGTCAATTCTGTTTTATAATGCCCAAGGCAAACAGCTATCAAAGCAGCTTTCACCACCTCTGTCCCATTATGCTAAAACCAGCTTGGTGAGAATGGAAGGCTTAGACTTCACATAATCCCAGCAAGCACACAACAAAAAAAATGAACTCAAAGAACACTAAAGGGTTCAGATCCCTGTGCCATTACAGATTTCCCGTAAAATCTCAGCTAATCACTAAGGTCCATGACCAAAAACATATTTAAGCATCTTATATAGGTAGAAGACTTGCCACTGGAATCAGTGGAAATATAAACATTTACATATCTCTGTGAACCTGACCCTTTCGTCTTCTGTGTCCCGTCTGTAAAATGAGGATAACATTAATTCATTATCTATCAGAGATAGAGAACACAAATCCTGAAAATTAAAAAGAGCTTAGATTTCACTGTAACAGAAAAACAAACAAAAAAACATGTTACATGGGAGAAAGTCTTGAAACCAGGTGGTAGAGGGAGGGGAGCAAAGGGGAAGAAAACACAGACAGACTCAGTGACATGTTAGTTAAAGTGTAAACAGTCTTATATACAAAGAAAGGATTCTAACTTCAATAGTGCCTTTATCTTATTCCTGCCTGTCAGGAATATGCTGACCTGAATCCCCCCACAGAGGCAGGCAGTATATGACACAGCAGATGCTGAACCTTTTAAGTCTTAGACAGTTATGATTTTTTACATAAATTGTAATGTTAAGCCAAATCACTCCGTTTCACATTTATGCTGCATCATTTAGATGATGCCTGCTTTGTCAACAGGAACGCAGAAGCAAAATAATCAAATTAATTCAGTTTCACATTATTTGCCTGGAAACATGTTTTTAGGGGATCCTGGAAAATTTTTGAGGTCTCTGAGAATAAGGGAGAGAGACCCTTAACACTAATCCTTAGCTCAAAGAGATACCCAGGCATCTTCCATCAAGATGTGCATGCTCTGCTGTGGACACCATCCAGTGAAGTGATGTCACCACCTCTATAATTTCTTTTAGCAGAGTTGAGTCAGAGTAAGCTTGCTGTGAGTCCTGTTCTTCAGTGAGCTCAGTTCCTTCACAAATTCATAGAGCAAAAATCTGATGAAAATACTTTTGGAAGAGCACCTGTTACAATTTATGCTTACTACAGGTAGCCAGCTTTCTAGAGAGTTAGAAATAACCCCAAAGAGTCTTAAAAGGGCATCTTGTCCAAAATAACACCCCACAGCAATGATTGCAAACAGAATATAGGTAAGGAAGACATAACAAAACCGGAACCTGCTAAACTGTTTTGTGGCAGCACCTAGAATATGCTGGCATGCTTTTTTCTGGCAGGATCTCAACACCACTATTCTGCTAATATTAGACTTCCAATAAAATTCTCCCTAAGTTCTAGCCTTGACACTGCTTCTATATATAAAAAAAAATAATTCTTTTTTTAATAGTGAAAAAAATTTTTTTTTTTCTATAGTAATGAAAATTCCCTATAGAACATTAAAAATGAAGCTTGATCCCAGAGACAGCAATGGGAGATGCAGCCAACAGCCGTGTTTCAATGCAGCCAGAATTTGATACTAATTAACATCAATGTAAGAAATTAAAGGGTAAATGGACCTATTAGATTATCTACTAAGAGTACTGTCCGTAAAGAAACAGCTTGTCTAACAGTCAAATGATGTATCATATGGCATAGTCACTCTGAATCCCAAAGCTGTCCATCTTTAGAGGCTGCAGCTTTTCTTAGTAAAAAATAAGCCAACACACAGATTTCAAGGCAGATGGAACACAGCTTCCAGGAACTGAGTTTGCAAAAGATTAAGGGGCAAACAATTGGGTCCTTTCCACAGCTGGATCACAGTTAATCTTGGGGTGCCAAAACAGGATTTGAGATGGATCCATGGCAGATTAATTTTTACTCTTAAACTTTCCTGTACTTTTCCACAACGTCATCGTTTCAGTGAAATCAGTCCATCTGTTTCACTACCCAAACCAGAAGGTGCTGATGTTTCCCTGTCCATTAAAAGCACAAACACATGATGTATGAAAAATTCATATTAAGAATCAGTGGTGATACAGCCAAAGAAAACAATGGAGATGTCTATGTGATATTAGGAAAAGTGAGAGCGGGACAGTGGCCCAATGGCCTGTTACTGTGAAAACCTAAAGGAGACCTCCTATGAAATGTATCGCTTGCTGCATTTCATCAGTTATAAATGTGACTTCAAGAAACGAGTAAGCTTCATTTATTAACAAAACCAACCTCTACTCCTGATAGGCCAAAACCCATTAGGATAAAATACTTCATCCAGGTTTCATATACACTATACTGCAGTAATTAGAATTTATGAAAAATCATCCTCTGGTGGAGCAAGCAGGGGAGTAGTGTGCTCTCCCTGGGCTCTGGCACCAGTGCAATGTTTGTTCTTGGAAACGTTTTCCAACCGTGGCTCTACTTCAGAATAACTCAGGATCCTGTGGGGGATGCCAAGGGGTGTTCACAAAGAACTTTGGAAGCCCTGCTCAAAAGAAGAAACTACTAACCATTGTAGAGCTTATTTTAATGAAAAACAGGACACCTATCCCAGGAACGTGCTGTATCATTTTCTTGCGAGAACTCAAGGATCATTAAGAATAATAAGAATTTTTGCTTGAGGAAAGGCAATATTAAAAAAAAAATGTTTCTAATATTCATAGACTAAATTTGAGAGAGAGACTGAATCTCACTGATCTACAAAGGACTTTTTAGGGAACACTGTGCTGACTAGCTGCAATTACTGCTCATCTTTCCTCCTATTTCATCACAGGTCATGGCTTCTTGCTGTAACATTAATATTCTAGTTGCTTCTACATATTACAAACAGTTTTTCCGTAGCAACGCACAAGAATTGTGAAGTTCCTAAACCACTGAGTGTCAGAAGTCATACAAGGGAAAAGCTTGTTCTACACTTGCTCTGGATCTTACATTCTCTCCCTAAATATCTGCTACCGATCACTGTCAGAGGAGGATGTTCAGCTAGATGAATCATCTGAGTGAGCTAATACCGCACTTCATCATTTACCAGCCCAGAGCAATGGATTTTTATGCCTTTCCGCACTTGCTAGGTGGTTAAAACAGATGTTCCCTTCTGGATTTGTTCTTTCAGGCTGCAGAAATATGTTAGCAGACCTACTGGCTTAAAGGGGAGGGCAGGAACAAATGTTCAAACAAATTCAAAACCGTATTTTGCTGCTACAGGGTAATAAAAATAAAAGCTTATTTCAGACAAAGCTCAGCTGTAACCAAAAATGACAGCTACGTGATGGGACTGTGCTTTTTGCATCTTCCAGGTTTCTTCTGACAAAGTTTTCACTCTGCTTTGCTAATACACGAAAAGGAGCTGGATCCTATCGTGCGCCCCATGTGAACTAGGGAACCAAACCAGAAATGAGTCATTCGAGCAGCTCAGTCCTACTGTAGGTCAAGTTCGCAAAGCTCAGTAATAGAGACACTGGATGTAATGATGGACAAGTGAAGCAAATAGTCAAAGTCCCAATGGCTCTTCATCTTTAACTTGTAAATAAAGTAAATAGATACAGAGGTTAATGAAAATTATTACTGAGCTTGATGATGTAATTTTCACAATTCTAAAGCTATGAGTTACAAAATAATTACTGGCATAAAGAGCATGTAACAGTAACTGGTGTGGTGTGAGACCAGTTCTGATGGAATGAACGCATATTGCTCACTCACTGTATGTGGTCCAACAGTAAATGCACTAATAAAAATTAGCTGCCTTCCAATACCACAACCTATAAGCACACACATACTCTACAATGACTGACATTTTATTGCCTAACTAACTCAGAGAAAGCAAGCTGAGAGATTCTGCAGTCTGGAGATGAAGGACCCACTTTCATTTGATCTAACATTCCTCAAATCTCTCATTTATAGGAGCTGTAGTATGCATTTCACAAATCTCAAAGAACGGAAGCATCAGTTCTGCAACAATGGACTGTGCTTAATATGAGAGCTAAGCCTCTAAGTCCATACTACCATTTATATCAAGGATAATAGCCTCAGGATATTTTCTCCCATCTCAGGACTGGGGACACAACTCTCAGGTTCCCACATTTTGTTTAAATTCTGCTTTGTGGGATTCAAGGTCCTGCGGTACAAAAATCAATATGCATGCTCCCCCTGCTGCTTGCTCTTTATTGCACTGCTAAAGTTGGAGCATCTACACAGAGTGACGCTGGATGTTTTGGAAACTCTTATAAAAGGTTATAAATGCTCTGACTCTTAGAAAAGGTTTCACCTGGCTTCTGACATCATGCCTGATTTTCATAGCTAGAATTACCTGTAAAAGCAACTCAGCAACTCACCTAAATACATTGTCAAAGAGCATATGGTCAGCTAATCAGGCCTTTCTGTACATACATTTGTGAAAACATTTATGCAGGTGGAAAACTTAAAAGAAATCATATTTTTTAAAAAATCTTTAAAAATAGATAAAATAATATCAATGAAAAGAAAAGCTATTACATTTATACCCTGTTCTTAATACAAACACTGCCTATGCCACTATAGTCATTGGTAGCATAATAACAAAAAGTCATATTGATTTAATCATATGTTGGTTTCGAGAATGAGTATTTTTACACTTCTGTGAGAAGTTTCATTTTAAACGAAGAGCCTGTTGGCCAATTGCTCAGACATCCTTGTGGGAAATCAAGAGACTTAATTCTTGCCCTTTGATCTCACAACCCTAGATGTTTGTACCATTGTAAAACTCAGCCTGGAAAAGCTAGTTCACCCAAGCTGTTCAATGTATCTGCACAAATCCTGCAGAAGGTAAGTACATTGGTTTGGTTTTTTCAGGCATGCTTTGATTTCACAGTTCTAGACTTGTACTTCTGAGTATCTTTCCTCTATTTATTTGAATCCTTGTAAAAGACAAATGAAAATAAAGAGAAACATCCCCAAATACTCCTGTATCACAAAATGTAGAAAATCAATGCCATTTCCTTCTCAGCATCATCCACCCTCAGTTGCAACTTGCTCAGTAAAACAGCAGGGAGGTGAAAGCCTCTAAAATGGCAGGTTTTATTATAAAAATAGATGTTTTCAGTACCCTTAGCAAAGATTGACTAACATAGACACAGGTGCTGTATTTTTAAATTAATAAAATAGTATCAAATAAGGACATTCCAGATCTATTTTCTTTGAAAGAGGGAAAATATTGCAGTTTGACTATTCCATCAGATCTGTTACCACGGCATTTGTGAAATTTATAAAGACATAATATCTTTTTTTTTCCCATAAAAGACAAATATTCTGAAAGAGGCGAGTTGATCTGCTACATAATTTTAAAGCATTGTTTTAAGAAAAATGGAAAACACTACTATGTGACATAGTCACTAGATAATAAAAGACATGTAAACAGTTTTATCTTCTCCCTAGTTTAAAGAAAAATGGCAAAGTATAAAATCACAGAAATTTGAAGACCACAAGAATATTCTCAAGGCTGAACGCTGAACTACCTTCCAATGAAGATAAGTTCATACCATCAGTTGTCAGGAAACGGCCTGGACCGTGACCTGTCAAACTGAAGTTCAAGATAAATCCAAGATCTATTCTAGTATGAGTTGCACAAAAAAGTTTATGCCAAAAAAATCACAACAGGATTAGAAATTGCCTGAGTGCTTGCTATTCAGCAAAGGTCAGAATTTGAGCACTGATTAGTTTATGCTGCTACACAGTTCACTGATGAGTACCCAAAGGATTTCAGAAAAATAATTAAAATGTTGCAAGAGTATAGGCCAGGGCAAACTGCAGCAAAGATGATTTTTGGTGTTGGTTTTTTTTTTTTGAGCCACCCCAGTACTGGGAATTTGAAATTTTTTCTCAGGTTCTATTCAGGCTGTATAAGACTATTAAAGCTGTACCAGAAGCTACTTATCATTAAAGTACAACTTAATTCCTCTAAACACCTCTCCACAGGGCCTGAAACATGGATGAACTTAAATATTGTATTCAGCGAGACACAAAGGACAAAATTCATTGAAATTCAGGATATGATTCACTTCATCCCACAGTTGTCTAAAATTAGATGAATCACACCCTAAAAGTGCCTGTTTCTCTACTGTTTATAAAGAGAGCCCCAGCAGACAGGGACTGTATCCTCACAACTGTGTATGATGGGTGTCAT
>JAOXJM010000012.1:9823256-9841736 GCA_026413425.1 Tringa solitaria
ATAGTAAAACAAGGGGCAAAAGCCACAAGTTGTAGTTTGGGAGATTTATGTTGGACATGGCAAGAACCTCTTCTCTCAGGGGCTAGCCAAACAGGTCAAACTTTGGGTAAAACCCAAAGGGTTTTAAAATCCCTTTCCTTGGAGATTTTGAAGGCTCAAGCAGACAATCTGATATAGTTTCTGGTTACCCTGCTTTTAGCTAGAGACTGAACTAGATATCTTCCAGCACTTCGGAGATTCCTTTAAGCATTTCCATTTATTTAACATTATTTGACTTGCAGTTGTTAATCCTTTCACATAAGAACAATACCAAAGGACATTATACACTAACATACCCTAGTAATTTATCAGAAAGTCTTTTTCACTATGGACAGATACGTACTATTGCATATTGGTCATTTACCATGAAGGACATAAAATAACAGCTCTCAATAAGGACTAATGTGGAATTTAAAGTTTGTGAAAAATACCCTGTCAAAAGATCTCTCCTTGCAGATATAGCAATAAATGGTAACATAACAGCTCCTTGAAGACAGGAAAAAAAAATCTTTTGCAAAATATATAATGGTTGGAGTAGCTCAGGAAAGACAAACTGCCTGGAAACTCAGAAAGTTGAGTAGCCAAGACATCATACAAGCTGCAGGCAGCTTCAAGTTGTGCAATTGGGCTTGGATAGAAACAGGCACGGGTCTCATCTCTGACTGTGTGTGACCTTCCTTGCATTCCTTTACTCCCACAGCTAGCACAGACTTTTGTTCACCAGGGATTTTTTTTAACATTAAAGTACAGCAAAGATACTCCAATGTGTTACCAACCAGGCATTTAGAAGACTGTGAGAAAAAAATAACACAAAACATGATTAAATAAAATTCTGTGATTGTGGAATGAAATTCTTAGCTAATGTTAACATACCTTTATCAGATTTAGATCATTTTATATTTTTAAGTCAGGCTATGGGATGCTATCTATAAGGGTGAAGTAGCACTCTCAAGGGCAAGATCTGGGGTACGCTTGACTCAAATCTGTTGCTGCTTGTCAGCTGGCCGGAGCCTGATGGAGAAAAAAGCATTTACAGTCCCTCTCCCTTTTAGACAATTGCTTTTCATCTATAAAACAGGTTTATCAGCACCCTGAGCCTATATGCTAGGACAATCCTCTCAGCTCAGAATAGCCCCTATGCTATTCCCCCGTCCCACATGCTCTCCCCTGCACTTCCTGCAGTATCTGAGGCTCCTCTCCCTATGTCCCAGCTGCAAAGTAAAATCACTGAACAGAAAATTGGTTCTGTTGTACCTCAAACCTGGGCACCCAGACAGCCTCCAGAACCAGACCAGCTCCAAAATACAGAAATAATGCATTGGCTGTGACTTACGTATGCAAGAGCCAGCTGCTTCTAAACGAATGGATAACAGCTGATTTTACCCCAGCAGTGACACTAATGCCCTTTCACTCCTCTACACAGCTAGTGAGTTTCCAGGAAAGCATTTATTTGCCATGGTGTACTGTGAGGGACACGATCTACCTATTGAGGTTTTGTGTGAATAAGATTAAAATCATGATTTTGAAAAAGTAAGCCTAAATGTTTCAGATCTTAGAGTACCTATTATAAAGCTAAAAATATGTCAAACACTAGGTGTCATAAAGAGCTGATAATTGAAAGAACAGGAGGCAATGTAGGTAGAGATAAAACCTGTAGATAAAGAAATGCAATGAATATAGAAATAGAAAAGGAAAACAAATTCCCTAGTAATAAATAAGGAAGCAAACACTGGTAGTGCAATGATAAAAAGCAGTCTTGTGTTGAATATGTAAATGTGCTATAATTATAGATTAATGGTGAAAAACAGTATAATTGGTTTGGATATGCTATATTGTTATTCACAGTTTCTAAAAGTAACATTATTAGAGAATACAGCAGCTAAAGAGGTAATCTCATGCCTGAACTGATATTTGCTGACATTCCAACTGTGGGAACAACTGATAATAAACTGGAATTTGATTTTTGTTTTTAAGTGTCTTTTAAAAATATATTACATACCCCTATAACTTCGAGCCCAGTATGCCCAGTCCAACAGTCCTGTAGAAGGTATTAATTTTTCTAAATTAATTTTTCTAAATTTTTCTAAAAGAATTCTAAAGAATTCTTATTCTGAGAATAAGAATAAAGTTCGAAGACACATGCGACATCATTAACAGGGCAGCATGTTAATGAATAACCCAAATACAAAGAATTTCAGCTGTGAACTGTTGCTCGTTCTAATGCCATCCAAGGCCACTCAGAGGAGGCCTGGAAAGCTTGATCAGTGAATTTCAACCAGAACAAGAAGAGACATCTTTAGTTTCTTCCACAGGAGGAAGAAACAGAGACTGTCTCCAAATTTCAAAGATCAGAAAGAGAGCAAAATGCAGAAGAGGTAGCACAGAACGCTTCAGGGAAAACAATGAGCATTAATGCAGAGGTTAAAATCCATGAGGTGCCACAGAGATCTTCAATACAAAGGCAACAAGGCAGGAATTAATCAACAGCCTTTGATATTTGCATTATATTACCACTAATTTCTATGTTTCCTTCAGAAAAAAAGCTGTAAAGTTATTTGGGCCACAAAGAATTTCATGCATTCCGATCCCAGTCAGCAATTGTCACTGCTAGTTGACAGAAACATGACACAAAGCAGACAAGCAGACCTTTTCTCCTTTCTATCAAACATATTAGTTAATGTTATCAAAAACACAAGTAAAACCTCTGACTGATCATTCTTTTTAAACAAAAAGAATATGATGCTATTGGGTCGACATACCTATCTTCCAAAAAAAGCAATATTCAAATTATGCAAAATAAAAAAAATTTATACAACAGTGTTATGAACACAGATAAACTAAATATATATTAAAAAGTTTTCTTCTGTGCTTTCAGATTTCTTTCCCCATGATACATAGAATCTGCTTTGCCCCTATAATTAATTTTTGTAATGCAAATACATTCTTCGCAAATATCAATTTCCTGGAAAGAACATTTTTCATAAATGTCTTATATAGCAAAGAGCAAGTCAATGCCATATCAGATTATGTCTGGTAAGCAGATTTCAAAGTGTATTCTCTCTGTTGTTTCATAAAATAAAACTTTCTACTTTTTCTGAAACTCATTCACTGTTTTCTGAAGTTCTATTTAGGTTTTGAAGACCAAAAAATATCAATGGTGCTTTAGGACTTAACAAAGGCAGGAGTTTTTTGCAACCTTTTCAGACCGTTATTGTCCATTGAGCCAAAAAGCTAAGGCAGCGTGACAGTGATACCAGGAGAAGGTAAATACATCCAGTCCCGGCTGAGTTCCTCCAGTGTACCATGTCATGGGGTTTATGCTTCAATTCCTGGCTTCAGTAGCCATCCAGGAGAAGAATTTGTTAGGTACACAGATGTCTGGAGCAAGCTGATGCCTGGGAAATTTGATGTAAATGCACTGCTCTATTCAAGTAAAACCATAATTTTTTTTCCTGAAGGCCAAAAAGAAGAGTTTGCCTTCCTTTATATCAACATTTGAATTTAAAGAAAGAGCTGTTTTCTCCTGCCTCTCTTGTTTTCAGCTTTCCATATACCTCCATAATGATGTGATAATCACCTTGAAAATATGTGCAAGAACTGCATTATTCCTTTTAAGTTTATTTCAAAACTGAGCTTATAAAGATTTACTTTCAAGTCCGTTACCTTCATTGCAGTAACAAATGATACTTTGCCTTGAAAAATAGTCCTGACTGAAATATTTAGCAACCCCTTCGTACTTCACAAGCTGCATGTGACAAGCCACATTCATTTCAATTTTCAAGTTAACTGATTGTAAATCATTTTATTTTTTAAAACAAATTTGCTGGAAGAGTGTAAAATTATTTCTAGCAAAGTTATATTAATCACCTTACACTTAACTGGTTAAAATTAATTTAGAACAAATATTTTTTTTCTCCCTGTCAAGAGCTTTCTGGGTTGCAAAAAAGACAAATGAGGAAAAAAAAAGTGTTTTTTTTTTCAAATAGTCTGTAAATTTGTTGCCTATTTCCACAGTCGATGAACCTCTCAATAATAACCTGGTGAGTTTACCTAAATGAATTTAAGAGTGTATCCTTTTTTTTGGTTCTCCTAATAAAACTGTTGATATTTGAGTATCTTAAGCAGGATTTCCATCATAAATGTAAAAGAAGTTGCTTTCCTTGAAAGTAAAGTTTAGAACAAAACATTGTTGTAGCAATTGTAGCAAAAATTAAGTAGCAACAAGCACACTTAGGAATCATTTAGTAATGACTCCAACTTACATAAACAAAATACCCCAAACATTTATCTGATTTGTTTTCCAAATAGTCAAGCTGCACAGTTCCCACGGTAAAGTGACGACAGCTGTAACTGAGTTAAAAATTAAGTAAAGCTGAAGACAGAAGCTAAACTACTGATTATTAATCTAAATGTTTCTAATACATAGTATCCTATTCAACTGTCTTAGAAACAGCATCTAACAGGCACACAGCAAACACAAAAATATGACTTCTCGCTCAGAAGAACCGCATGTCACTAAGCACCTAACACTGAAAAGGTATGAACACGGTGAAATGTTTCTGTGGGATTGGACTTTCCTTATGTTTTTTCCCTAAACACGCAGTGGCCACCCCCAGAGACAGAATCTTAAGTCAGATGGACCTTGTGACCTGGAGCAAATACCCTTGTTCTCATGTCTTTAAGGAAATGTGTCCTCCAGGCTCCACCTATGAGCTCTTTCTTCTAGTAGTGCTCATTGCTACGCCAGCTGCACTTTCACAGAGTTGCTACCATGTTATCAGCTCGACTGAATCACTTGTTAGAAACTATTCTATGAAACAAATGTAAATCCCTCTTTGAGTAAGGACCTCGAGAAATACTTCTGTTCTCTTTTATTATTGCTTATGCGGATATTTCATGCATTCATGCTTGTATTATGATGGACCATGATTAGTCCTCCTATCTCATTTTCCATGCTTCTAGTCTTATAGGTCAATCATCAGCGTTAAACTATGTTTCCACAATCTTGCTAAGAATCTTAGTGATGCGATCACTTTGCCTTCATGGTAATATTGTTGGGACAAGAAGAAAAGAAAACATTTTATAATCTATTTAATCCATTTAAGTTAAAGAAAAGTATTTCATGCATTGTATCTCGAACAGGGAAGTGTATAGACGATTTATCATTCTTGGTATATTCCAAGAAGCATCTTCTCCCAAGCTGGACAAGAGGACGCAAAGATCAGCCACAGGGATAAATATTTCCATTTCCTTCAGGCACTACTCATTCACCCCTTTGTGCTGATACTTCCTTCATTCCCCTTTTCCAATGATTTAGTCCTATCTAAACAGCATCATTTTGACTGTTCTGTTTATCAGACAATGAGAAATGTTTCAACTCCTCATAAATTATAAATTATAGCACTACCAATTTCAGAAAGTGATTCATCATGTTTCAGCAGCTGTGAGAAGGGCTTTTCCCATATAGACAGTCACATTTATAAAAACTGAATCTTCAGAAAATCTTCTTCATGAAGGGTGGTTTGAAAGATTTGACTGACTCAAGGACGGTGTGAGTGAAAATTCCACAAACAAGAGTATTTGAATGCTAACAGATCATTTCTTTGTAGCAAAGTCTAATATTCCAAAGCATTCATTTCTATCATCAATCTAGATAGTGTAGACAAAGATAGACTCAATGTGTAAAGAAGACATAAAAACTATATCATTACGAAACCTGAATTCAATTTTAGTCAAAGTCCTTTATTAAACAGATTATCATCAATTGTGTCACTCATCCAAGACTCTTCCTATTGTAGTAAACATTTTGAGCTGGCAGAATTGCAAGGGATATTTTCTATTCATATCATGTTGTCCTTTGTTTTATAGCACCTGACTGTACAATCTTCCATTTGAACCTTGATTCCAACCCAGGCAAATATGACTTAGAAGCGATCAGCAAATAGGAAAGAAAGAGGACATAAATTTTATGAGACTTTCTAGGAATTATTTTTTTTTAATCCTATGGAAATAGATATCAACAGATTATTGCTAGAAAAGAATAGGAAACTAGTAATATTACAAGATGACATCAGGAAGGAAACAAAGAAGAAAAACCAAGTAATGGGTGAAAAATAAATAAGTAAATAAAACCCTAGAATATCACTCAAGTTAATAAGTATCTGGTCCTTAACGGGATATATATCTAATAGAAATCAAAAGTGCTCAATAAAGAGATTATTCAAAATTTTACTTATCATGGGATTCTTCCATGAGAAATTTGTCCTGCCCTTTACAGAAAGAACCAATGTTGTCCCCTACCCCTTCCAGTGAAGCTGGGCATCACCAAGTGGAGATAGCTAGTACTCTTTTTGAAAAGACAAGACCTGGGTATTGCACAGGAAATTGG
The DNA here is from genome assembly GCA_026413425.1 of Tringa solitaria. NCBI lineage: Eukaryota > Metazoa > Chordata > Aves > Charadriiformes > Scolopacidae > Tringa > Tringa solitaria. The sequence continues at coordinate 9,829,684 of JAOXJM010000012.1, forward strand.
ACCTCTGAAAAAGTGAAGCCCTTTCTTGAGGTTACCTGAAACATTTGTGTGGTCTTGACAATGACTTGCTTATCTATTGTGCAGAAACAGTCATCGTGTTTTGCACACAATTTGTAGGAGAACAGCATTAACTGTGTAAGTGACCATCACAGCCAGCAAACATGACCTAAGGGTTGGATGTATTACATCTGATAGCACCAGCAAGCAGCAGAGTCTTCTGCCTGAGCCACCTGATGTCAGCAATCCATTAATCTGATAGTCTGTATTGATTCTACTCCTTCCATATTTCTCTCCGTGCTAAACATTTCAGAATTTGCTAAGGATATCGAAGGTAAAAAAAAATCAGTGATTTTATCACATCAATCATTTGAACAAGGGCATTCCAGTAGTCTATTATCTTTTATGGACATATTTAAGATTCTCATCACTGGGATACCCACAGGCCACAAAAACTGCCTGCAAAAGTTTTACATCAGTTCAAAGCATATACACATTTGTGTATGCACCTCTAAATGTCACGAGTAAGGAAAGATAAAAGCAAAAGTACTTTCATTCTCCACCATTGTTTCAATCTGTGGGTTCCTTGTCATTCTCTTGCTATGAAAAAATATGAGACAAGTCCAAATTTCAATGCCCCAGTTTTCTTAAACGAAGCATACTGCAGTTTACTGCAACAGATACATCCAGGGAAGTGGGCTGCTGATAACAAGGTCCTAGGGAAGGTTGGTTGATCAGAGGAGCACCTATAGGTGGAGGTCACATGAATTCAGCTGAACTACCCAAAATCTTATGGTAGTCAGGGAGGTGGAGACAGGTAAGTATCATTTGAGATAGCCTGATGTATCCCACCAGCCTCTAGTATGCCCCTCTAGAAGGGCACGGGTCTCCTGCAGGTCCTTCACCTCTAACGTCCCTGTGGAGGAAGCTTTACATAGGACTCATCCCCAATATTCAGCCAATGTAAATGACCGCTGATTGTCCAAGTAAGCATGATCAATTTAGACATCAATTTAGGTGCCTTAGCGAGATTAATTTTGCCCCCCTTCTTCTCTATATCCAAACAGTACTTTTCCACTCATACAATGTTGCCTTGATTAAACCATATTTTCATAAATTTCCTTGCATAACTTAGCCTTTAGAAAATGACAAGCGAAAGAGCCACAAGTACAATTCACATGTAACTGTTAATCAGCCAGGAGTTACTACAATCAAGTTTTGCCGAGTTTGCTTCATTTGGATGGGCTGTTAGATGGGAAATAAATCCCTTGAAATTTTTTTAATCCTCTAAATCAGTGGTTTCCAAACTAGAAGTCCAGCCTCTAAGTATAATCATGAGCTTCCAAGAAACAATTTTTTTCTCATAATTTAACTAGCATCATGCTAATACAATATTAGTTTTTAATTGAGATTGTAACTAGAAAATAGTCAGGAACAAACACCCACACAGATGATACAAGTGCAAAATTAACTATTCCAACAATCCTCTTGGAACAACTTAGATCACAAGGATTTCCTGGTCCTGCAGCTGTCTATAGCACAGGTATATTTCATGTATTTGTACCTAAAAAGTTTGTTCACTTTATTGGCTTTCACTTTATCCAAGTTTAGATTTGTTAGTTCAAATTATGCCTTTCAGAAGGTAAAATATCCTTTCCAGCTTTGGAAAGAACACAGAAATTAACTTCAGAAAGCTGAATAAAAATTAAAAGCAACACAGTACACAGTGCTTGTAATGAAATCAGAACAGTTCTACGTATACAAATTCATTGAAAAGTTAAGAACTGTTTTTAGCTTGCTAGAAGTTGTATGTTTTCTATCTGTGCACCCTGCAAAAGTATACACGGCAAATTATTTTTCTTTCCTGCTGATTTATTTATATGACACCAGTATTCACAGATGCTACAATTTTATTGTATAGAGTGTCAGTCACAGATATGCACTACACAAAAAGGAAGCACCTCTCCTGAAATTGCTTCACCAAGTCCTTGTTGCGGATTCAGTGAGTCATAAGGTTTTTTACTTTTATAAACTCTGTGCCACTGGGCCTGAAACACACTGTGTTTGAAAACTTCTGAAGACATCACCTCAGAGGGAGCACAAAATAATTGTAACCCCCAGTGCAACTAACCCTACTCCAGAGTTTTTACTGTACCTCTCTGTGAGAGCTTCTCCAGGACGATCTTTAGGCGCTGAAGAACAGGGGGTGAAATGTCATATTTATAGATGTCTATTCCTGGCACTCGCTGACATCTCCCAAATATTCCATCTGCAGGAGAGAGAAAAAGAAAAGGAAAAATATACATTTCGTTTTCTGAGAAAAAGAAATGTGTGATGAGATGCGCATTTCCAATGTATCCTAATTATACACTGAAGGAACCTTTTAAAAGCCACTTTAAAAAGCTATCAAAGGACTACTGAAGTCACAAGACAGGGTATTTTCTCCCAAAATAAATAAATACTGGAAAGAATATTAGTTGGAGGAAGATTCTATTGTACAAGTTATGCATACAGTTTATTTTATAAAGTAATTTCAGACTTCTGCTCCCAAATCTTTTAATGTAAGACTTCTTTACTCGGTGGGAGTTTATTCAGTGGGGGAAAAAAAATTAATGCTCAGTGCCTTCTATGTTGCAGATGAAAAGTGCAGCATCCAGAAATATAAATATTAATTTGCAGAAACGATGAGGATTTGCTGAAACATTTTTAACGCAGGAGCTGTGTGTTAGGCAATGGTAAATGAGAACTGAATCCGTAATGGCTAGTAAAGGCTCATTTCAAGAAGTACCCTCTAATGAATGCAATAAAAGAAAGCTGCTCACAGAACAATGAGATATTAATGTGGCCTAATTTATTTAGCTCCATTCCATTTGTCTAAAATGACAGACTCTTCTCATCAATGTCTTTTCAAATCACACCTTCTAATTAATTTAGCTTCTTATTAGTCTTTATTTAGAGAATTGTTCATTTTGAGACAAGCTTCCTGTGTATGTGTGGGAGGAACGGGGAGTTCAAACATTCAAATGACCTGTCTCCCTTTCATACAAAAGACGAATTCAGAGCCTAGGTGCTTCACATACAATCTGACCATCTGCAATTCCAGGCCTCAGAGAAAGAAAGTGGTTTCATTTATTGTTCAAAACCGTTCTCTTCTATATAGTGATCCAAAGGAAGCAATTTAAATGCAACAAGTTTAATTAGCAAAATATTCTACTGCAGTACTAGTTTTAACACAGTAATTACTTCTGTTCTGATATTACATCTATGCTCAAAAAGGATAGTTACATCAGATTAGCAGGAAATAACGGTAAGTATTAATTTGCAAATGTCCATTACTTTCTCTGCTGCTTCACAGCGCTAAAAGACTACAAATGGGAACTACTGGCCCAGCTGTTCACTAAACACAAATAATGGCATAAAAGAAAATAAAACAATCCAGGATGCAGAAAAGAGGCATTATTAGCCTTCACTGTTAAACACAAATACCTCATTGAAATTAGCCAACTTTTGCTTTCTTTGCCTTTCCAATCCCCCTGTCACTTACAACTGCCAAATTAAGTTAATCCAAATTAAAAACTTGCTTCTGAGTCTAATTTTGTTATTGGAAACCAGGTTTAATTTAGAAACTACATACACAGATCTGGTTTGTTTTTCTGCCATATGATGTATAAAGCAGCCTAACAGCATATTAAAATACACATCTCTGTTTAAAAACCTGTTGCAGTTGGAAATAAGCAAAGTATATAAATATCAGTCACTTGTAGATGGATGGATAACAGGAACAAATAAGGTCCTGAATTCAGAAAGGAATAGAAGAACGTTTTAGTGTTTAATTGTTCAAAATGAAACATGACTTGAAATAGCCAGCTCTATTTTGGAATACTACCACTACGGGCTACAAATAATTAGGACAAAATTTATGTTTATATAAATAATTAATATTCCATGATTTTTTAAAGATAATGTACCCTAAAAATAATTATAATTTTATTCTAAGGTCCAGAAAAGCATACATATGCAGCATTAATTAATTTTTTTTTGTATTAAGTATCATTTAAAGATAATTCAAAAGCTAATTCACTTGGTAACTCTGAAAGAGACAACCTTTTTTTCTAAAACCAGAATTTTCAGAAACCTTTAACGTACTGTCTTTGAATAGAACAAAACCTATTTAAATTCTAAAATTAACAATTAGCATGAGTCTGAGCCGCATTATACAATCTATCCAGAAACACTAGGACTGCTTAGGGAGAAACTGCAAGTTACTTTGGCTTTTGTACTTGAAATATGGGTATAATAAGCTTTGAAGAGGCTGCAATCACAAATGGTGCTCTGCTCTCCTAAATGCAGTACTAGTAGAGTTGAGAAGGAGCAATATGCCCCAAGGAGTGGTTGGCAAATACCATCTCTGAAATACAGAGGGTCTTTATAGCGAGGATTACAGTTGGACTGGAGTTGTGCAAATAGTAGACTTCATAGTTCAAGTTCATTAGCTTTTTTTTGAAAAAGTAGGAATTTTCCCAGGTTTTTTCTATTTGGGATTTTTTTTTTTTACTTGTGGTTGGCATTTTATTTTTTACTTGATTGCAAGCTTTCTGTGGCAAGATTTAAAACCAAAAAAAATTAAATTGAGGTTTAGCGTTCAATTTTCAGGGTACCTCTATGTTAAACCTTCTGAAAATTACATAGATTGTGGGGAACAAGAGGCAAGGAGAGCAACTTCATGAAAAATATTTGTTACAGTTCACCCTCTTTTTCTTTGGAAGAAATCTATTTGGCAGATGTGGCCCAAATTCAGCAATGGCTTTTGTCCAGCACAAACTTCATTTTCACTTAAATTACAGCTAACATTTAAAAACTGTCCAGCCTGGTCTGCCACTGACTATCCAAAACCACTGTGCTCTATACAGCAAGTCAATACATGGTGCATCATTCCAGAGCAGCTGCCCCCACCGCTGGCACAGGGTGACGTGGGGCTGTTGCAGTGTGCTGGTGTCCGAGCACCCTTCCGTGCACCCATTTGACCTCGAACAGCCTTTAAGGAGCAAACTGCCCAAAGTTGTCATGAAGCAAAAAGGAAAATGGAAAAGCTCCCAGATTGTACAGTAAATGTCATACAGCAGTGGAAGTTCAAAGCATGAGTGATGCTTTAATAACTGCCATCCACTGTGTGCCTATAGCCGTTAAGAGTGTGTTCATACTGAACTTTGATTAAAATTGCATTCTGAGAAGGAAAGTAATATGCAAAAGACATCTGCTCTTTACACATGCCCAGAATGATGGAAGGTTGAGACAACTGATCAATATACACATATGGTTGCTATTAAAGTGCTATCATTTGCTAACTGTTAGCAAAAAGTAGTATCTGAAATTTCCATAGTAATATCTTATAAGTTATACTTAGACCTGGAAACATCTGCGTTACCAGCATGGTAATGTTGACTTTTAGAAGGCTTCTAGATTTGTTTCCAAAGAAAAGACTAAAACAGAAGAATAATATACCCGACGAGACAGTGAGAGTCTTCTTTATGTATTTGGCTATTTCAATAACAAATTCAATATTTGAGAAAAAATGCAAGCATACAGTTTTACAAGCTGCTATTTAAAATCTTGAATTTTGACAAATACATATTACTAAGATGCTAACATTAAAAGACACAAATTTAATGTAACCCAGGTGCCCAAAAAGATCTCAAATAATGGCAGATTTAATAGAGTCACTACCCCGGAGCACGATACATGTATTTACGCTGAATATTTATCAACTTCCAGTGAAAAAAATACAACTGATAGATTAAACAGTGAACAAGTCAAAACATGAGTTCTGAAATAGTGATTTTTGAGGAAGGGTTAGAAACAAATGGAAAACTCCCATCTTAATTCATTATTTTTTGTCTATTTGTGGACAAAAATAGTGGATATTTATGATCTCTATTACTTATTGAGGAAGGAAGGACCGTGTTACATTCATGACTGACATCTAGGTACTGAATTACATAAAGGGAGAGCATGAAAAACTAGTTTGAAACACAGCTTGAAAGACTTGATTATGCCAACAGGTACAGTTGGTAAGACAGACAGGCATCATGTGCTTAACAGGTACTAAAAAAGTCTTTGGAAGCTTGCACTGAGTGACCACCTTCACCTTGAAGGCAAGACTATTTGTGGGCAGTTGGTTCATGCAATTAATTTTAAGTAGTGTTTCCTACAAAACAAAGCCAGTATATAATAAGCTGTCCTTGGCTAGAGAAACATATCCCATCCTGGAAGCACCAAGTATGGCTAATCTGACAATTGAAACTAAGGTGAATACAAGACTTGGCACAGTTTTGAATAACACCAGCAAAAAAAGAATGAGTTCTTTTTGAGTGTATTTTGCTACTGAACAAAGCTCTGAAGACTGCTAGAGACACTGGAGTTTGTCTGCGGGCTGATGAAAGCTTGATAGATGTAAATTAAAGATTGTGTTCTGCAGTAATTAATTATTTAGATCTACATGCAGTGAAATTTTCACACGGTGGGAGTAAGTGACCTTTGCAAAGGAGCCTTCAAGCAGATGCTTTGAAGCACCCAGTTCTTCTGCTCTTCAAACTTCCTGCAGCAGCCAGAAAGGAAGTGGCTCCCCAGACCATGGCAGTATTCACATACACGGGGTGACCAGCGTTTCAGCTTCCTTACCCTCATTACCTGACTACTCTTTAAAAATTATAAGGTACAGCTTTTTGTAAAATGTAAGGTTTTCCCCATATTGTAGGCATTGTGCTTTGTTCCCATGTTGCAACATAAACAAGAATGTCCATAGACCCAGCAATGTGCCAAATGGCATCTGTTGCCACCTTTGACTGTATTCTTTACGATCTAGCAATTAAATCAGAGAACTTCCTCTAATGTTTCTGCAGAGCTTTCGCTGGGCATCATTCTTCAGCAACTTAACCTTCTGTAAGAAAAGGATTGTTTCTTCTCACTCAGTATGGACATTACTTCACATTCCTTCCCCCAGCTATTGGTTTAAGGTGCTGTAAGGTCCAAGAGTAGTCCAGAACTAATGAAAAGGCTGATGCTTGATGTTTTATAACCCATGGTTAGAGCCTGAGTTGCCTACTGGGAAGATTAAATCATTTTCCAATGCGAAGCATAATATTTGCATCTCAAACGTCTCATGATACTGGAGTTCAAGGTCACAGATGTTAAAAGTTTTAGGAAGTATGAATAAGATTGTTAAGGTATTTTACTTCTCTCTCTGCTATTTTTCTCCAGTGTGGTGTTTGTTTTCAAAATCTTTTTCCAAAAAAAAATAATGTTACAGTTCCGTGAAGAGGACATTAAGTTGCATACCAGGAGGCTTATTTCAGAAGTCATAGTCCACAAATCCACATTCAACATTTACCAGTAAGCTCTTCAGCAAACAGCATATTTTTAATATTCCCTTTATTAAAAAAAAGATTTGTTCATAATTTATACCTCTACTTTTAAATTCTCTTTACAAGTGAAGCAGAGATCATACAGATAGAGCAACAGTGGCTTCTACAGTGTCATTTCTCATGCAATGTTTTGAAAATATTACTCCAATGCTTTCAAACAGCAAATGCTTACAAGTCTCACTGCAGCAGTTCGTCAGAAAAGCTGGTGCTTGCAATCACGGTTAACTGCATCGCAAACCTGCAGCGCTCCACGGAGAACGCAGCCTTCCTAGGAGGGAGGCAATCTCCCCGCGTTAAACTTTTAAAACCTTTTGACCATTTTATTTTGCTTATCTCTGTGCAGCCTCAGTAGTCCTTGGCTATTTCCGTTTCAGAGCAGTAATAGTGGCATCTAGTGGACAGTTTGGTGCTCAGGGATCAGTCCTGGAGCACACACAATTCACCGCTGAAATTTATTGCTTTCAGATGCATTTGACATCATCTGGAATACACAGCTCTGCAGTTACAGCCCCCCTCAGCCTTCCTTATCCATATGGCTGATAGGCATGTGGAAGTTTTTAAGGCAATTATTTAAAATTAAGAAATACAATGTCAAAAAAAAAAAAGGTAAGATGGTTGTTTCTGAAGTAACGCGTTATTAAGACAAGTACGCAAAGTGCATACGGATTGTTTAAAAAAGCATATGTGGTGCTATTCTGCTTTTGCTACTGTATAAGGCACAACACAGTCATTATGCAAGGAAAGTAAACCCTCAACTCTAAAAAAAACACAAAGCACATTTTTTTTTGTAAAATTATATTGTAGATTTAATAGAAACACCACAGGAAGCAGAAAACAACAATGTAAGATTTTCTTAACTTGAATTATTTTTCTTATCCAACAAGAAAATGCAGCAGATACTCTTACGAACAGCCCAGTAAATACAATCTTCCTCAGCTACTTAATAAACTGCTGCCTGGAAGGCAAAGGTAACTTTGTAAATTCTGCAGAAAGCAAAACCACTTAACAGTCCTCCTCATGAGGAGCTCCGAAGAGTTCCTCACCTCTTTGGGCACAGATATTTAAAGATAAAAGTGGATGGCCCATCTGCTTTCAACCAATAAAACCCCAAAACACATTTCTGCTGGTTGAAAGAATCGGATGGCATGTTAGTGATTATGGCAGTGTTAGTATTAAAAGATAAAAGTACACATTAACAGCAGCATTAGTTAGCTGTTGTGCAAACATTGTGATAGAGATGGGATTTGCAAAGATCCAGATCATCCCGAGACACGTCTGAGAGCAATAGCTCCTCTGGGGCTTACAGTCCCCTTGACTCAAGGAGCAATTCTGAGACCAAGTTCTGGAGGACTCTCTTCTTCTTTCATCAGAGAAAGACATAACCTTCAACAGAGGTGAAATACCACTTTAGGTACTATTTCTGTGCTAACCTGCTAATTTAAGTGGTGGATTGTGTGGTCCCAAAATATTATGCACACTTTCACTTGAGAGGTTTTCTTAAGTTACAACAGAAATATGTAAATGATAGAGAAAGTAACTAAAAAATCCCCCTCTCTCTTGAGTACAGTAAAAGGAGGGAAGGAAAGGACCATGAAAAAGCTGGTACAGTTTAACAAAGCAAGAGAAGAGCAGGTTCACCATGAAAAGAAATGCTCCCTGCTTCCAAAAAGCCTCTAAGTTAAGTTACTCAGCTAAGAGAATGAGAGGTGAGGACTTCGACGCCTGCTTTCTGCGATTCAGAGCACAGAAATGAACCTCAGTCTTAGCAGGTCATATGCAGGCCCTTCCAGCCACAGAAATAATGGCCATGCCTTGGGAGGAAAGGGCAGGAGGGAGTTTAAGGAAAGGAAAAAGTAGAGATTAAAAGAAAGCAAGTCTTAAATTTTTGCTGCTAGTCCTAGTGTTCCAGTGGAATAATGCTTGGAAAATGTTGTACTTCTTCAAGAACTAAACTTGAACTTTCCACAGCCTAGGTAAGTATGTGGAATGAAAGCTATGGGTTTTGGCTCTATGATGAGGACAAGAAAGGATGAAAAAGCAGTGACTGAATCAATATCTTCCACATCCAAATGACCGCTACAGTTTGTAAGCTACAGAAACCATCTGCCTCTACTTTTGATCACAGAGACAAATCCAGACTTGAGAAAACCTTTGACAAAAACCCAAGAAGCTCTAATTGTAATATATTAAGGGTAGTTCTCTAAGGAAAGCTATATATTCAATATTAGCTATGATGTCTGTAAGAAAAAAGAGCTTGCCATCAAAATCACCTGAACAGCAACTCCTTTTTTTTGTCAATACTGGTGCTAAAGAAGAAAGAGAGGAAAGACTTAAACATATAAATCTTCCTCCAAGAGGAAAAATACTTTAGATTCAAGTATAAGTCAAGAATTAGTAAGCTTACAATAAAGCTATCTCTTTTTCTGTAGCATGTATAGTCATTGGACTGCAAAACTAGCATGTAAGTTTACTACAATGCTATCTCACTACTGAGAAATCTGACTCCTGTAACCACATCCCATCTAGAAAAATTTTTCCCAGGAGAAATAAAGAACACTGCACCAAATTCTGACTATATCACCACCAGAAAGATATGAATAAACTAGAGAGGTTCAGAGAAAAAGCAAAGAAAGGAGGTAGTCACATAGATCCTTAAGCACTGAATTATCTGATTCTTTACAGGAAAAGACTAAAAGTTTATGCAACCTAGTTGATTAATTATTTATGACATTACTGGGAGAAATGGAGTGAAAAGACAAAAACGAACACTCCGAATCAGAACAAGCTTCAAGCAGACAGAAACTATTCTGAAGCTGTTCAACTCCCTCTTGGAAGAGTAATGGAGCTCCTATTGCTTGCAGTGTTTAAAATTAAGCCAGAGCAATGGGGAATGATGAAACATGAACAATTCTTTTTTTACTCAATATGCATTTATGAACAGGGGTTATTGGAGGGACTAAGAATTTATTTATGGAAGCAATGAGATGCAAATATACTAATGCTTATTTATGCACACTAATTTTCCAAGTATCACTGAGATGTACTTCAGTCACTTCAAGGATCCCCATTAGGTTTTCGGTTGGTGCCAAGAACCACTTTGGTGCTGGCAATGTCTTCACTGTGTGATCAGACTGTAGCTGCTCTTGCATCTGTATTCCCAAGGCAAAAATAACTCTGCAAGGAAACATGTTCAGCAAAATGGATTTCTGCATTAATTTTCATTCTGTATTAAAAACAAAGTGGTGGAAGTTTTAACTTGTGCTAAGTGCCAAGAGCTTATATTTTAAGAGTTAGTTATTACGGGTTTGCAGGAGACAGCGTTCTCGTGAAAACATGACTAATGACCATTCCATTCATATTCATCAGATGCAGCATCTAAGAGTTAGAGCAAACTTGGCTTATTTCTGACCTTTGCCAAACCTGAAGCTTTCTAGATCTTTGTAGGATGATATTTATTGAGACAGCAGATTACTTTTATAATCTGAGCTACTGAATTTATTCCTAAATGGAACTGACTTCAGACATGCATGAAATTATAGGAATAAAGATCTCCATCTTGTTCCCGAGCTGCAAAGTCTTACAAAAATTATGGAAAACTACATTATGCCAACCTGAAGTCATCAGCAGAAATTTCAAATGCATTCCTTTCTGAAGGGGAGGGGAAACCCTTATAAACTACGGTAACTTCACAGAGTGCTGCACCCTGTGGACTGATTAAAACTGTCTGGAGCTATGTCAGCTATCTCTGCACCTTGCTTGAGTACGAAATACCAGCACAACCAGAGAAGCCACAGCGCATCAAGCTGCTTCTGGCAGCTTACGCTTGGGCACTGGAACAGCCAAGAACCTCACCTCAAACTTTGACAGAGGGATGCTAACAGTTTCTGCTGAACATTCTGGAAAGCGTGAAAAATCTGACCATTTTTAAGCAAACTGTGCTTTAAAATAGGCTAAATATGATGTTACATACTTAGGATGACCTATTAGAAGCTGCATTCGGAAAAATTTCTATCACAATGAATTGGAGGTCCAGCTGCAGCTGTCCCCCCACTGTGTGACAGAGTCTGAGCACTGCCCGTAGCTTTGCTAATGACAATAGGTGAAGGGCATGAGACATTACAGTTCTTGCTTAATTCAGACCCCAGTGTTCAGCCTGAGACAATGCCAGGGAAAAAGCACTAATAACATTTGAGGATATATGAACATGACAGCAAAAAATTTGGAATAAGGAGGTGATGTCATTCAGTATGCAGCGTTGATGAGGTCAGTGTGGGAATACAGAGGTCTGGTGTCCAAATTTTAAAACGAGCAATAAATTTTAGAAAGAACAGTGAGAGAAGCAAAAGAGATTATCTACGGGCTGGAGAAAGCCCTACGGTGAAATGCCTTTTCCAGCACAGAAGTGTTGAGAATAGAGGATGATCTTTTGTCTCTATAAGTAAGCCTGCAGACAGATGAAATGATATGGGAACAGAGATCTTGGAACAGGACTGGGAGCAATTTCAGAAATGTTTCATTCCCCTCAGTTTTGTGCGTTTCTGTTCATAACAACTTTTAAGACTTGTAATGTCTGAAATTACAATAAAAATGAATCTGAAAAGCAAGACTTTTCTGCTTTTGCAAAAGACACCCCCC
>JAOXJM010000012.1:9842033-9859030 GCA_026413425.1 Tringa solitaria
TCACGCTACAAAAGAAAGAAATAACAGTTCATCAAAGATGCAAAATAAAAAAACAACTTGAAATCCAGGACTACAAGATCAGCAAAAATACCCACTGAAATAACATTTTACTAATGAGCTCTATACTGTATCTTTCTAAATTTCTCCCTCATACTATATTGCTTATGAAGTGCTAGATTCTTGCTTGGGATAACAAAACTACACAGAAAACAGAATATCTGTTTTTTGTCTCTTACACTCCAGCTGAATGCTCTTCCAGGAAGAAACCATCACATTTTTTTCGTATGTTTTGATAGAGCTAACGAAAACGACTGCAAACCATAGCGAAGGAAAATGTGTCTACCCAAAATCCATTATTCTGAGGCTTCTGTTGGATTACTGAAAATAATAACACACATGTAAATAATATTGCTGAACTTATGACACTTATTAGATGGACAACTATTCCCCTGGATCTCTGCACAAAACCCACTTCTTAAGCGTGTCACCTCAGAGTTTCAGGCTTCTGCCAATGCTTTTCCATTCCTGTTATTCCACCAGCCAAGCCTATGCTCCCGCTCTGGCCAGCAGAAAAGTTTGCAAAGGGACAGCATCTCCAGGGTGGTGGTATGGACGGCACCAAAGACCTCCCAAAGGCAAAAACATAAACAAAACTGCACACTCACCAATGAAAGCATAAGGATAAACCAACATTTTAAAAATGTGAGAGGAAAAAGAAATGTGAATCCTAAGGCAGGAAAAAGCCACCAGCTGCTATTGCTTAGCCACATTTCAGCTCTAATTTTCCAGTCAAAAAAATGCTTCTGGGATTAAATGTAACTTGGATATACCAAAACTAGAAAGATTTCCAAGCCACGTACAGATATAAACAGTTTTCAATGCATCCAGACATTTTTGTTTAATCTACAATAGCATTTTCTCCCAAAGGCATCAACCAAAATAGTCATTTTTTTTGTCTTTTAATCTAACTTCTGCATATCTAGTAACTGCAGTAATTTTACAGTGTATTTAGTTTATATCTTCACTGTCAATAAGATCAGGACCAGAGACAACCGTTAAAAAAAATTGCTACTATTTTCAGTGTTTATGAATGGACAATGTAAGAACAGGACAACGCATTTCTCTCACATCTTTCAAATGAAAGATGAGGATCACCCTTTCAAATAAAAATGTTCGCCCCCAAAGGACGATCCAGAAAACAACCTGCAAATTTTAATAGATTCAAGATCTTAAAGTCAGCACCCTAAGTCTTTTGCACAAACTTCATTTGCCACAAAGTTCATATTCAGCCGAAACCAGTGACTGCTGTCATATTTGGTGCAACTTGTTATGGGTGGAAAGATAAGCAGCAGGGCAGCAAAAAGAGGAGGTTTATCTATGGCAGCTAATCTCCTCAATCAACAGCACTCAGCTCTGCTTAACAGCCGTTGCCAAGTAACGGGGACCAGCTTTTCTTATCGGCTTCATAATGTTTCATTGACTATTCAGACTAGAATAGAAAGCTATGACACTCAGGGTTATAAGCAGCACAAAATGAAAATGGCATATTATGTGGTATGAAGAAGAGAAATCTTTTAGCCCTCACCTTATCTGGACAGTGACTGTTATGCAAAAAAAAAAAAAATAGCATCTTTCATTTTCTGCTCTGCTTATTTTAATATCACAAAACAAACAGAAAAATATATCTACATAAACAAGATTATTTTTTTTTAGCATTGTTGGCAGGTCCTCAGCAATTCACTGACATTGCTGATACCTCTTATTCAGAGAGACAAGGGTTACGCAGATCCCTATTACATTACTGAAAAGCAAGCGCTTGCTGCTTATTCTAAAGCTATTGCAGCAGCTTCAATGCAGTGAGGGATGTCTTCTCACAGCAGGTGGGATATTCCTCAAGCCTTGATAACCATGACCAGAATAAGACAATCTATGCAAAACTGACAACATTACATTTCTTTAACAGTATTACTACTTCTCTCTCCCGTCTTCATCTCTGCACAGATTCTGATTTTTTTTTGGAATATTGATACTCCTTGTGTACTGGAGGAGAAAGAGCAAAGCCTTATTGCATCTCTTCTGATTACGATTTTTTTTAGTATAATCACTTTTTCTGAATATCTGGTTTCTAAAATTTAAATCTGAGGTCATCCAGAATTATGATGAATTGTAACTGCCATCGTATTTGCAAGTTATAATCAGCATATATAGATTTATATCATTACCCGACCCAGGAAAAAGTGGTAAATAAATAAGAGGATATGCTTAGACACATTCACTGTATCAGAGAACCTAATGATATACTGCTCAAATTAGAAAATAAATTTGTTTACCTTTGTTCCACCCTAAAGAATGACTAACCATCGCAAAGTCACCATATCCAGAGAGCTATGACCTCCCGAAGTTTTGTGTTTGATGTACATACCCATGCCCAGAAAACTGAAGGAATATCCCGCAACAAATTTTACACTCAGGCAATTCTCTCCCTTTCACACAGAGTTCAGCTTTGGATTTAAAACAAATATTTACAAGCATCTGAGGTTGCACGTACTTCTGAAGGATGTCATGTTATCCAGTCTCCTTCTGCACAAACTCCAATACATTCAGTTACTTTTAAGCACATGCCTAAATTTAAGTTAATTGCAAGTCTCCCAGACACTACTGGGAATATTTCTGTGCTTAAAAGTAACTATTAACTTAAAAGTAACTATTTGCTTAAGCAATTTTCTCTACTGCAGCCTCAGTGTTCCATGGCTGTCTTCCTTTTCCAAAATTTTAGAAAAACCTGAAAAAATTAAAAGCAGTTGCAAAACGCCACCAGTTAAAGTTAAAACTTTGCTATATTATGGAGCCCATAGGATGAATATGATGTACTGAAGCAGAAACACACCTTTCCTTGGCACTGAAGTTTCCTATGCAGATGTGATTTCAATGTAGTGACTGCGCTGAGGTTGAAATGTCTTATTGTGATCATGATACAGTGTGATATGGCTACAGGCTCTCGTACATTTAGAATGGGATTGATGAATTCATTTCACAAAGACATAATTGTCAGTCTTCTTTCGGTGAAAAATACCTTCTGAGCTATACTCCCAAAGCTCACCACACCACTTGCAGTTTTACCTAGACAATGTATTTAGGTGACCTAGAGCAGGGTTATCAACTACTCCACCTAGACATCTCCTTCCATTTTTCATCACTAATGAGAACAGACAAATTTCAAAGAGAAGGCATAGTTTCTAACAACAAATAAAGGGAATATTTCTTTCCATACTAAATGGCCTGAGTTTTAGGGGAAAGTGTTTTTAAATCTGATTCAGTTCAGTAAACCTTGCATATGAGATTGGACAGGCAAGTTAGAATTGTAGTTGCTGCAGGTTTTCTCCAGAACAAAGACAGAGGGGCATATGCTGAAGGTGACTTGGCTAAACAAAAATCTAAATTATTAAATTGAACAGATACATGCCTTAATATGAATAAAGTCACAAGGCCTTGACAAATGGATTAGCCATAACAAAAGAACGAACTCTAAAAAAATCTGTGGATTCAACCTTAGCTGAGGTGCTACTATCAGTTTTCACCCAGCTTGGCTTTTCAGCTAATGGACACTAAAAGGAGGAATTACACCTATTTCAACTTGCTTGAGTACAATAATAACATAAGAGAAGGTTCAGGTAGAGAGTTGTTGAGTTTTCTTCTATCACTCAAATAAGTAAATTTATAAATTCATTACTAATTTGAATCTATTGATTTATCATAAATTGAATCTATTTGAAATTATTATTATTTCAATAATGTATGGAGTGTTATTTTAACCAGTGTGATAAGACACACAAACAAATCATATTTCCAAATGTATTCTCTTCATCAGAGTTTCATATTTCCAAATATACTCCTTTCACTACACTTCCACGAAGATATATAAACTGTAGAAAGAACATCAGTAATTTTGGTTCTTAAAGTCTTTTGCTTTTTGCTCTGAGCCAGGGAGAGGTTGTTAAGATCTTAGTCATGGAGAGGTGACAAGGTTCATTAAAAGCAAATGATGGCTTAGACTGAAAGAGGGAAAATGTATTTCATTTTTTCACCTCAGAAGCAAACACAGCCTGATATAAATGAGAGGCCCCTTCAGCCATGACCACATAATGCAACGTAGAAGCACTGCAAGGGATTGCAGGACTAAAGTTTTAAGTCCCAGCAAGAAGACTGCACTGGAGCCAAGCACTGTTACGTTAAGACGTGTCCAACATCTGAAGTTGCTTCTTAAAATATTAGTTCAAGAACAGCAACTAATTCCCTGGCAGTTCGTAAAGAGTGTCATATCTCAAAAATCTAATTAATTTCTCTTGAATAGTATATAGTTGTCCCTTTAGTCCTGTACCATATCAGTAGTGACATTATTTTGAACATTCACATCAGGATCCCTAAGGGCCAGATTTTCAAGCTGAGCACATACCCTTAAGGAGCAAAGGAATAAAAATATCGGATAGGCAGAGCTATGGAGACCCACAATTTTGTGTGTGCATGAAATCAGTCATGCGGGTTGTTTCACAGGCAAGAAAATACTAGTCACAAGTGCAGATACATATCATGATGTACCACCTAGGGAAGATGGCTAGGCCAAAATCAGGGCAGAGGTTACTGCTGTTTTAACTTCTGTCCCCAAACTGTAATTTTAAAACCCCTGTCATGTTGTTTCGGTCCCTTCACGTATTTGGTATCTGAGGTGAAAAAATGGGCGAAGGAATTGCCTTAAATGAAGCAAACAATGCTAAACAGACATTGGAATAATAATTTTGCAAAGCAATATGAGAAGAATCTTACTTTATATTCAGTATAAAAATCTTATGCTCAAAACAACTGGCCTGTCAGTAATTACAGAGAAATATAAGCTCCTCACAGATCCATCATTAGGCATCATTCTTGTAGAACCATTAGAAGTGCTCTCATTTTACCTACAAGCAAAGCACTTATGCTTAGTTGCTTCCATACATTTAAGGAACTGATTTTGGTTTGGATTTCTCCTTTTTTTTTTTTTTTCGTAAGAAGGCTTCAGAATAATTTTTACAAAACCAACATGGATCATCTTTAATTACTGCATTGCAAGCATGGCTATTTAAAAACCCAGTCTCAGCAAAGTAGATGACAAACATTAATGAGCAGTAATGCACACATGGTATTGTAAATGAAAGGATAATGAAAGCAATTTATTTGAAAATTAAAATATGATTAAGAATGGCAGTCTGTACTAGGACCCAGATGCCAACAGAAAGCAACCAATGTGCAAGCAGACTGTCATTAATTTGGGAACCGTATGAAATTGCTTTCCTTTCTTTGACAGTTTTTAATATAAAGTATCTTAACTAATAGATAGCATGTATACCCTGGAAGCCACAAGACCTATGGAGATTTTTAGAAGAAATAAAGAACACTACAGGGAAAGTCTCCAAGAGCAGACTCCCCAAGAGAGAAAGAGAGAGGGCAGTATATTTAGAAGTAAAATTAGAAGGTATTTCGGATTTTAGGTAGAAGGAATTAAACTCTACAAAAGTACCTCTCCACAATAATTCTGGAGAGACTGTTAATTCTTTACTCAGACTCAGCAGAGTGCCTAAACTGAATTCAGGTGAACCTCCAGCATATCTCCAATAGCAGGTGCTCACACCAGTACCTAATTAGGAACAGGACACTTGGGGAAAGCCCAAAAAACAGGTGCACTGGAGTTAGCTAAATGCATGCAGAGGAGGTCTAGAAGCAATTTAACTGCATTAGTGTTCTCTGTCACATGTGTTAACAAGCCTTTCTGAGACCATGCAAGTATGTTCAGGATCCAGACTGGTTCCAGCTGTACAGTGTGGGCTGCTAGTTCAAGTCTCCATCACTTCAAGGACCTCTCAATTTTGCTCCAAATCAGAGTATAGCATACCTTGAAAACCTGAATTAGTTTTTGGTACTAAATAAAAACATTCTTCTTTGGTTGGTTGGTATATAAATCACTTCTCCTCCTATCAAGAGACACCCCAGAAAAACAAGTTTCATTAATATGGCTCCCAAGAACCAGTATTTTCCACTGCATTGTATGTAAGGTCTGACGAGAACTTCTTACTTAGTACTTGCTTGTGCAGTAAACACATATCCTCCTAGCCAGGACACACACTATTGAACCCTGCAGACATCTTCCATCCATTTCTGTCTTGGGTATGATATTACATATAATATAATAATTTATGTATATATTACAACTGTAGAAGTAAATACCTAATTATCTAAAACAAAACTGGCAAGATTTTAGGAACAACAGCTGTACCCCATTGGAGCTGAACTGGTACCTTATCACCACTTACACCACAGGAAAGACAAAGAAAAGAGTTTTATCTGTAGAACTCCACACCTTAACAAAAAGCTATTCCCTGGCCAAAATACATTTTTCACCCACTCCTTTTTTTTTTTTTCCCCTATTGTTGCGTTGCTTAAGCTATTACTAAATTTTACAAAGATTCTTAGACTTTTCAGCTTCTAATTATTTCTTTTCTGTCAGTCAAGCCAATCACTCAACACATCTTCTTAAAAACTGCTTCAATCTCTGTTTGAACAATGCCACTTTTGGGTAGGTGACAAGGGCTAATCATCAATGAAAAAATATAAATAGAACCAATGGCTGCTTAAAAATATATTTTAATCCTTAAGAAATCCACTGGGATATTAACAAAAGGTGGTTTTGTCTGCAAAAAGGCATTAACATAGCCATTTATAAAACTAATAGGAAAGCGAGCACTGCTCCAGTAATAATGAAAGTACACTGCAGAATAACATTATGGAAATAGGATACCAAATTGAAGAATTGACCTTGGGGCCCTGGCTTATCCTGGATGAAGATGACTTGTGAAATGAAAATTTGGCTGTAATTTGCTCTTGCTTTCCCTAAAAGGTTGAAGGCATTTCTATTCCAAATGAATAAAACGACTGTTAATTTCCTAGCATTAAGCAGGGTGTTCTTAAATATAGTTATTTAAGTGTATTCAAATACATTTTCAAGTCCTATTTTTATTCTTAGAAAAAATAGAAGTGGTTTTCTCTGATTTTTATCATAGACAGTTCTAAGAGTTAATTTTTAAATCACTTCAGAGAGAAGTACCTGCTACAGCCGAATCAGTTGGATGCACGATACTTATGTATCAAGTGTTTATTCTTAATTTAACAGGATCCATTGGTCTAAGCATTTGATACTATAAGTGAACATGAAATACAGAACATGAGGACATTCCTTCAAATAATCGTATCACTTTCAAATAATGGTAAAAATTTATAAACTCTTATAGAAAAAAATAACAACTAAAAATATGAGCTTCATAGTTTTGTTTAACATGAGACTTATTTAATAACAGCCATCAGTGCATCCATTTCAGGGAATGGATAAATGTCATAACATGGTGGTTAAAGCCAGAACTGAAATAAATCAAAACAAAGCAGAAGTCACAGATGGATCATACTATATGCAAAGTCAAAAATTTGCATACAGTACTTTCCTTGAAGGTATTAGGCATATATTAAATAGCACCAAGAACCAAAGGAACATCTTGCTGTAAGAGCCACAAGTCTTCCAGTTTTAATTATTGATATCATAGTAGCACCTAGCATCCTCAATAATTGTTCAAAGAATATATATGAAATGCAAATATACAAAAGAGTCTATCCATATATATTTACATATAACTATATTTTATATGTGCATATAAATATTATACTGTACCATTATATGTATGTATAAAATAAAGTAGTAATTTTAAAAACTCTTCCCCAAGGATATTACATTCATAAATCAGTATTTATGGCATTCGGATATGGATACACAAGTAAGAGCTTGGCAGTACCAGTCAGAATGACAAGCAATACTAAACACAGTCTAGTTCCCTGAACATACTTCATATGCGTCATGGAGGAGAATTTCAAGAAGGAATCTGAAGGACAGCTTCAAGTTGGTTTATGAATGGTTACAAACAGCTTCTGTCAAACATGGGGGATATAAGGGAGAAGGGCAAAGATATTTATTTGAAAATTAATACGAAGAAGATAAAGCCTGAGGTAACTGGTAAAACAGAAAAAGGAATTAAAACCTATATTACTTCTAAGAAATAAGCCTCATTCTGAGCCTATATTCAAGATGAGAAACGTTCTAAAATTACATGTCTGGATTTGCTATGTATTTTACCAAATTTCAAATTAAAAAAAAAGCATATTTTTCAAACAAGCAACCTCTTACAAAATCTTACTGTTCAGTATATTATTGATTTTTCTTTCATTTAGTAAAGCGGACACAAGCACAAACAGTGAAAACCTTTTAGAAATCCATTATTTCTAAGAAAATATTATTCAGTAGCAGTTTACCAAGCTTTTAAAAAAAATTCCTGTTTCATTCTACAGTAGATTAATATTTGATCTATAGCTTTACATCAGATAAAATAATACAATTTATATTTCATGTGCTCATCAAACCACAGTCCCAGTCTAAGAGAGAGCCCAACGGCTCTGAGCGCACTGGTAACCTAAACCACACTACAGAACCCTCCTGGGCACCAGCATTTGGCCTCCATCGGTAACATGTTAGAAAGGTCCTTGGCTTCTTTTTGTCCCAATTAGTACTCTTCCACACTAACCATATGGATAGTTCATGAGCTACAACATTCACTATGCACTTCCCAGAGGCAGTGCATATCTGTCCGCCTGTCAACCAGAGATGGACCACTCTATGCTGCCGAGATGCAGGACCAGACAGTAGGCCCTGGTCATTTCTGTAGCCCATATAGCCACATATTTTTAAGCACACAGCATAAACAGCAATGGATATTGGTTCTCTGAGGATTTTTTTTCTTGAAACACCTATGCATTTCATAAGCACTGAAGTTTGTTAACAGAATTGCGATTTTGTGTAACAAACAGAGCAGCAAATGAGTTTATAGCCAAGTATAGGATAAGAAGAACAACAGGAACTTCCTCTAATACATGTTGCACATCAAAATTCTTCTGACAAAAATATATCAAACTTCATCTTCAAGACTTTTATTACTTTTTCCTTCAAAGTTTCTACCTGAAATGTTGGCTCCAGAGCCCAAAGTCTTGGAAGGATCCTCTGAGTCTGAACCTACCTATGAATCATTAGTAGATATCTGTTCTCATGCTAATACTGGCCTTTAGCTTAAATACCTCTTTTCTCTCCCTAGGATTTTATCAATAACATACTTACAGATACCAGCTGCATCATCAGCTATCATCTGCATATCAGGTATCATCTCCCTGGCTTAATCTGCAATGCTAAATAGGATGTCCTCCTCTAGTCTCCTCACCACTGAGATACTTCATTCCCTAGTCTTTCTTCTGCACACATTCCAGTTTCAACCAAATCTTCCTCAATACACTTGGGAAAAAAAAGGCCATACGAGTATTCCAATGAGTATTCCAGGGGATCTCCCATTCAGGTTGAATACACTGCTACTTGAATACACTTGCTACTGCTATCTCTGCCTCCTTGTGCCTAGATAGCTGCATACTAAAATTGTCTGTGGTCTTTCATTGTACAGTCATAGTAAGGATATGCAGTCATCCCACAGTTGAAAAATACATTCAGATCCTTCTCTTCTTCTGCCATTTCCAACTGAGAACGTTTTAACTGTCAAGTTCCAACAGTACGGCCTTTCACTTTGTACTCTTCACATGATTGTATCATTCTGACTCTCAGCTACGCGTTCTTTTCAGTGTAATATTCCTCTTCTCTTTTTATCAAGACAGTAGCTCAGTTTTCTTTCAGTACTATCTTAATATTTATCCTAAAGTCACTAATAAAAATACAGTGAGATGTTCTACAAAATCAATTATGCAGAAATTCTTTTAAAAAGCTCGGTCCAAGTACTTCTCTCATCAATACTACCTATTGCCATACTCTAGTAAGACATCGTATTCACTTTACAATTCCTTTCATGGTCTCCATACTCTGAAATGCAAATGAAATTTTCCTATACAGACCAAGCAAGGGCTTTACTGAAGTTCAGCTGATGCCATTGCCACCATTTTCTGCCTAGAATGCTAGTTCTACTTCAAAAATACATCAGGACAACCCAAAAAAAAAACTTTTCAGGCCACTGGTATGATGTGTCTTGGGTAGATTTATACTGTCTTCTTCCTATTGAACTCCAATCAGGTTTACAGGCTTGTGTTTGCCTGACTCACACTCTCTGTCTTTTAAATATAAGCAATACTGTCTTTTCTCCACTCTGTTGCTGTGTTTACAATACTCACTGCCTGTTCTTTCAGGAAACTGTGATGGAGATTATTCAGCATCAAGTCCTTTAAATGGATTTTACTCCAGCTATAGTAATTTCCGTTTTTGCTAATAATTACCCACCTCAGTTAACATCAATCTTATAAAAATCAAGGCAAAGTATTAACAGAGCCATATGATTGTCTCCTTTGAAAACTTTGATCGGTGTGAAAGTAGTTTGGCTGGTAAATCTGTTGCTACTTTATTATCTGGAATATTAACTCATGGGGGGTAATTTTGTGAGCCAAAGCTTTGTTTATTTATCTGCTGTCCATTTACAAGGCCACGCTTTGAATAACTACTTCCAGACGGTTATTTTAATGACACCTGGTCTGAGCACACTCAGCCGTTAACTAAGCAAAAGAAAAAAGAACTATAAATATATGTATATTCTGATGATTATATTAAGTTTATTGGCTCTCATTTAGAAAATTAATCAGGAAAACATTAAAGGAGAAGAATCAGAAGAGGTCTGACACAATAATAATTGTATCTCTCAACAGATTTCACAGGCTAAAAGAAAAGTCTCATACAGAGATACGCCCGTGCTTTTAACACAGGCACTCCTTCCTCCTCACTCAGCAATCACCTCTTGGTCTTTTCCAAAATACAGCAATGGAGCTGTTGGAAAGACACACAGGAGCTTGTAGCTCTGCACACTCACAATGGGCACCTCCTTTCCAGTACTTGCACACCTACCAGTTTTCCTGGAGACCACAATAACAAAGGTTCTTACAGTAGTTAGCATGATTTCTGTGCTTTTGCACTTATTTTAATACCTTTAGAAAACAGATGTAACTACTACAAAACATGAGAACACTTGTAGAGAGATATAAATGCAGGTATTTTTCACATCAGTTTATATAATTCGCTACCAAATAATGGCATTATGCCAAAGAGTTCTTAAAGAATTTCAGATTCGATTCATGCGAGTATAGAACATGCAAATTCCTAAATAGGATTACAATTTATGAAGTCTATCTATCATGTTTCATGATAAAAACCAGCAATGCGGTTGGGAAGAAAGTTCTGCACTGAAATTTGCATGTGGACTGAAAATTATATTGTCTGTTGAACCTTAAAGTGCTGCTTTTTTGTTCTAGCAGGAAGAGAATTGTTAATGATAAAAGCATACATTCATTCTTTGCTTGCTTGTTATTTCAAAGATAACAAACAAATAGAGAAAAAAATCCCACAATTTGTTAAAAATCTGATATACAGAATATTTCCTCTCTATTTCAATTTAACAGCATTTTTATTACTAGACTTAAGCTGGAAGTCTAACTAAAACAACAAAAACCCCATGAAAAACAGAACTGATGAAAATAAATGACAGAAAAAGCTCTCAACTCTCTTCAGTGTTCAGAAAAGTGAATTAACATATTTATTGAATTACATTGGCAATGAAGACAGCAATATATTGAAATTCATTGATTTTTTTTTTCTTGACTTAAAAGCAACACAGATGCTTATTACAAAACAGCGGTTCCTCTTCTCATTTTTATCAACCTTTTTTTAACAGCCACTGACATTGACAGTTTCAAGCTTAATTGTACATTCAGCATGTACTGTTAATGACATTAGATAAATGGATCACATCAGAATGCAGTATCGTCAAAAGAGACCACGTGCCAATCTTACAAATTTAAAATCAAACAAGCTACTCTGTAGACCCTGACTCTTCAAGTTGTTTATCAACTGAGTACTAGAGAATATTTTGAATGTCATTATACATCAAAAGATGAAAGATGTGCCTACCACAGCCCATGATCCATTTATACAATGAAATTTAATTACATGTTATAACTATGCCGTCTTAGAACTATGGTAATTAAAGGGGTACAGTACATTGGTGTTTTATTCATTGTAAGCCCTTATTTTCAGAGGGCTTAACTCAGCGCTGCAAATTTACTCCCGTATCAAAGGGTGGAGTCTGTCACAAACAGAGCTACACTTGCTGCAACTATGCTAAAACATAGCTGAAACTTATTTGCAGCATTGTTGGGAATGTTGTTAGAATGAACCTAAAAAATCTTCTCCATTGCAATATATAGGGACTCAGAATAATAGCTGCTTAAAATAACAGTTTATGTTTAAGGGAATGTTTTGTTTGCATACACCTCTAATCAGATTTTTGAGCAAAATAGTCTCAACCTCATGCAAAATGTCGTTCTGCAAACCCATTATTAGCACAAATAGTGAGCCTCCCAAATAATTAAGAACCTTTTTGGAAGGATGAAGTCCTTAAGCAGCAGGGTGTTTGGACAAAATTTTCACCTGTATAGGCAGTTGCAAATTACAATCCTCTGCATCTACATGGGCGTCCGAGCGAGACCCAGTGGCTGAGTGGAGGCAGTTTAATTGCCTGGCCATACTCCACAGGAGCAGCGAAGACAAGCTTGCAGAGGTGCTGAATTAAAACATCTCACAGATTTCCCAGACCTCACTCACCCTCTGCTTTATAAAACCAGCCCTGCCCCCATAAGTCTTCCAGACACCCCAGATTATGCTGGTTGTCTTCATATATGTGCTGTAGCATAGAATATCCTGATCTATCTTCCAAGACATATAAGGATATATAGTGAAATAAGCACTCTCCTTCCTTCCCAGATAATGTCTCTGCTCATGGTGTCATGCATTCTTGGGTTTTCAGTAAAAAGGAAAACATCTATAGTATCGATTCCCCATAAACCATTCAAGATTCATGTTAACTTCATTAGCCAAATCTGTTTTTTACTTGCTATTAATATAAGGCTACTTATAGCGCGTTGGTGACAAGTTTTCAGTGAGTTTAATCTCACAAGATTTATTGCTCCCACTCAATTTACACAGCGTAAAATACATGGCATTTCTTTGGGTAGGATGTTTGACAAATACTTTCCCCAAACATATATAAAAAAATACAGTTGCACAAAGCGTCAATAAAAATAACTTTATCCTCAATCCACTGAATGAGGTATACAATTTCTAATAAGCAGTCATCCAGTGTAGCAAAATTCTGTGACAACCAACAAAAGGGGCAATTTAAGGGCGGAGCATTGCCTTGCTTCTACAGATCTAAGACTTATTTTAAGCTTTTTTTTGTGTGTGTGATCAAATCAGCATCAACCCAATTATGCCTAAGGTCTATCTTCTTGTTAGATGGCAGGGTCAGTCACAAATGAGCAGCCTCTTGCAATTTTCCATCGAATCAGCTCTGTAATTTGAGAGCTAATGCAGACATCTCATGAAAACAAATCATCAGACACTGTCAGTTCTCCCCCTCCTTTCCAAAATGAAGCATTTGGAGGGATTTGGGTTTCTCTTTTAAAAGCCAATTCTCCTCCCTGTGAAAGCCAATGCAATCTATAGTAAACAAAAGTCAGTAGTCATTTTTAGACCTTCATGAATATTTCAAACCTCTGTGCACCTTTTTTCCAAAAGCATTCTCACTTTGTTCAGTAAGATAGATTAAGAATTTTAAGTACAAAATACACCCTGTAAGTAAACGTATTTTGCAAGAAATAAACCATTTGCATGAAACTGCAAAATGCAAATCTCTAGTCATAAACTTACTCGCTGAGAGCTCAGCACCATTACAAGAACCACATTCAGGAAAAAAAAGCCTTTATGTTAAGTGCCCATCATAATTCATAAATACCAAAAATCTTCAGAAAAAAACGGTTATTTCCAACAGGGGGAGAAAGAGGCTGTGCATAATGAACTACAGAGAGAACCAAACCTGAGCTGTTTCATTCACCCAACCTCTGGCTTCTTTCTGACAAACTATACTGAATCTATACATCTAAACTGCCAACGAAAACAGTAGGATTATAAGGAAGATCCCTAAATTATTCAAAGTGGTTTCTGGGCTTCAAAAGAGTCCTTCACTTTGTTCCTTTATATATCTACAGCTATTTAAGTTTGCCTCCGGCTCTGACACAGGGAGCATTGTGCCTGCGATGTTGAAAGAGAGGAGTGATTCTGTAAGTTTGGGCAGAGACTTCTCCAGCTAGAGCCTACGAAGAACAAGATAGCCATTTTGGCAGGTCTTGGGATGCCAGGACTGCAACTCTAAAAAAGTCATTCCCTTCCCCCCACCTTTCTATTTCCAATTTCTCCCACACTGTAGCGCTCCCGCATACGCCAGATAGAACTTGTCAAATCTCTCTGAGGATCAAAAAGTAAGATGCTATTAACATACGCTGTTACTGCTTCACAGCATATAGACAGCACTCCCAAAGGGGGCCCAAAGCTTCAAAAGAGGAAAAAGATAGCAGAGCCAATATTGTGCCCTAATTTACAGGTCTACTACTGGTAGAGCCCACAACTGTTACACTCCCTTTTTAACTTCTGTAATGCCAGCAGCCTCATTCTTAATTGTAGGCAATAGGCTGACAGAGACACTGAGCTTAGGAAGGCGTAAGGGTTTCTCACATGCTGCCTCTTGGATGCAGATAAATTTTTATTCCCCTATCTGCAGAAAGGACTGGAGGAAATACCTTTCTAAGTTCTACCATCCACTGGCAAAAGGCTCCTGAGGGCATAGCCTTTCATACAGACTCGCACAGAAGTCAATGGGATCGCTCACAGGAATGCAAAGCTGCTAAATCAGGCACACCAGAGGAATTGAAAAGCCATCTGCTAATTAACTTAAAAATCTATTTTCAACAGATATGTGAATATACTGTATGCGCTTCTCTGTGTGCTCCTCAGATTTAGAGCCCAAAATGCAGAAAAAGACTGAGACCTAAAAACTGTCAGTCAGGGTGAGGATTGGGACCTCATACCAAGAAAGGAAAATATTAAAGCAAGAGCTCATAAAATACTTTTTTCTTCAGCTAACTACTCAGAATGCAATGCAACCATTGTAGTCTAGCTTAATAAGGACTTTGTAATTTGACATTAAATTCATTATGTGCACAGCATTGCTACCAAGGGGACAGCAAAAGCGAAACGGCAGCGCTGTAGAGAATTCAGACTTGGTTGGTCTCGGAAAACCAGCTGTGACTCAAGACTAGATCACAGGTATGGTCAAGCAAGGGATATGGTGCCTTGCACATTAAGACACACAGTCTCATCTCAGCTACCACCTACTCCCAAACAATTTCCATACCTATATATAAAATGGCAAGGGAGCAACCGAAAAAGAAAAAAGCTCCAACACCACCCTGGAAGGTAAGCATTTTGTTTTCTTCCCGTTAGAGTCCTCTAAATCTGTTTTTCAACAGCAGTCCAGCTCTGTCTCTTCTTCCAGTAGCAGTGACAGCAGTGAGCTAAGACTTATAAGAAGTGAAGGTTTCTTTCTTGGATAAAAGGGATTTTCTAATGTTTGGCCTTCTGGATGTTTCTTGTGTAGCTGTTTGGCATTCAGAAATACTGGCCACTTATTTCAGCTCCAGAAATCTCAAGAAACAGTTTTATACTTTAGCAAGGATACCGCCATGCTCCACAAATTCATTGGATCCCTGTATGCTCCTTTACAATACTGTGATGTATTCACTATCAAAATATTTATATGAAAGCCTTACAAGCAGGCTTAAGCTTCCCAATGCATCTGCCACAGTAATGTGCACATACTGTATTGTATATATGCATTAATGAGATATGATATTGCCTATACAAACATACATTATGTATTGCATATATACAGAATATCATACCTACAAATACTATGTGCCCTTACCATAATGCGGTATAACGTTCAAATCACAGCGTGTTTTAGAAATTTCAGTTCAGCATCAGCAACTACTGTCTACATGTTAAAACCAAAAGCTTTTAAATCAGCCTCTTGGTGGGCCTTCTACGCTGGACACTGCAGAAACCCACCATCCAAAAGATATACTGACCTATATAGATGCTAAATCTTTATGCTGTAATACATTTAAACATAGATTTGAGGCACTTTTGAAGATTTTAATGATTCTGAGCCCTTGACTGTAAAATATAGAGTAACTAAATACTTATCCTTAGACTTCCAATCACTTCAATGCCCACAATGAAAGTGAGTTCTTTAGTAACGTTTTCCAACACACATTTTCTGAGTGTGGGCTGTAACACATATATTAGCAACGTTGATTTGGGATGAGCTCTCTGTCTGTGTCCTAGAATTACTCAGTAGCAGCCAAAAGAGGACAAATCACCCAAGTGAGGATGTAGCTGTGGCACAATTTCCATCATGACTCTATTCATGGGGAAGAGGGGCAGGGGGAGAAAAAAAAAGCAGCAGGAGTTGATATAGCCTTTATGGCCAGGGGCTGTGCCTGCGCCTGCATTAAAAGTCATGTCTCTATTTCTAGCGCCCTGGATTAAAACAGATACCATCTGACTTGCCATTTATTTATTCACACTGGGTTTCAATCTACAGGGTGCAATAAGAACAGAGTACTGGAGGGTTATTTCATGTGGAAGCTGACAAGGTTGCCGGGGGGAAAAAAAAAAAGTTTTCTTTTCTGCAACTAAACCAATAAGAAATGTGCTTAAAATTGCCCCAATCATAGTTCCTTTTCTTGACTATTTCCTTTCTTTATCAGACATCTGAATTTTCCTCTTACACCCTAAATCTTCTAATCAGATTGTGCTGATAAACTCCTGAATTTGTGCAAAGACCCTTTAAAACCAAGAAAATATCCTAGAGATTCCCACTTGTGATTGCTGAATCAAGGCCTTCAATGAGGTGCTAATTCCAAACTGGAACTAAGGGCTGACA
>JAOXJM010000012.1:9868822-9886513 GCA_026413425.1 Tringa solitaria
TAAAATTGCTTATAATTCTTTAAGCTTCAGACATGTAGGTTCATTCAAAAAAAGATTTATAATGCTTTCCTCATACCTTGTCAGCTCAATTAATTCTCCAGTTGAAAAAAATGGAGAAGACCAGACTGTGGAACTTTTTAAATTTTTTAAGATATTAAGTGATGCCACAGGTCACAAATTTGAGCTGAATTATGAGACATTCCTTTATCCAAACATGAAAACACCCTTCTGGCTATATACTTCCTAAAATTATCTATTTTTATATATATGCGACACATATATTATTTATAAAAATATTATTGTAGATCAAATCAAAATAAGAATATACAATTGTAAAAGTGTTTCTGAAATAACCTGTGCTAGTTTTCTTCAATTTCTTTAGCTGAGGTTTAAGCCTAGATACCAAAACTACTGAAGATCTGAAAGACTGACTTAGATAACCATCTAGAATTTCATTATTTAAAAACTGCAACATACACTGACTGACATGAAGAATGGGCTTCCGCAACATGACTACTTTTCTGTGTTTACTAATTATAAAAATTTCCTGCATAAAAAAGAGTGAGACATACATTGGAAAAGTCATTAACTCAGTTCAAAAACCAAAGGGTAACCACCAGACAAGACTCAAAGATGCAGTTGATAGGCTTTTTTCTAGCTTTCTAGAGTTTTGTTACTGTGTCCAGAACAGAAATAGTATAAAATGTTTAGCAAGATGCAAATTCAGGGGAACTGCTTCCCTTCAGCTGCCTGAGATACTCCAAACTGATGTTGCCATGAGTTTGACACATTTCCTTTGAGCTTGCTCCAAAAGCAAAAAGCACAAGCAAAATGAAAAAAAGACAAAGGAGAAGGAATAGGAGATCAAGCTATAATGATTTGATTGAGTTTCAGAGTTGATCATTATAGTCCTTAATCTAGTTCCATGATTCCCACATCCTGACTGACTACCTACCTTCCAATTACCAAATACGCATGTGATATTCCAAGTAGAGCTTTCATTGCAGGGCTAACGTTAGAGATACATCCAGTTTAGTATTAGCTTGGTGAAAGTATCCATGATGTAAATCTACACTCAGCTCATATCCACTCCAGTTCTACACTGAACTGTCCAATATGCAAAGGCTTCTATGAATTATCCTGAGGCTACATAACACCACATACGTGGCATCAGCTACATAACTCAGTCAACTACTGGAAAATCTTGTTTCATCTTCTTCACTACAATTCAAAATTTTTTCCCACCAATTCAGTTATGAACTTCCACCTTTAAATGGTCTAGAAACAGTCTCTGGCTACTGTGTTTCTTTGAGCTGAGTTTTAGCTTGTCTCTTTTGCAGAAAGTGATGTTAACACAAGCATCCCTTCAAAAGGAGGCCGCTCTAGAGAGGGAGACACAAGGAGCACATGACAACAGCACACCTTCATTCCTTCTTTGAGAATGGGACAGTGTATTCTGCTAACCCATGGTGATTTGACAGAATGGTCCTGTAGAAGAATAACATCCTGTACAGCCTAGAAGTTTTGGAGCATGACCACAAATGTCCAATGCCTGCAGTGGACCGAGAACTTACTTGTGAGCAAAGCAACCTATAAGTATTTGTATGAGGAACCTGTCCCAGCTTCTTGGTGACAGAGCTGTGGATGAGTGATTATATTTTTGTCTGGAACTTTCCTACCACAGATTTCTACAGCTCAGTAGGTCCATATTTTAGTAAAGATGGTTCTTTGCATGGTGCTTTGCTGGGTAAATTTCTTCTCCCAGCTCACTGATACACACCCATGTCATTACCAGTTACTGTTCTCACTGAGCTGTTATGGAAACACAGCATCAAACCTCTCATCACCTAGTAGGATATCAAAACAATTTGCAATATAACATTTCTGTTCAGATGCTGGGAAATATAGTGGGAACGCAGTTATGTTTAGATTCACCATATATTGTTCCCTGCAACCTAGTCCATGTACCTGCCATGTGCACCATACCCTGTAACCCACCAGCAACACTAAACTTTAAATTTTAAAAGCCATCAAACTCAATATAGAGGTTTTAGTACCTGCCCAAAGAACATGCTGGAATACTCAGTGAATAAAAGTCCACATTAAACTTGTACTGCAGTTGCAGTGATACTGTGGATCAATTATGTCATTTTTATTTAAACAGTAAATGTGTTTGTTCCTTAGGATAGGTATCAGTACATCCATAGTTTTTGGTTACAGATTCTGCTTAGAAATAGAAATGTTTGGGGGGTTGGTTTTGTTTCTGTTAAGAGTTGAGGCATCCACAACACCAGAAACAACCGAAGTTCTATGACAAAAAGGTCTGAAGCCTTTGAAACAGATCAAAAGTACAGTGATTTGTTTGATCTAATTTGCTTTAAAAGTGGATATTGAAATATTTAACACGCTTAGTTCCCACATAAGAAAATCAGCATGCAATTCCCCTCTTTCCTCCAACCCCAAAATCTGTCAGATACCTTCTGCAGTTTTTTTCTTCTAAAAAGCTTCATTCTAGATCTAAATATGGTAATCAACAGGAAGAAAAAAAACTACAATTGTGGAGCAATATTCCATTCTGCAGCAAGCTGATTTTGCTTAATCTCATGATCAAAATGTACAGTACATCTCACTACTTGCTCTCATGTTTGTAGGAAATTAATATTCTGGGAAGGTGCACTCAGTGTGTGACTGAATTCACAAATGATACTATCAACAATAAAATAAATAAATCATATTTCATACTAAGACACCATGGCTTTTTTTTAGATTTAAATTATCCTTGAAAACAGACATAAAACATAATCAAATAGACCAAGAAAAGAATGAAAGAAAATCTCAGAAGGGTTTAAGTATTTGAGATAAAAGACATATAAAACAACTTTGGATGTAGGGAAAAAAAACCCACACTTGAAAAAAATAGAGAGAAATATTGAACAGGAGCAACCTTATTGTGCTCCAGAGTCCACGTTTCTTCCTTTCAGTGATCCCCAGTGAAACCAGTAAGAATTTATACAAATATGCACTGGAAGACCAGCATTAAAATATGCAATAAATGTAATAGGAGAAAACCAAAGATTGCAACTATGCTGACTATGTGGTAAGGTATTTCATTCCTTCCTATTATATCTAGATTATTATCTAGGTATTTTACAAAATTCTTTCAACATTAAAGCAAGAACTGTAGTAGAAAACATGAAATTAATTCTTCTTATTAATAGTAGGTAAACATTTTCATAAACCACCAAAGAGATCGTATCATTTAGCGTTGAGTAGTACTGGATATTGGAGTACTATATTCTTTAAAAATCATTCTCATGGCACAAGTCTGCCTTCAGTATTTGTATCTCAGTCATGGAATATGCAGCCATGGTGACTTTTCATTTTACTGTCTAAGACTTTGATTTATAAAATTCTTCTTGGATGACCTTACAAAAAATTATTCAGGGAAAAAAATATTTCATTTGACAAATTACCACATTCCTAATTGATAAACTAAGAATTCTTGAGCTGAGCCATGAAGTCAGGACAAAGTAGTTTATTGCACAATCACTTCCATTTTGTGCTTTACTTTCCCATCATTCATCAGTTCTTCATTGCAAACACCGTAATTCTACTTGCAATGTCTAACATAACAAAAAAATCAGCCCCCACACCTCAGACGCTGCCATGTCAAGGTATTGTCACACTCTGTTCTCAATGGCCCTAGCTGCCCTCCTCACATAAAATCCAAGATCATTTTTTATACAAGACTAATTTTTGTACTGATACAACTACTTTGTGCATGCATGAAAGGTGATATTTTTCTTCAGGGGTCAAGAAAGACTCCGGTTCTCCTAGCGCTCACAGCAGCAGCATCACTTCCACAGTGGTGAGAGAAGGTGACTGGACCAGTCCAGTGCAACCAGCACTTCAGTGGAAGTCCCAAGTTTTATGATATTGTCCATGAAGTGGATTCAGAGCTTCACAAAGGTACGGAAAAGTATTTCCTTCCTCCCTACCCTTCCGAAATCATTTTGCTGGCGTTAGAGTCAATTATCTGAGTGGCAATCACTGGACAGCTTGGTGGGAAGCTAAGCACCCACAGCCTGGACAGTGCCCAGCACTCAGGCTGGTGCTGTGCCTCTGCCGTTTGTTGCTCGGGAAGGTTTCAGCCTTAGGGCATAGCAGTGTTCCAGTACCAAATGTCTCACTTTGCCCAATTACAGCTTTAGAAATCCACAAGGGAAATATCTGGGGGTTACTTGGGCCAGCACATCTTCCAGGGCGCTTCATTTCATATGCTTCAGGACTAGTTTTAAATATTTTAGACATGTATTAGCAACAGAGGGAAAAAAATTCCAAACCCAAAGTTGAAGCTGAATCAGCCTCGACAATGCTGAAGAAGAAGCACAAATTAAGTACCTATTGATTATGAGATTAAGCAGACATAATTTCTACAAGTCTGTGCCAGAAAGTTATGGAGAACAGGAGGACTCTACAAGAGTAAAAACTGAAAATAGTGATGAAAGATACACTACACTGAGACTAGGTCAGCAGCAATACTTTTCGACTTGGCACAGGAAAAATTAACAGAAGTTTCTTAATTGGCTAAATCACATCTGTCTAACATTTTGACAGAATTTACAAAGAAAAGTCTGTTGCTGCCACTGAGGCATGTTAATACAGATCTGATAATTTGCATGATTATAACCCAGTCATTTTTATAAATATTTCTATGAGAACTAACATTTTCATAAGTCTAAAACTCTAAGATATTGAATGACATGGCTCCAAGTCAAGCAAGGGGCTCCACTGGTTTCAACAGGATGCTCCAAGTGAGCAAAAGATGACAGAATAGTACCTCACAGATACATACCTTATCCTTGCAAATGATAAACAAAACAAAAAAAAACCCATCAAGTTCTTTCTGGACCCCCATTTGCCCTTTCAAATGCATATTTACCCAGTGCAATGCAACACCATGTCAGAGCTAGCCAAACTAGCACATTTATACAGCACCATGCAGGGATATTAGCTGAGGTCTCAGAGAGAATATAACCTCGTTAGAGCAACATTGTGCATGGGCTAATTAGGCCTGTCTCTCAAGCAAGGCTAATTATTCCCAGTACAGCACCATACTGATATCACTCTGCAGCTTCTGGGTTCTGGAGCTAGATTATTCAGCAGTAGCTCAGGGATCTCTGCCCCACGCTGTATTCAAAATTGTAAACAAAATCATGAGAAATGTCTGTATTATCCTGAGATATCGGCATGATGCACTGAACTGTATAGATTCATCTATCTAGGACATCAAAATTAATGATTAACGTCTGTGCACTGAGATCATCTTTTAAATCAGAAATTCCACCACTCGACCAACAATTGTGCTGGAGAGAAAAGTTGGACTGAAGGGAACAAATATCCCAGGATTAGAGTCCAGGGTGTCTACAAGCATCTCACTAGCCACTAGTAACTAGTGGCCGCACTTGGTAAACCCTCAGAAGCACAAAAAGGTAAATAAAGGTGAGACAGAAGCTCAAGACTTCTGCTGTTTTTCTTAAAGACCAGCTTTGACTAAAAGCTAGTACAAAAAAATGGTTTCGTATTCTGCTGGCAAGGCAGGTCCCAAGCTGTTCCACTGCAGATCAGAGTTCCTGTACCATCATGGAATACTGAGCACAGTCAACTGAGAAACCTTGGGATGCCTCTACCACAAGTTTCAAGGCTTAGGAGAGTTTGCCTTTGTTGTTTCAGATGCAAAAGCTGATAGCAAACCTGTGTCAATGAGAGGCCTTGCAGAGCCCAAACTAGAAAGGACCAGTGAGCTGGGACTGGGGCCAGCTGCCCTGGAAGCACACGAGGGCCCACATCTGGCTGCAGATCAGACTTGTCACCAGGTGGATTCAACCAGGCAATAGAGTAGTCTGCATCGGGTAGGGAAAAAGGAATTATTTGACATTCAGCATAAAAGGAAACTCAGTACTTTTACATAAAATATACAAAACCATCATGCGTGAAGTGGCCAGGAAGCTTCTTATTTATTCATGGAGAAGTTTTCTTTGTATCTTTAATTCAGCTATCTTCTTATGAAAAAAAAAATAATCTTTGAAATAAAAAGGCAAGGTGAGGTCTCTTACATCACCACAGAACTGAACGCACCTTGTTTCAACACATCTCTAACAGGCAGCATAACGTACAAGAATGAAGACTTCATAAACTCCACCAGGATTTGAGCCCTGGGCTGCTGACACACACTTCTGTGATAAAACTGAATTGCCAAGAGCCTTCTGTTAAGGACAGTGTTTTTGTCCAGTTCCTGTTGTGATGCCAGGTAACAATAAATCTAGTTTTCAAAAGAAACTCTAATAGGAAATGTGAACTAACATTTTAAGCCATTACCATGCTTAATATGTAAGACAGTATCCACTGTCTTTTTCTAACTGGCAGAGGTTACTAGTATGAAGATTTGAAAGTACAAATACTAGCTTCTATTGAAAAAGAAAAAAAAAAAAAGAAAAAAAAGAATCAAAGCTGTGATGACAGTTTGTTCCCTAGAATTCCAACAGAATTAAACAATCAGTTTTGATGAGAGGAGCACAGGGACAAGGCAGAAGACATCATCAATTTAAAGACAATTTACATTTGTCGTTACTAGGCTGAAAATTAACACCTCCTCCATAGTAGCATAAGCAAAGAGTTCTTTCAGTGTTTTACTTAATACTTACCATGTACAAAAGATACGGCTCCAAAATTTGAAATCCTGGGCAACATGGTAATAAAATAAATCACAAGATATAGGGATTAATCTGTTCCCACTCCTTGCTGCTCAACCTGTCCATTGCAAACCTTTTGGTTTTTTAAACCATGAGTGGAAGAACTTTCAGAGCACTGTCCACATCTTCTCTCATTGCACAGTTTAGAATCCCTACCCAACACACAAAATGCAGCATTTTAATTCCGGTAGAAGAGTGGAAAATGCTATAAAGTCCACTAGGTATTGGACTATTGCAAATTTACAGACATAGGCATAAAAGTTATTAGGAAATACTGATTTAGGGAACAGAAAGAGGAGAAATTTTGCTCAAAACTAATCAATTCATCAAGAAATTTTTTAAGTCCCAGTCTGTAGAAAAGAGAAATACTGATAGCAACTGAGCATTTAATCTTTAACATACATATACATTTTCCACAGTATTGATATCTATTCAGTACAAGCTGACAAAATTAAAAGTTTTAGTAACACAAAGCTTATCCCGTTCACCCTCTGCACTTGTATGGAGTGGTTAAAATGCTAGTGCCTCATTGTTTCTGTTAAAAAGATATACTATATCTTGCTAAAGCTGGCGATGTGCCAAGTACTCAGTGACGCAGTGACAAATAGGCTTCTCGATTCCTGACAAAATACTCCCTCTGCTGTACAATATACACTGTTACATAAAGCCCAAAGCACATATATACATATTTAAACTATGAAAAGGTCATGGTTTTCATAAGCCAGACAATTAACTCTTTCAGATTTTTTTTCCGAATGACCTTGCTGAAAATAGAAATATCATTGTTATCCACAAGATATAAAATTATTTGTGACTTACTTCAAACAAACAGGATGAATATACAAAGGTATAAGCCTACATAGGTGCCCAAAGGCTATAACATTACTAAATTATTTAGTTGAATTTACAGTGAATGTTATAAAATTAAGACTCAAATTCCCAGTTAAGACATATGTTAAAATACAAGTATCTAAAAAGTAATGCAGAATGAATGAATTCAGCCACAGTTCTGTTTTGTTTGTGTTTTACTGCTTCTATTATATACCCATTCAAAATCGCTCTGTCCCTAAAATTTCGCCATGCCTTTATAGTAAACAGTAAGGTGGTTAACAAGACTGAAAATGTTAGCATTTCCGACGGGCTGAAAAAATATTTCCAGATATATTTTCCATTTAGAAATTGTGCAATCCAGAGGACATAAAGAAACTTGGAAAAGCAAAGGCATTCAGGAGGCCACATAGGGAACAAACTGAAATGGTTGTGCTGAGTACACCAGAAAGAAGACCTGTCCGTTCCATGCAAAACCAGACCAACCTCCAGACCACCCTGGAGTTCTGGAGTGGTATCCGTGTGCCATCCAAGTGGCACGTGTTGCAGAATGTCTGTGCCAAAGAACATGGAATGACCTCTCCAAGTGTATATCATAAATCTGTTCTAATATTTAGTGTGCGCAACCTCTCCCTCTTCCCCCAGGAAGCTGAACTGTTCTCCCAGGAATGCAGCAAAGTGCATGCACAGCCACAGAGTAAAACACTACTGTTCATAAACAGAGGTATATTTTCAGCTTTAAAATGGAGTACGTGCATAGACGCAGAATAAAACAGTATTATCCATACACAGAGGTATGATTTTTCAGCCTTTAAAAAGCTAAAATTAATTTTTAAGGATGGACATTGGGGTTTTTTGCATTCAGATAGCTCACTAACATACCCCAATTTACAATAGTATTCCCTGACACAAACACTTTCTCTCTGCCCCAGGCACTTCCACTCATACAATTTCAACTCATAGAAATGTGCTTAAGAAAACAGTAATTGAGGAATAAAATCATCTGCATTTCATGACATATGTTTTGGGTTTATTCCACAGAGGTGTTCAGAAATTCAAGTTCTAATTCAAGGCATATTGTCATTATATACTAAATTTCATTAAAAATTCAAATTTTATCTAGCTGTCATAAAGTGCATTTATAGAAATCAGCCATCCCAGGGCAGAAAGATGAAAATACTGTAATAGCAATAACGCTGGCTTATCTGGGAATACAAAACCAAAGAGAATTTCTTTCCAGAAATTCCATTTAAATTATTCTTTTTAAAGTAAAAGCTAAAGATTAATTACTTCTAACTCTATTAAGTGGTAATTTTTTTTTTCAATTTTAACATTAATAGTTAATATAACTCCTTTATTTCAGAAACATGCCAAGAAGATACAATTATCCAAAGAGCAGTATTCAGAAGAAATTCCCTTTGCATTTTTCTCAAAGGAAGCACAATAAACATGATTGTTTGCTTTTTAACAACTAACAATTGCAGCTAGCTGCAGTGTCTGCTAAATTGCATACAGGGGGAAAAAAAAAATGTCCATATTGCTCATATCACACCTTTGAGCACATGTGCCATAAGGATATACACCAGGAAGAACAACAACTCCATTCAAAACAAGGATCAGGTCATGATCGATTACAGTCCCAGCATCCCTCTATAGTCTGCGTTTAAGCAAAACTTGCCAAGATCAGCCCTTTGCAGTATATGGATACTGCCACAGGATGGCAGAAGGAACACCTGATAATTTCACTGGCTTTGCAAATTCCCAAGATGCCGGTGAAAGCCTATATCCAGCTGAATTCTCCGCTGCCCGCATTCTGTCACATCTGCAGAACAACTGCCAATTACATGCAGGGTCTCACTGGCAGAAGCTTACACAACATTGTGAAACGCCTTAAACACTATCAAAGTTATAAATAGTTTTAGTATTACTCATTTCCACGTTATAATCTCTTAAAAGCTACCAAAAATATTGCATTTATGCCTTACTGGGAAAAAAAAATCATTTAAATTTTCAAACTGTATTATCAGTCAGTTTACAGCAGGTGGGACATTCCTTTACACCAGTCTTACAGCAAAAGTACAGTGGGATGCACCTTCAAACATGCAGTCATAGAATGGTTTGGGTTGGAAGGAGCCTTTGAAGGTCATCCAGTCCAACCCTGCTCCAATGAGCAGGAACATCTTCAACTAGATCAGGTTGCTCAGAGCCCCATCCAACCTGACCTGGAATGCTTCCAGGGATGGGACATCTACCACCTCTCTGGGCAACCTGGCCCAGTGTTTCACCACCCTCAGCATAAAAAAAATTATTCCTTATCCCTAGTCTAAATCTTCCCTCTTTTAAAGCCATTACGCCTTGTCCTGTTGCAACAGACCCTGCTAAAAAGTTTGGCCCCATTTTTCTTGTAGGCCCCCTTTAAGTACTGAAAGTCTGCTACAAGGTCTCCCTGGACCTCCCTCTCTTTTCCAGGCTGAGCAGCCCAAACTCTCTTAGCCTGTTTTTATAGGAGAGGTGCTCCAGCCCTATGACCATTTTTGTGGCCCTCTTCTGGATCCACTCAAAAAGGTTCATGTCCTTCTTATGTTGGGGGCTCCAGACCTGGACACAGTACTCCAGGTAGGGTCTCACCAGAGCAGAGTAGAGGTGCAGAATAACCTCCCTCAACCTGTTGGCCATGCTTCTTTTGATGCGATTCAGAATGCAGTTGGTCTTCTTGGCTGCAAAGGCTACCTTCAATTCCTTCACCCCCCCAGCCTGTATTGATACCACAGGTTGCCCCAACTACAGATGGAAAGCTCTGTTGGACACATCTTTAGGCCTTCTGTTCAAGGAACATGTCGTCTGTACACAACAGAAAGCAAAAGCAGGATATAACTGGGAACAAACCAGCAGGGCACTGGCATCAAAGAGCTGCCCTCAGGCAGAAAGTCATCTCAGGAGGTGTTTTATTTTATTTTTCTTTTCAAGCAGTTTACTATTACTAACAGGTACTCAAGAGATGCAGAGTAACTCTGAGACAGTCGCTTGATAAATAATTGGACTAAGGCAACATGCACCCTAAAAGAAGAGCTTGGTTATATGGGACATTGGCCTTCTTTGGTCCCATAGCCTCACATATGGATGTTACTTCTACAGCCACAGGATCAGCAAGAGAATGAGCAGAAATGGATAAATGGATAAATACCCAGGCCTTTAATTATAGCATGTCTTCTGCTTGCTTACAGCCCTGTGATGGGTAGACTTCAGGATGCTGGAAGCTTGTGTCTCCATCCCTATCCTTTTGCTCTGGCCAGAGCAACTAGATGTTCCACATGGAAATTTCTGAACTTCTGAAGTTCAGATATAGTAACCACATCTTTGTTTCTTTAACCATAGATTACTGGATCAAACTTAAATTTTTCTGGTGTAGCAAGCTGAGGAGTGACAGTCTTAATCACAGACCCCATGGGAGATTTTTTCTCATAGGAAAGGAATATTACAGGATATCATCTCATCTTTGATCCTCACTGAAATCATGAAGTCTACTCTTTTTATTAGGCCAGGTAATTTTAGCAAGTCTGTTGAAACAACAGTTGAGGCACACCTCTCTTTCGTGCTGCATCAAGAGCCTGAACTAGGTTTCTACATTTTTCCCTTGTTCTCTATGTATGAAATGGAAGACTTTTCACATTAAAATTGCTGTATCTCTTTCCTGCTTAAAGAAAAAAGATAAAGAATAACTGATATTGCAGACAAGATCTCTTTGCTTTGGCTGAGAAAAAAAAAACACTACTCATTGAAAGAACGAGAATGATACAAAGAAAGAATAGGTTTTTTCCTAGGTTTTGGACGAGGTTGAGGATTAGGCAAGTTCAGTCAGTTGAACAATTCTTCTATTTTAGCTAATCCAAAGAACTGAAAGTGCTGTTTCTACTACTGAACTGGAGAAAAATGTTAACCATATCCTGGTTTTCCAGTCCTTTCTGCAGTATTTGTAATTTCATGACAGACTGGATAGGTAGGTTTGGCTGATAGTAAGAATCTTTTTCCTAACAGAAAATCCATTTCAGGATTTATCCAAATGGAATTAATGGAAGCCAGTAGCCTCTAGAGCAGTGTTTATTTTTCCAGACTACCACTCATTTCCACGTTTCTTCCTTGGAAAGCACCACGCACTGGTCTCTCCTTTAATAAGGCACTGGCTTAACCGATTTGAAGCAGCCCAATAGTAGTCTTAAATTAATTACAAAGTCATCCCTCCCTTCCCCTGACATCTGAAGATGACACCTTATGGCAGCGTCTCCCTTAGCATTGTCTTTAAGAGTGATACATGATTGCAATTTTCTTCCATCTGCTAGGACTGCCAGCATAACAGCAAGCCTGGGGACTTTCTGTTGTTGCTGGTACTTTTGACGATAACAGATTTGCACCTTTAATACATACAGCAATATTTGATGGTGTACTAGGAAAGTATCAGATTTCAACCTGTTCTGTGTTTGTATCTTCAGTTGTGTTGTCATTCCATGGAGAAGCATTGACAATCTATTGATTTTTCAGCATTATGAGCCCAAGTTTTCTTATTCAGGCTAGGCTTGAAAGTTACGATGGTTGGATTAACGAATGCATCCTGGATTTCAGCTGGAACTTTGGGATCTGCAGCTACACAGGAGCAGGCAGACCTTTGATGATGGAGTCACTTCTAGAACACAAACCACACTCAATGTTCAATCCTTTTTTTTTCGTTTATAAATGATAATGCATTTTACTTGGCTTTATCAAAAAAGTCTGTTTTGCTTCGCTGGATTATGGATGTACACCAATTGGCACTGTGAACTGTTTTCTCCTTCTTTCCTTCAGTGAACCTTAGCAATTGCACAGATTACCCTAAAAGCAACTGTAGAGTTGATATACTAGCCAGAGAAACAGTATCTTTTCTAACGGCTTTTTAGTTATGTTTTATTCATAATTCAGTGATCGGTTTAGATTTGCATTCGAGCAGCCTCACATGCTTCCTAATGATTTCACAATTGAAATGCCTTCCTTTTCTGTTACCTGCCGTTGATTGCTTCAAGTGGGTTTAATTTATTTAATGATTGAGAATACAGACCATACTAAATATGTTTTCATGTTCATCCCAGTGTAAATTTGTGCTAAAAATAAACATGAAAAGCTTTACATAATAAGCAAAGCGTCATAAGAGTGCATCATCCACTGGAGCAGCTATGTTAAAATTATACCTATCGTGAGCATGGATGAATCAAGAACAATTATAACACCTCTTCACTGAGTGTATCACATATAGTTTCTTTTTTCCTCATACATGAATCAAAAATAATTCAGAGTGATTACATCTTGACGGATGGGGAAAATATCATTTTGAAGTAAATTTCCAAATATCATTTTGAATTTCATTTCAGAAAGACAGGCAGTAGATACTTCAGCAAAGTTCTGCTTAACTCACTAAAGATTGGAAAAAAATACTGTTATAAAGAAGCACAATGCAAATCAATTCTGAGGTCTGCAAAAAACCAAAATCTTCCTGTTCACATCAACTTACAGAAGTCCAGCTCCAGCCTTCATTTTTGCATATATGAGACACTGAAAAGTCCCCTAAACATTTTCCCTGATGTTAAATTTGTTCTGAATGTAACTCACTTCATGATACAAATTAAAGATTGCTTGTCACCTTTACCACTAAATGGCAGAAGATACTAATCTACTGCATTCTTACATTTGGGGACTCATCATGGGTCCACTCTGACTCCCAAAGCTCTGAAGGGCCCCAATTTGATCCTACTAGCAAACATGAAATAATCTTCACATTTGCTTATTCAATTTTTCACACAAGATATTGCAGAAGACAAAATTAGCCTAAAACAAGAAGCATGTGTAAAACAGTAAAATAGAACAAAACAGAAAAACCTTAATGAAATTTGAATCTGGCTTCAAATATTACTTTTAAACATTTTTAAAGTCAATTTCACCAAGTGAGTTGGAAGACGTAGCCCAAAATGCATTCTTTAATGTCAAATCCTGCATATTTCACTCAATTTAAATCCAAGAACTTCGCAAGAAAAATATTGCTATTAATCTCATGTAAAATGTACAAGAAAATCACTTTTTGGTGTCAAATCCAATAGTCTGCTGCAAAGCTGCTCATATCAGTTGTCTTCTCAATGCCAAACAACGGGTTTCAGAGTAAACATCCTTCAATAATTATTTAGGACAACTTTTTAAAGACAAGAATGACTGTATGTGAGTATATCCTACGTGTTTGGGTAAATACTGCAGCATTTATCTGCACTTTGTTCACAATTTAAAAGCCATTTTCATAACTACAGTGGCAAGTGAGAGAATGATAACAAGAATTTTGACTTCAGAACACAAGATGGCAGCCTTCAAAAGGGAAAAGAAAGTTGTCCCAAATCCCTTGCAACAGTTATGAACCTCTTCATGGTGACATTAGGTCTTGGACTGCAGGAGTACAAACTTTAATCTCCTTTACATAGGATTAATCACAGAATTCATGAAGAAAAGCCAAAAAGTAATTATGAAGCTAAGATGTATTTCATTAAGAGAAAAGCATATTAAAAGTAGCTTATGGGAAATCTTTTGCATATTTCCATCCATGACTTCTCAACAGGTTTTACTTCCAAAGGCAAAAATGCAGATGACTATTCTAAAACCAAAATTTACAAGTAAAACTTACTAATACATATATATAAGATCATCAAAGAACTATTTACATCTTTACCATGCAAAAATTAATTAAATAAATGCTTCCTCCCATAAACAGACAAATTTTATACATGTATGGCTACATTGCAATTTACAAGGGAACAGTTAAGTGTGAGATTTCAGTTACAAATCTAGATGATACTAATCCCCATTAAACTTCACAGATGTTGCTGGTTACCTGAGACTATCGTGAGTACACTATGCGAAGGAAAAGTCTAGCACAGTTTACTTTCCTCCTTAAACAATACGCAAACTGTTTGCATACAAATAAAAACATAACTCCATGTACAGCTTCATCTTCTGCAATTCTACCTACAGAAGTCAGACAAGCTCTTCCAGACTCTCATGTAGCAAATAAAAAGGTTGAACTACAGATCTCATAAGGAAACTTGGGAGAAAGAGAACATAAACAGTTATTTTTTTGACATTGGTTTAACCTCCACCCAGCTTATTTACATAGTAATGACTCAATCGTAGGTTGTATACGCGATCCCACAACATAATACAAGTAACTGCTCCATTCAATGTAATTCCATTTGCATTCACAGAGTAATGATAATGCCCTAACTACATCTTAATAAGTCATAATATCTTTAAAATATATGTATGACTAAGTAAAACAAAATCGTATTTAAAAAGCTCCTCAGTTGTTTTTCATCTTTTTAAGCAAAATATAATCCAAAACTAACAAACCAATACACCACAAAATTTATTACCCTAACAGCTAGTTGATAAAAAAATAGACACTTTCCACATCACAGACAAGTTGTACTTTCCCCTTCTTTTGTAATCACAGCTTTTACTCTTCTTTCCAGATGCAGAGTCCTTTCCTTCAACATTACTCACTAAACTCCTTGTCTGAAGGCACCTACTGACATCCACTGCCTGGAGGAGAAATCCAGAGCTGTTTATACTATATACTTAAACCTCCAAGTTGCTCAAATTAGGCAAAATTAATCCATATTCAAAACAGGAGAATACAAATGTGGGTGACAATAGTGAATAAAAACATCAGGGACTAGAAATTTAGATTTACAGTACTTACTTGGGACACCAGGTCAAAAACAGACAAGAAAGACACTGCAACAACAGCAGGCATCCTACAAGAACCACGTTAT
The DNA here is from genome assembly GCA_026413425.1 of Tringa solitaria. Taxonomy (NCBI): domain Eukaryota; kingdom Metazoa; phylum Chordata; class Aves; order Charadriiformes; family Scolopacidae; genus Tringa; species Tringa solitaria. The sequence continues at coordinate 9,884,238 of JAOXJM010000012.1, forward strand.
CTGGAAGGTTTCTATACCACCCAGATACTTCCCCACAAGCCATATGATACCACAAAATGACTTGCAATATAGAAGACCAAAAAACTTTCATGTCTCAAAGTTTAAAGACAATTTAAAGCTGGAGGCTGGCACACAAGACAAGTGTGTAGGCAGGCAAAATCCTTTGCAAGAGCAAGGCCTGAAGGATGCTGCAATGAGAATCGTAGCTAATATAACAGATGGTAGAGCACAGCATACCCTTGTATTCTGGCACATTTCAGATACTGCCTATCATTTGGTTGCACCTGTGTCTTTCTCTACTCAAAGATTAAAGTCCTGGGAAGCTGAACATATTTTGCTTCCATTTTTTGTCCCTTCCACACAGTTCCTCTGGCTCTTAATTCTCTGAGGTCTCCACCCAGGCAAGCTGGCATCTCAGGAAAAATGGCACGTACATTCAGACCTCATGAGATCAGACAGCCCATCACCCACCTCCAGTCAGGAGCAAAACCCCCTAAGTATTCCTATAGGCTGTATCTCCCTAGGAATCTATTTTCATACTCATTGTCTGTAGGGTTTGGACTCTTTTCCTTGTGCTGTCTCTGGATATTCACATAATTTAGCTTAAACTACAAGGTGTTCTCAGTACATGGAGATCTTTTTACTTCCCTCTCAGGCTATTCTTTTTCAGAACATCAATTCTTTCATTGGTCTTTCCTCACATCACTTCTACATCGCTCTAAATGGACCCCTTCCAGCACCAAAACTGGGCCCTTCTCCAGAATAAGCCTTGCAAAAGTGCTGATCAGAGTAAAAGTATTATCTCTATACATTTGACATAATGTTCACCCCTAAACATGCCAGTAGGACGCTTGATTTTTGTGTGCTATGAGGATGGGACCAACTCAAGCACAGCTTGCAATTTATATCCCAGAGCATGTTTTGCTTCTTAGTTAGCCTTCCTAGTGTGGTACATTACAAATAAGAGCAGTACTTTGCACTGTACTGGATTGCACTGCCTTTATTTCAAGCCATTTCTCCAATTTTTTTCTAACTCATTATGGGTTTCAAGCCTGTCCTTGAACATGTTGACAGGCCCTCCTGGCTTGTATATCACTAGCAGACTTCATAAGCACGGTCTCAGCTGTATCATCTAAATCATTATGAAAATGTTGAAAAGCACCAGAGAAGCATCTCCAAACAAGCAAATGCAGCTGGTCATTAACTGCCCCTGTCGAGGCACTTACTGGATTTGCAGAGTGAAAGGACTCAGTGCAGGCAAAATCAGACAATCCTGCTGCCCATGGGGTCTCCACCAGTATCACATCCCATCTTGGAGTGGGCTTAGCTCTGTTAGTGATGCAACTTTCATATGGATAGGATCTGTACAGCTTGCCTGTGAAAATCTAATTGTCAAAAAACTCCTTAAAGTCATGATTTAATCATGTTTATTGTGTATGCTTAGCCCTGTGACTTGTTACCCTGTCAAAGCATGAAATCAGTCCATGTGAAATCCATTGTCTGTTTTTCACTTGCCGCTTTTTTTTTTATCTGGTAGAGATTTATAAACAGGCAAGTGAAGTAGACATACTCCAGCCTTTTCCCAGAAATTTAAGTTAAACTGAGAGTGCATCCTCTCCTTGTCTTGCATCCTCCCTTTTTGCATTAGCTCCATGTTATCCTTTATTTTTCCCAGAACACCAGATCCTCTCTATGACTTCTCTAATATTGCTGCTCTAAGAATGGATTAAATACCTTTCACTGCAAAGAACCTGGAAATAGGTGATCTCAAATCATCTCACTTTAATGGTTACTGACTTTTGCTTCTTTCCTGTTCCAGCAGTTGCCAGTCCTCTGCTGCTTTTAAACTATGCAGAGCTAATCTTTTTTGCAGACCTAGTACTGAAGAATGGAGAACAAAAAACTTTCAGCTTCCCAGTAATCATCCATTGTTATCTTTCCATTGGGTAGCAAGACAACTTTGTCATTAGTCCATGCAGGAATGGATAGACTAAGAAAAGAAAGTAAATATTCTAATTTCATCTCAATTTTCTCAGATCGTTCATACTTTTATTACGTTGGAAGGGTTTTTTTGTTTTGTTTTCATTCCTAATGAGGAATGAAGTTGGAAAAAAATAAATAAGAGAGCTCTGGATGATCTATCAGAATCACAGGTCCCTGCTACTGCAGTGTCTGCACAAGCTGTTCACAAAACAAAATAAAGGTTAAAGTGAAATCAGGCTGTTCATGTACAAACCCGCAGAAAAAAAAAAAAAAAAAGAAAAAGCAGGCAGAAT
>JAOXJM010000012.1:9886613-9898954 GCA_026413425.1 Tringa solitaria
ACAAACCCCCACAAAAAAAAAAAAAAAACAAAAAGCAGGCAGAATCAGAAGCTGAAGACAGCGTTGCAGAAAGCAGTGCAGCTCTGAATGGAGGCACCAATCAATAATCCTGAGAAGGAAGACTACTGCTGAAAAATATATCACTAACAGCAACAAAAACCCCAGGAACTGAGGAATGTAGCAGTGACCATCAATAACAATTTGGTTTTGAGAGCACCTCCACAGATGAATGGATAGATGGGACTGCACTGGTTTAGGGGAGATTGTCAGCTTTGCTCCCTATGTTTCATCATTAATGCTTCATTTAAAAAAATACCCAAACACACAAACTAGACTTCATCTTTTCTGCCTTCCTTTTCTACAAAATGGCCTTAAATCAATTTATATATTTCAGAGTTTGGTAGGCATTTCAGTAATGGAAGATGGTGTTAGTGTAGCACTACCACCTTCATTGCTTTTCTCTCTAGGAAAATCCTTTGATTTCATACTAGAAACACATTTCAGACAAAACCTGAGTTTGGGCAAGGTTTCCATTTGAAATTTCATGTCAAACAAGATCTTTGGCATGAAGACTTACAAAAAAGGAAGGAGGAAGGCATATTTACAGTAGTGTTTTCACGAGTCATATGTTTCTGCAGCAAATCTCTGCCTTGTGCTCACTGAACACAGTTTGGTTTCTATAGCGGAACACACACTTTCACACTTTTGAAGGAAATGAGCACTAGTGGTGTTCAAGTCCCTGGACCAGACTAGAGGTCTTCTAAGGGAAAGCACCTCCTGAAATCTGTGCCAGCCTGGATGTCAGGTTTGCAAATCAAGTGTTTTGCTTGGTAGGTCTGCTCCAATTGCACCACATTATGTGCGAACATAAACACCGCCAGAATCTAGCTGAGAAACATTTTGTCTTCCTTAAAATCTATAATCACATTTACACAGTCTCTTTCTCTCTCCTTTACAAGAAAACATTCTGTCACACCAAATGTTCCCACACTATTGATATTTACTCGTTCTGTGAGTTTCGTTCCCCTAGGAATGGTAAAGTTGCTTGCTAATTAGGGTCTCCTCATACCAGATGCTTTTCTCCTTTAATTGATCATATTTTATGTCTCCCTCTTGTGGGAGAAAGACTATTATACAAAAGAGGGCAAGATACTATTTGAACCCAATAGCCCCTTTTCACAATGTATGATTTGAGGCATATGCAATACATACATACATGACTGCAGAGAACTATAAACTCAGCGTTATAGTAGTTTTTCTGTTTGTTCATACTTCACCGAAGGAACCAACTGGCAGCATGGGCACTAAAATGGAACACACCCAGCACTGCTTCACACCAGGCGCCCCAGGCTTACAGTCAAGGAACAGGTAGGATACATGGAGGAACAACCCAGCACGACTGTTCCAAACACACTGTTTCCACAACAGTCACTCCAGTCTGCACAGGCATATCCTCTGGGGTAGTGGCACAGACCAGATGGCTTTCCATTCACATTTTCTACTGTTCTTATAACACGGCTATCCTCACAAAGATTTCATGCAGAGTAACAAATGCACCGATTTTCCTGAATAAACTCCCAAAGCGCAAATTTAAACATCCCTGCTAAACCCTGCCCTACTTTAGAAATTCAAGACATTGTTCTTAGCTAAGAAACAAGGAGAAAGAGGTGAAAGTGAGAATAAAGTAGTCGAAAGATGCTAAGAGATTTCCTTCTGCCAGTGCGAACAACAGGGATGTACTTACTTTTGACCTACTCTTGTCAGAAAATAAGAATGAAATTCTGTCATGCACTTTAATGTACAGAGACGAGGTGCTGGAACAAACACACAGGATAAGGAGCAATAAGCCATCAGCCTGGGCACGTTATCATCAGAAACAGGGTTCAAAAAGCCAATGATGCTTGAGGTCTCACAGCCAAGCATGACAGGCACTGGGGTTACAGAGACAACAGGTGAAACTTTGAATTCCTTAAAATCAGTCAGATTTATGCATTGATTTGATTCAAGGTGCTGTGTTCCTGCATGTCCACAGAGTAATTCACATGGACAAAAATGTATTGTTTGCAATTTTATGACAGATCACCAACTCAACTTAGTATAGGAGACTTTTAAATACTTTGTATTATAAAACTTCCGTGCTAGTATTAGAAAAATTATTTTTCAAGTAAATTGAGGTCAAACCCACAAGAACCGTAAAATGTAGTACGTGTTAAATCCTGAATATCATAGCACCTCTTATGTGATACATATGCCCTGTAAAGTGAATTACAAATATTTGCAGAAATTACACATCTGCTCTAAAAACGTCAAATCTTGCTGACACCAGGAAAAACACAGGAAGAGTTATGGGAGCAGTATACTATAGATGAAAATTCTCCAATGAGCACATTTTGATTAATGTTGCTGCATTCACTAACGAATGACAGGCAAGGTCACAAGTAATTTCAGTAGTCCTCCATACTACAACCTCCATGGCTGTATAAAGAAAGCCCATATTTTACAAGAGCACTTCCCTGAGATGAACTAAAATACTTTGGAAACAGTAATAATATACATAAAGCGGTGAAATTCACATCAGCTATTCAAATATATAAAGTCATAAAAGAATTCTATCTCATATTTTCTTATGAAGGATCAAGATACCTTAAAAATCTTAGTTATTATATTTTCTCTTTATAATAGTGTCTCACTTATAAAACCTTAAAAGCTAAAAGGCAATCTACAACTTTAACCCAACAAAAGTGTCTGAGGAGACAGACTACCTGGCGAAGTTGGAACATTATGCAACTTTGCCTACGGAGACAAGCTTAATTAAAGCATGTCCGCAAAAATGCTCCACTTCTGCTTGAGAACTAAGTTATAAAACACCAGAAACCCATATGTTACCTATACCCACCTGCCATTCAGACACACCCTACTTATATAAGGCTTAACTCTAGATATTAGATAAGATGAGCAGTGAGGAGTTAGTAGTTTTATCTGCATTTCACAAGGTTTTTAAAAACAGCATAAGGGAATAACAGATTCTTACTATAGCCTTGCCATGTCAAGCCCTGAACATCATGGTTAAGCATGTGAACTCCCTACATATTCTTCACTGTCCCACTGAAATTCACCTCAACTCATTAACAGTTCTGAGTGACCTCTATCTCACAACCTGTCAGTGACTTTGACCCACCCCAGCTCATTTATGAAGGATGTTATCACCAACTAAAGAAGAGCTCTTCCTCCAAACTCTCCTCTCCCAGCATGGAACACACAATGAATAAGTAATCTCTTCAGCCAACAATTTTATTTAACATTATTTTAAGCTGCTTAAGAATGCTAAAAGTTGGTGACTTTTCAAACAGTCAATGCCATCTGATTTTATTGGGGTTTATATCAGCTGCAACTCCTGCTTTTAATCTCAACCTCTCCTATTTGCATAGCTAAATAGAAACAGACTGCTACAGGGGAGGGAAGAAGGAAATAATGCACTTTATGCATTTAATACCTGGCCATCTGGTACCTCAGAAATGTGTTCAACTTCAAAACAGCAAGAAAATAAAATGAAGGAGCCAAAAGAGGCTTTGCTACAGAAAAAATGCATTTATTCTGTTCAAACAGGTCAACTAGCATCTGATGCAGAGGATATACATTAAATCCAAATGCTAATACACACTTCCTATATGAATAGGAATACCAGAGGTAAGTAGTATCAATGGAAACTAGAATAAAGTCTCTGTCCTTGACACCCTAATTTAAATGAATTTTTTCTAATTCTCTCTTCTGGATATCACTGAAAGAGTGGGAAGAAAATTGAATACTTAAGGCTCCCTTAACTTACTTAATACTTAATACTTACTTACTTAATACTTAATACTTAACTTACTTAATACTTAACTTACTTAATACTTAACTTACTTAATACTTAACTACTCCCTTTACATACAGGAGGAAAAACAAGAAATCCAGTCATTTTTAGCAGCTTCAGCATCCTCAACAACATTTACTAGATGCCTTGGAAAAACATGTAGGTAATAGGTGGAATTTCTCATTAGCACACTATGCGACTGCAGTACTGAAGAGAGAGGGAATCATTCTACTTTGAAGACAGACCTTAAAACAGGTACAGATAAATGGGTTTATCTGTAGAGAGAGGTGGTGATCCCACTGCAGGGAAAAAAAAAATAAATCAAATTGGTGAAGGCCTATTACTGCTTCCAGGAAACTTCTGAGCTTCTCTAAATCCCTCTCTTTTTGCCACCTGAATAACATGTGGGAAAAAAAGCACTGAGATGTGTTTGCTGTGAAGCCACAGGATCTTCTGGCAGAATCTGTCTAAAAGAACACATTATTTAAGGACAAGCTTTCCATCACTGCTAGATAGTAAATGCTAATTGCCCTATTGATAAACTCTGCATGCACAAAAACTGAGCTGCCCAGTGCTGATAGCCTTGCTGGAGTATGCAGCATTGGGGCACAAAAAAAATAAAAAAATATATACAAGTGGAAGGTTATAAGATTTCTGAAAAAACAAATCTTCCCTAAAGATCATTATATTTAGACAGTGGCTTTATAGGTTTCTAATATGTTTTATCAACTACACCAAAAAAAGACAAGAATTCTAAATACAAAGTAGAAGATTAAAACTACCAAATGCTCACTGGAAGCAGAATGCAGAAGGACACTGGGCTATTTATTTACATAAAAGCATGGGAAAGCAATAGAGGAAGGTCCTCAACCACTCGTTCTGGCAGAAAAAAAGATTTTCAACACCTGTCAAAGGAACTACAAATGCAAAAGATGATGAAATGGCAAAGGTCATTAATTCTTCATAAGAGAAGAAGGATGAGGTGAAGGCAGGACTCTGGAAAGACCAGTTTCACTGTGCCTAGAGATCTGGTAGGTAGATAAATTGCAAGCTCTTAGAAATAAATCACTTTGGAAGTCGAGTTAGTAAGTAGGAATACAAAAATAGCAAGAGCACAGTGGGACAAAAGTCAAAAAGATCAGAGTATAGCACATAAGATAAAGGAACAGGTAAAAAGAATATGCTTTAGAGACACAGAAATAGCATGAAAACAGTCAGAAATAGATGTTTCATTCCTCCACAGTTTCTCTGTCTATGGTTGGTAGATCACCTGCAAACCCTCAGAAAATGGCTCATATATAATAGTAGAGAACAGCGACAAAAAAAGACCCACATACACTTTGAAAATATTTGTAACATTTTCTCCAGGTTTTAGCAGAAAAAATAGAGGAAAAAAGGTAATAAAATCTTGCAGTTGGTTCACAAATAAAACCCATTGTAATTATGAGAGATATGTGCGTTGTATTCAACGCATGGATTTTTCTGTTGGTTATTTTCCCCACAAAAGTAAGTAAAATGAAAAATAACTGCATGTTACTCAGAAGAATTATCAACAGATAACCATGAGAAAAATATTTAAATTACTTTGTCTTCATTTTTCATTAGAAAGAGAACTGCGATCAGGCAATTAATCACAACACATCAGGAAAAAGAAGAAAATGGAAGGTAGAATGAGGCAGGTAAGCATTTGACTGAATTCTACATTTTCAAATCACAGACCTGTTAGAAAGCAAATTAGAAGAAATTTAGAGCACTTAGTACTTACTTAAGAGGGCTCATAGAAGAGTGGCTCAAGATGGCTGGAAAAAGTAAACCAAAATACCTATCTTCAGGAGAGAAAATTGAAGAGTTTAGGAATATGTGGACTACTCAGTTTAAAATGAAGTCCCAGAAAAAAGCTGAAGCAAATAAAAAGCACTGAGAAGATTGGACAGATTACATAAGTATTGTCAACATGGATTTTTAAAGAACAGACTGCTGAATCAAGTTGATTTTCTCCACGACAGAATAAAAACTCTTGTGTGAAGGGAAAAATCAGTAGATGTCCTATGTTCACCTTAGCAGGGCTCTTGGTACTGTCTCACATGACATTTTCATTAGCAAGTCTAAATGAAGCCTCTTTAAATTGGGTTAAACTGTTTTGAAAACCATATTTAGACCTATCAATAGATAACTGTCAAAACAGGATGTCAGAAAAGGATGTATCAAGTAGGATTCTGCAGAGGCTCTTTCCTGGTCTAGTAGTATTTATTCAGTAATTTCATTAATCATTTAGATGATGGAATGGAGTGAATGCTTGTTAAATGCAACATTTGACTGCACACAACACAGGGCCTGCAGCTTCTTTCAAGGCCCTAGAGAACAAAATTAAAATCAAAATAATCTTGACAAATTAGAAAATGGCATAAAAAAAGATATTATTCAGCAGAGAGAAATGTGAGATACTACACCAATACCCAGGTAGAAATAATAGCTGTACAGCACAAGACATGGAATTGTTGGCTTGGATGACACTTCCTAATGAGAAATTTCAGGACTATAATGGGTTATCTATATGAATCAGCATTATCATACCCTTACAGCACATGAGCTTGAGTAAAATAACTTATACCATTTCTAATGCTCCAAAGAGTCTAAATGCAAAGTCTAAATGTTCAAAAGAAGAGAGTAGATGGAGTGAGATGGCTGAGCTTTCTTTTCCACTGGTCCGAGTACCAAATTCCTGAAGCGCCTCAGTCACACATTATTAGACTTCCAGCACACAGAAGAGATTTTCTTGGCGAATAATGGAGGACTTAGACCAGCTTTTCTCATGTGGGAATCCTCTTCAGCAAAGGGAAAAACTATATTCTAAGAATTCTTTCTTCTTTTCTTGAAGTTGGCCACACCACTGGGATAGGTCAAATAAGTGAAGAGAGCAACTTCTTTTCATTTGGAGTTATGACACAGAAAAATACTTTTAGAGCAAGGTAAGGAATTTAAATAACTTAGTAGGCTTTTGAAGATGTTTACAGAGAAGTGCCTATAAAACTGGGCAACTTTAATAAATTTTGCATCAAAATCAGACTTTCTCTTTAGTGAAGAGATAATAGGTGTTATAATACTAAAGTCATACAGTTTTGAATTCTCTTACCACAACACGGTCATTTTAAAAAATTAGTCTATATTTGAAGAAAATAAGAAGTTACATAAGGGAATGCTGGTGCACTCTATTGTCTCAAGATCCTTAGAAGAAAAGTGTCCTCTGAGCCCCATGTCATCACATTTATACAAGCAATGAAAGAACCCCATAAACGAGGTAAGTATGAAAGTCAAAATGGGTAGGATTAAAAGTTTGTTCCAATAACAAGACAGGATTGAACGCTTCAATTGAAGCCTGAAACTGCAGGAGACTATTGAGTTTCCACAACAGGGATGTGGACTGTACAATACTTTGTACAAATTCTGTTTGTTTCAATTTGAGAAAATTGAGGATTTCATTCTAGATTTACTGCTGTGCTACATTTAAGATTTGGTAGGTTCTGCCAAAATACCGGTTTTATATAATACTCATTCTTAAGAGGCAGCTTTATCACTGCATGTCTTTTGTGGAGAGCAGGGTGGAAGAAAAATAGTAAATGTCAACAAGATACCTGGATCGTGTTTGCATTATGGAAACTCTTTCAGAGTAACTGAGAACTTGATATCTTGCAATGAACATAACTTTATGCAGACCATGTTATTTTCAGAAAAGCTCCTCCCTACCCCCAAAATAAACCAAAACACATCACATTTTATTGCATGTCACCACCATACAAAATGGTTAACACTGAGTATTGAGAATCTCATTCTGCTTTGACATTGCTTAAACGGGGATCTCAGATTATGTAAACAAGAAGTATCCAATGCCAGCTTTTAGGCCTGACATACTCTTTGAATCTGGACATTGGAACTCAGTCAGTTCCATCTACATGATTAAGACCATATTAGTGTGAGAAGCAATCTGTGCCTCTTTAATGCCAAGCAAATACATTTTTAAACACTTTTTTTATATATGTAAAACTGATCGTTATAAGTGAAAGTTCTATAAATTCATGTCAGAGTAGGTTTATTTTGCCCATTAGTTTTCCAGGTTTTTTTTTTCTTTTTTCTTTTTTTTTTAATGCTACTTTTTCAGTGAAATGCTGTACAAGTACATATCAGGAATCAACAAGTTTTCAAAATTCAGTCTGTATGATTGATTCAGGTTCTTGTTAGCCTTAGATGTCTTATCTAAGGTCTATGTTTGTTGCGTTTTTTTCCTAAGAAGTGATGCTTTTACAAGTCCTAATGCATTAAAGTTTGTACATTGTTTGGAAATCCTTGGATGGAAATTAAACTGCAAGTTCATAAGAACTATATTTTTTTTTTCAGGAAAGATGTGTTTATTCCACAATACAAAAATATCATGTTCATGTTAGGCAGAGAATCATATAATTATGTAAAACTATCAGCCAAGGATGAATCATCATCAAAACAAGGTCTGACAATTTCTTTTCACAAGTAGATGGAGAAAGAGCTACTAACCATCTGGATGCAGTAATTTCAGATTCTCAGCTGATAACTCAAACCAAATGCAAAGCTTAAGTTTCCCACCTTCACAGCAGCAATGCCATCCTCAGATCCATAATACAAACATAACATGAGCATACTTCTCACAAGAAGCTTTTTAAACAAGAAGAAATGCTTCCAGTCAGTTATTATTTTAAAAATACGAACGAAACTCAAGAAATCAAAGATTTAAATAACCTTCCATGAGAAGCAAGTTCAAAATGGATCCGTCTTGTTAAAATTATCATGCTTATGAATATATTTCTATGACTTCCACGAAATATCCTTTACTTAATTAATCTGCAGTAATTTTTTATAATTTCTGTAAAGTAGCTAATCATTACAATTTCACATATATACCTGTGAAGTAACAGTCTGATTCTGATCTATGATAGACCAAGGGGAGTGGCAAAAGTGATAAAACTAGTCCTCTTCGTATCACTAGTTTCCATAATCAATATTCTTTCCAGTATTCTACCTATAAAATTATAATGCACAAGATTCTTTACAAGAGTAAGGCTTTTGTGGGGAATATTTTAGTCCATTAAACTTGGGGATATAAGATGACAAAAGCTTTACTAATGTGTTAAATCTCCTATTACATCAAAATATCAAACACAAGCATATATCTAGACTTTTAAAAGCAGTTTTTGATTATTTAATGACCACACACATACAGGAAATCTGTACACCTTTTATAACTTCTGGTCTTTGGTGACTTTTAATCATACACACAGAGATATATATTAACCCCCATGCACAGAGAGCAGTCTGAAGCAAAGGCAAATGATGGATGAACCATGAGGTCATATTGATTCCCTCCGCTGTAATGCAACTCATTATTAGAGATGCTGTCCATTAATCTTTCCTTTCTCTACAAATCCTTAATTATAACATATTATAAATGTATGCCTGAGTGAGCACTGCTCTAATTTGAAACTGAAACAATGCTTGTGTCCCACCGTGAGCAACATTAATTAAAATCTCTCTTCTGTTTTCCCTGAACTCTCCTCCTGATATTTCCAGGTAAAATTAAATAAAAAAGTATGCCAATATGTAAAAGTTAGCTATCAGCAAATATACCATGTAATTGAAGTACCGGATGTTGAACATCAATTTAAATGGTTTCCCTTTGGAAACTGTGTGTTTGTCCATGCAATTTCATATTATGGTCTTTATTAATAACAATAATCATATCAGGCAATCTCTGCACATTTGACAAGTTGATAATACCACAAAAGATATATGCATGCTTTCTGGAATATTAAGTGTAATATCAAGTAATAACTCATTTGTACATTTATTGATATTCCAGCTAAGGCAAATAGAATTAAAAAGTGAAAAAATAAAAATCAAAGTTTTAAGAAGAATTAAACAATATACAATAAAAGCTTGATATATAAGATAAAATAAAACATACAGCAGAAGAGGAGTAATAAATAAAATAACTGTGCAAAAATTCATATCTGAAAAAAAAGTTTAATATTTCCAGTTTAGGTTCATCGAGCCAAGTTAGTTACTGTTTGATATCAGGTTGTTTAGCTAATTACAAATGAGCATACAGAGTTCAGAAAAGCTCTTTGATTAAAGTATACTTCCCACACTCTGCTGTGCAACCAGCCCTTTTCTCAGGGAAGTAACTTGGTCAGCAATGTCTGCACAATTACATTTAAGGCCATTCATTCTCAAGATGAAACATGTAACAAAAAATACACACTATACTCAACAGTATACAAGTATTTTTCTCCAAAAAAAAAAAAAAGTACACACAAACCTACGTTCAAATTACTGCTGTTTGGTACCTGAATAGTAGTACCCAGTATGTCAGTTCCTGATGAAAAGGACTACCTCACAGGAAACACTGGCTCTGCTGAGTATGAGAAACATTATCCCAACAGAAAAATCTCAGCTTGCTTTGCTATCAGAATGATAGCCCAAAATGCTCTTAAGAAAGCTCCTACTGTTGCAGCCAGAAAACACCCAAATAGCAGTGGTTCCATTACTGTTCTGATGACAACCTGATTAAGCAAAGTCTCACCATGAGTTGCTAAATGAAAATGATGCTAAATTAAAGTTTTTCTAGAAATGGCCCACCATCTGAGAGAATGTGTCAGTAAGTTGGCTTTAAAAGGTTTTCATTCTTTCTTCTGGAATTTTTTTTTTCTTTTAACTAGCTGGAAGAGGGAAGATTTATATTGGACATAGAGAAGAATTTTTTCACTATGAGAGTGGTAAGACACTACAACAGGTTGCTCAGAGAAACTGTGGATGCCCGATCCCTGGAGATGTTCAAGACCAGGCTGAATGGGGCTTTGAGCAACCTGGTCTAGTGTGAGGTGTCCCTGCCCACGGCAGGGGGTTTGGAACTAGATGATCTTTATGGTCCCTTCCAACCCAAACCATTCTATGATTCGATAAATGTAAACAGGCCAAACAATCAACTTCTGACAACATTTCTTCCATCAGAAGTATCAAGCTCTGAAGCCCTCGACACAGGAAAGAAATGGCCTGTTGGAGCAAGAAGAGGGCCACAAAAATGATCAGAGGGGAGAGCTGGGGGATTTCAGCCTGGAGGAGAGAAGGCTCCAGGGAGAACCTATAGTGTCCTTCCAGTACTTAAAGGGGGCATACAGGAAAGACAGGGCCAAACTTTTTAGCAGGGCCTATAGCAATAGGACAAGGGGAAATGGCCTTAAGGTAAAAGAGAGAAAATTTAAACTAGATAGAAGGAAGCTCTTTTTTGTGCTGAGGGAGTGAAACACTGGCCCAGGTTGTCCAGAGAGGTGGTAGATGTCCCATCCCTGGAAACATTCCAAGTCAGGTTGGACGGGGCTCTGTAGTTGAAGATGTCTCTGCTCATTGCAGAGGACTGCATACCTTTAAAAGGCCCCTTTCAGCCCAAACTATTCTGTGATTCTTATGTATCACATTTGAAATAGAAGTATATCAATCAATAGCAGCAGCGTAAATTGAAAAATGGAAATCTTATTTCTGGGGTTTTTTTGTGTGTTTTTTTTTAATTGAAACCTATTCTATTGTCTGGTTTGTTGAATGGAGCACCCTTCTGCAGAAAACAGATTCTTTGTAATATAACTAACCTAGTTGAACATACAGGGGAGGGAGGTTGTCAGAACAGATATTCTGATCACTGTTTCCAAGAGGAATTCAACTTGTAATTTAACTGCCCCCAGTGTAACTTAATATAACTTGGCAATACATTTTCAATTAACTTGTAAGTACATTAAGCTCATGTAAAATTTAAAGAGCAAGAAATTGAATTAATATATAAATATTGCTCAAGGTCTGAGAGACATTCCCATGGTATATGGAAAGAGCCCTATGTGTTACCTGCTATTGAGTACATTCTTCAATTCCCTAACATAATTTAGTAAACTAAAATATTTCCCTCATTTCTTGTGTAAAATATCTCCAAGAGGATGCAAATTTATTTCATCCAGCCACCCCACTGTCTCGTCAATCCCACCTGCAGGGTGGCACACAATCAGCTCCCAGTTCTAGTGCTGGCTAAGATGGCAACTGTACTGCTGGTGATTGAGCTTCCATTTATCTTCAATTAGGAGATGAATATAAACCATGATTCAAATTCCTAAGGATAGTCACCCGCAACCCATGAGATACTTGGGGGTTCTAATAGACAGGCAGCAGAATATGAGCCAGCAGTATGCCCAGGTGGCCAAGAAGGCCAATGGCATCCTGGCTTGTGTTAGAAGCTTGTATTGAATTAGAATTGTATTCTGTGACCAGCAGAAGTAGGGAGGTGATTGTCCCTCTGTACTCAGCACTGGTGAGGCCACACCTAGATTACTGTGTCCAGTTTTGGGTACCTCAAGCTCAAGAGGAGGGCAACGAAGCTGGTGAAGGGCCTGGAGAATAAATCGTATGAAGAACGATTGAGGGA
>JAOXJM010000012.1:9899054-9920430 GCA_026413425.1 Tringa solitaria
AACTTTGTAGAGTAGGGTAGATGGTTGGACTCGATGATCCCAAGGGTCTTTTCCCAATCTGAATTATTCTATGATTCTATAGAAGAGCCGGCCCAATCTTAGCTTGGTACGATTCCCATTCTGGTGGCCTCACCTGGCCTTGTGCTCAAGTAGCAAGTGCAAGATTGTGGTTTTGTGTTCAGTGGCTTCAAAGCAGCAACATCCTCAGGTGGTTTGCAAGCCAAAGCATTATCAACTACAGCAAACAAAGCAGGAAATGCAAAGCCTAGAGGCTCACTGGAAGTTATTTTATTTTTTTAAAGCATGGTCTGGCACAGGTTTCTGAACAGATCCCAATACAGAGCTAACCAAGTTTAATGGCACTGTTCCACTTACTACAGAGTTTAGGTTTTTCTCATTGTGAAAGCTATTTTTGCTTTATTTCTCTATTTCATAGGCAAGAAACTTCTTGGTTTTATGTGACAGAGAAGAAGATTCTTGGTAGAAGACAAATGGCAGAGCTAAGTTTTCTCCTGCTTGGACTTACCCCAGAAAGCTTGCTGAACTTCTAGGGCAGTGGCCAGCAATGATCTGGACCTTCATTAATACAGTTACTGAAGTGTTTTCAGACCACTGATGGGAGAGCACTACTAATGCATAAAGTAGTGTGGAAAAATCAAACTGAAACTAGAGTCACACCTTAAAATACAAAGTAGATCTCATTCATTTAAATCAATAAGCACAGAACTTAATGGAGTCTGATATTCTATTAATTACTGCAGCTAAGGCAAAGGGAAATGTTTTATAAAATAGCCTTTTATGAACCACAGCAACAGTACCAGAAAAGGTACTTTATAATCTTTGAAAAAGGAAGGGACAATGTAGCTGAGGAAAGGGAAATATCAAAAAAACTAGCATTGGTTAATGCTGTAGTAAACACCTATAGAGAGTTATGACAGCAAGTTCTACAGATAATTTTCACAGTACTTAAGGTTAAATCTGGCCACTTTCAAAACACGAAATTATTTAGGCTAGCCAGAAATATCCGTTTTCCATAAAATACCCCAGTATTTGAACAACAAGTTTTCAACAAACCTGCTGACAAGTAGCTGCAATTCCCACGACACTGATGCTAGTGTATTCAGAGACAATAAAGAGAAACAGTTCTTTAATAAATGTGTTGCTAGGTGTCTTAATTGCTGTCCTTTAACTAAAATTAAAAGAAGACTTGAATCAGCTATATACATTCACTAACATTCAAACTGGTCTGCTGAGCAATCGCAAAATAAGGCACTGCTCTGCTCAGGAATAAATTTTAGCATGGTATGTGGAGCACAGCTCCTTGCTCCAGCATCAAACGTCCTCAGACTTGCTCACTTTAGGTCAGTAATAGGCACCTGGGAACAAATGAACGTTCCATTATAGAAGCATTGTGTGTTGCCACTGAAAGGGAAATATTTTCCTTTCACTAGCTTCGCGTAGTTCATAAGGAGTAACACCTGGTGCATTGTGTACTTGTGCGTGAGGAAGGAAAGAGTAGTGGAAAAAAATGTATTTATGTTAAAATATAAAACGCATAGCAAAAGATATTGATAACCTCAGGATAAAAAAAAAAAAGCCTACCATCACACAGTCTAAGTCCTTCCTTAGACTTAGGGCTTAGACTCTATTTTAATTGTTATATTGTTCTTAACTTGCATTCTGTACAAAAATCACTCTATTTAGAATATTCTCACTGATCTGAACACTTGCACTCCAATCCAAATCTCGGATAAACCCAAACCTTTCAAAAGGCTGCAGAATGCTGAAGATCCCAAAATACAATAGTGACTTGCAGTGTATCAGCAATGCTCAAACCAAACAGTCACATCCCACAGGCACACTCAGAAAAAGACACAGAACTTCTTTTCTGTATCTTGGCAAGGAGGGGATCACAGCTTACCCCACTACCACTGAATACCCATATCATCAAAATCACAATGTACATCCTTATGTAGATGCAGTGCCCTGATTGACACGAAGACCACGAATATTCACAGTTCTGCTTTTGTGTACTAGCATAAATCCCCAATACTAAGTCTCCAGGAGCCAGACTGCAATTGAAAGTCCAGCCAATGCATTGAAAATACCAGTACAAGCCCTGTATTTTTGTGCTTTGAAATTTATGATCCCCACTCCCATTGTCCTTGGTAACAAACTGCCTGTGTACAAGCCAGGAGTCCAGTGTATTAAGTGCGTTGCGAGCATCAACTGGATCCGAATACTCAAAGCGAAGGTATACTCAGTATCTTTCTAAAAAGCAGCTCTTGGCCAGTAGGAACTGTGAGAGAGTTACACTTATGCATATATATATATATGAAAATTTACAGACACGTATATAGCCTACTGACTAGCACTTCTGTTCAGGAAATGAAAAATTTAAGTTCTTCAGCATGAAGAGGGTTCACTCTTGTATCTGCCATATCACAGGACAGTCCCTACCTATTAGGCTTTAAGAGGGCTGGGACAACTCTCCTTTTTGCTGAAGCCACACCAGTGAATAGAAAAGCTGCAAGGAATCAGAAAGAGAGCAAGAGGAAAAGCATGACTCGGCACCCTAATAGGATATTCAACTGGAGAGAGTGCAATTATAATTTCCAGCTTCTGCTCCCAAGATTGTTAATGCATTGTACATTAAGTAGCTATTCAGTGAAAATTTGACATAATCTTGGGAACAGGACTCAATCACAGCGTAACCACAAGGGTAAAATCCTATTCCCTCTTGTCCTCTTTTTCCAGCTCTGCAAATCTTGTCGTATTTTCTATACAATGGCTTTAGCAAAAGGGAAAGTCTGTCTTCGCTCTGTGCAGTCTGTAGATTAGTAATTACCGTGCTACCCCTAGGAGTTAATAAGGTCTTAGACTGTACTGGTGGGTGTTTCTGCTGGCACTTTTTAACATGGTGGCATGTCTATCAACCATGGTTTGAGAAGAAGGGAAGGGTGCAAGGCAACAGCTACTACTGCCAGCAAAAGTCTGTCTTTCCTGGCTTCTTGTGGTATCAGATTCTTTGGCCAAGGCTACACCATGTTTTGCTCTTGACTGACCCAACAGGACTAGTACTTGCTTTACCTAATTAGAGCAAGTTTCCTTCACAGTAGGTAGGTTTTAAATTTCAGTTTCAGACAAAGGGGACAGCGGTTATCCTGGGGAGTGCTGACTGCATTAGGTACTTTGTAGCTCCCAGTTCTTTGGATTTGCCTGGCAGTACCAGAAACTGGCCATTATCCAAGACAGCATGGATGGAATCCACGTGGTTAAAAGCAGGTCTCATATACAGAGAAGACCTAGTCATCCTACCCACTTCTTTTGCAGAGATGCAGTCAAGAGAACAAGTTACCTCTTACAGAAAAGATCTAAAACATGTTAGATCAGTTGTCACCTAAAAATGCCCATTTTACTCTCAACTATATGGCAAACTTCGGGCAACCAGCTCAGAGACTGATAGCCAAACTGCAAATATCTATGATTAAGCCTGATGACTCCACCCCGCCTTCCACATGTTTTTGAAGCAGAGCTTCCTCTGGACTTCACCCTTTGGTCTCCCATATGCCAACAAAGATACTGACCATAATCCTGCTTTGGGCTAAAGGAGAAGACAAGCCAATCCCAAAAATACTCTGGGTTATTTCACAGTGCTTTGGGCAGGAATCTGATCAAACCTTATAAACTTAGAGGTTCTCTTTCCCTACTCAATTCTCACTAATTTAAACAGTAATTTGAGGTAGCTATCATCATCAGAACAGTCCAAGTACTTACACAAATTTGCAGTTCAACCATAAACTTAAATCCATATGGAGTACCCAAAGGAAAAAAAAAAAGAGAGCCCAGTTCACCCATTAGATCTAATGAAAAATTTCAAAAGCCAATCACTAGTTTTTCAAAGGAAATTAAACACACAGACACCTACTTTGTTAACTGTTAGAGAATGTGTTTATCAAATTCAAATGTCAGATTGCATTTTGCTGATACTATTGATATTCTGGAAGAAAATTCTCTTCAGGACCAATTTCTTTTCAAAAAGAAGTGTAATTGGATGGACTAGGCTAGGAATGGCTATCATAGATAACATCCACGGTAAAAGCTCTAAGAAAACTGAAATAAACCCATAAATTATTCTGAGACAAAATTAAAGGAGAAAAGATTAATTAAGAAACCTGACTATAATGTCTCCAAAAGTAAGGCTGTAGACTGTTGGCCATGAAAGAAATGTTCCCTACAAAGCAAGCAGTGAACTCAGGATTAATTTATAAAGTGACCCAGGATCAAATTCACTCACTCTCAAACCTTCTCCACTCGGGACATTTTAATGAAAATGCCCTTTCGCATCTGCCCCCATTATTATACGGTACAGCTCTGCTAGTAATGGCAAAGTTATGATTAATACAACAGCTCCTGCCCTAGGAGTTGGGTTGTTCACATCTGAGGTAGTAAGATCTGATTAAGGCCATGTTAAAAATATTCATGATGGCTCAAACTCCATCGTGAGAAGCTGTGTCCCCGTAGTGGCATGCAGTCCAAAAACAGTGCAAAGCATGATTTGTCCGGCTCCCAAATTACACTCCAAATGTCCTTTAGTGCATTTACAGAAACCTTTATCCCTGAATTACAGTCTATGTGCTCCTATACACTGATATAGCAAATGACCCTAACTGCTCCATTACTTTACAAAAATTGAACAGCCAGAGTTCAGGCCAGAAGAGATCATTTGGCCATTTAGCCAAACTGCTCATGCCTCTCAGCCTTCAGCTTCACTCCTCTGCTCATACCAACTACCCAATGCTGCAGAAAAACACATTCAACTAAAAATACATTTAAAACAGAAAAGATAGAAAACAATCAGGCTTCTCTGAAGACAAGTGACAAATAATCTACTGCCTAATTTGAGTTTTTGCCCACCAGTTCACATTAAGCCTGTTTTCTTGCTTTGAAGAGGTTCTAGTGCATGATATTCGCTGAGCATTAAAATACTATCACACTGTAGTCATGCAATCTCACAATACCCTTTGAGAAACTGAGAAAATTGAGTCCTGTGTGCCTTCACATTTTCTCAAACCTAAAAATATTTCAGCTACTCTCTTCTGTACACCAATAATTTTGAATGCTGGCACGACAGTTTTATGCAACAAGTAGCCTTACCATTAGACTTGATAAAAGTTAAGTCAAAGCCAACCCTCCAAGTCCCCAAGTTACAGTTTGTTCTCATATCATGAATTATATTAACCTTTTTTGCCATAATACCAGAGCAAAACCCTGTA
Source organism: Tringa solitaria (assembly GCA_026413425.1). Lineage (NCBI taxonomy): Eukaryota > Metazoa > Chordata > Aves > Charadriiformes > Scolopacidae > Tringa > Tringa solitaria. The sequence goes on from JAOXJM010000012.1 coordinate 9,904,331, forward strand.
TCGAGTTGTTTTCCACCCATATCCATTACTGAGGAACTGCTTGGAAGACTGTGCTACCCTGTTGTGCATGGCATGCATTTTCCCCTTGGGTTTACCAAAACTATTTTTGCTTGAAAGCACAAAAACAGCCATGCCCACATCAAAAACCATTCTACCCACTCCTTGTGTCATTTGCAATTATTTAAGAAAGAAATTATATATTTTTTCTTTGTCATTTGTAAAACCAAACAAAGCTGAACATTGCTTTAAAATCCAGTTCATGACTAGTTTGACACTGGTCAACTCTGGCTGAGAACAAGGCCAAACCAACCAAGCCATACTCCTACTGTCTTTGCTAGCTCTACTTCAAAATCTTTTGGCTTTATGCCATTATTTAAAAAATAGATGTACATATCCTTCTGTTAAATGAACTTATTCCATGGGTCTTTTTTTTCCCCCATTAATTCATGCCCTTTAATCTCTTAAGGAAATCTTATTCCCTTAATAACAACAGTGTCATTATATAGGTTTTTTTTTTTTCCTTCACAAGAGATCTTGGAACGCAAGAGAGAGCACAGAGAGCGAGAGGATAATTACATCCTAACACAACTAGAAAAATATATTTAACTTCATTGATCTATTTAAATAATGCAATTATTATTTTAGTTTAAGCTAATTTAATTAGCATATTTAACTATATTAAAGAGGCAGAAGAAAAATCAACAAAATCTATTAGACATACATTCTGTTTTTAACAATTGTATATTCACATCAATGTGTTCGGTACTCTGGATATAATTGTTTAATTTCTTTTATACTTTCTGCATCCTCACCTGTCTCCTTCTGTTTCCTATGTCCATTGGAAGTGGGCAAGGAAGCTCATTACTTTTCTGCTTGTATTGCACCTACTACATGACTGAAGCTCCTTCTTGCTGTAGCTATATAAATAGCAAAAACATGAAAGTGTGCATGATGGGGGAAATATGTTGCTTATTCATGTACATAAACGTATACCATACCTGCAAATTATGTTTTTAATTACTATTGAATTAAAAAAAAACAAATGAATTCAAGTCCAGCTTTGTGTTCATTACAATCTCTGTAACAATTACAGATCTAGTTAACTTCCTAATTTGCTTTCTGAGAACTTAAACTAATGCTTAACTTTAATTTAGGTGCCAATTCCATTGCAGATGTTCAGTGTGCTGCTTGGTTAAAAGATTTGCAATTACATTCTGTAGATTTGTTCTTAACTGTCAGCTCTATTATCAATAAAGCAGAACTAAGCTCTGGCTCCGTGTCATCCCTGCCCTCTTGAGTTATGCATGAACCTGAGCTTTTTGCTATATGTTTGGGAAGGGAAAAAAAACAACCTACAATATGGGAGCTTAAGTCATTGAAAAACAAAAGACAAATCAAGAATTTAAGGAGGATTTTTTTTAATGAAAATTTCTTCTTTTTTATATATACACATACATATATGATTTTATATATATATTTGTTGGGGTTTGGGTTTTTTGTTTTGTTTTTTTCCCCCCTCATTTCTCAGACCTGGTCATTCTATATGCAAAGCTTCCTAAATTCAATTATTATTTTGTACACATGCACTTCTTTCTGTTGCCAGGAGGCACACCCAAAAAAAAAAGAAAAAAAATCAAGGAAAGAAAAAACTGACCCTTTACTCCAGAAGAGTTTGCCTTGACATTGCAACAGATACAATGACCCCTACATATTGCACGTGAAAACCCCAACTAGAATACAGTTGTGGGTAGCAGTGAAATGAGCAAAGGCCTGGACAGAGATGGGTTTGTCTTTTCATTCCCAGTATGAGGCACTTGCTGAACTCAACTCTAAAAAGTAGCCTGAATCCTTTCTGATCAGCTGCCCAGAAACTTTCTTATGAATCCAACTGAAAACTTAAAATCCAGTTTAAAAATACATATTTACATATTCCAACACTACTGAAGTTTCATTTGAAAACTGGTGAAAATGTCAGGGTCATTTCTTTGCTGAACTCTGGATGAGCCAAGTTTCCTCTAAGTGTCAGTTCTGAACTTGAACTAGCAACTTTACAAGCCTATCCATTACAAGATAAAACTATTCATCTAAGCAGCTGCATAGCTCCTACACAGCACACCTTACAGTAAGTCAACCACACCAAGTGGTTATGCAATTTAATTACACCTTTGGATAATATTTGTAAAATCAGGATGTGCTTTTAGAGATTGGAAGCCCCATAAAGCCTTCAAAAGGAATGCCACAAGTCCAACACTTGTTACATGGATGGCACATATTCTTTTGTCTTCTTCTAGGACTGGGTAGACTTACGAGGTAAGAAATGTTCATGTATCTTCCACTTTGGGTACATAAATCCAAATCTTTATTAAAAAAATTTAAATATTAATTAGCAAAAATTAAATATCCACATAAATAACCCAATACCTTGCTTGTAAACAAAAAGCCCAACTCTTGCATAACAGAGCTTATTTTTATGCATTCTTTGTTTCAATTTATAAAAACAGTTGTAGAAAAATGCATCGTTTGTTGCAAATCGCTAGATTTGTTTTTTAATAATCTATTTATTCCCTAATGCTATCCCTACATGGACAAACTTACCCTCTGAAGAATCTGCAATCCATTTAAAAATACATCATTACTATAGATAGGGGTGTGCACTTCCACATGTTCCCACCTAAAATTTTTTCAGATTACTGACTCCAGCCCCTTAAATAAAAGATGCTAAAGACTTGATTTATTGGACAAGTCTCTCAATTACACCCGCTGAAAAAGCCAGAATTAAATTAATTTGATTTTGACCCTCTATTCATTTATACTACTTAGTTTCTAGAGGTAAAACACAGACCACTTAAAAAACCACACTTCCTCTGGCAACACGTGAACCACAATGCAGATGACAAGTCATTTCAAATTAGGTTGCACAATCATAGGAGCAGAAGCTGCGGCAGAGACCCTGCAGTGAGGGCCAGACAAACTGAAATACCCACAAAGTGCAGAAAAACATAAATTTGGTTCTGGAACTGAGCTAGTGAGGAAGCTGTTTTGCATCATAGTTCAGACAAAATTGCTGACAGCAAACACATTAGTTCCCTCTCCCCCAACAGTCTGCCCTGGATGCCTGTCTTCCTCCCTCACGTAATTGTGCAGGCACGTTACTTACCCACCAGGAAGATTTATTCAAACCCAAAGCAGATTTGAAAGAAGACCTCTGAATCCAGAGAAAGCTCCAGATCTGGCACAAGGAAAGCAGTGGGTGCTTCTGGCTGGTGTGGGAGAAGAGACAGAAATCCCTCCCAACAGCAATCTGGTTGGCCTAACCATAACAAATTGCACCCTAAAATTCACTTCTGAGAAGACCTACTCAGGTCAAGTCCAACACTATGACTCTAAGCTGGTCCAGGTTCCAGTTTCAAGACCTGTATGGTCACCTTCATTCTGCTATAAAGCAAACTAAAATAGAAAGGTTTGTGTATGGCAGACATAACTTCATGTGTTTACTTTGAAAAGGTAAATAGTAAATTTAAAGGAAAGTCAGAAATTAGCAGATGTAGCACAGTATTCCCAGAATTCCAGCAAAGTGCTTAACCCGAGTCTTCGCTGAAATTTCTTTCACCAATGACTTTCCCCATCACATGTGCACTATGTATTATTTCCTCAGGTCAATTTTTGTGCCACTTTTAAAATGGATAGGAAGTTAATCATTTACATGCTTCTATAAAAATCATTAGTCTAACTTTCCTGTTAAGAAAAAAAGAACGTCTAAATTTTTCATAAGAGCAGCTGTATCCTTAGCACAATTCATTTCTTCATTTAAATTAAGATGAACAGATTTAGATGGATTGACCTAAGATATTTATTTCAGTTAATGTGTTTACCAGACTTCATTAACCACCTCCTCACTTCCGTTGTTCTCTTGTCTTCTTCATAGGCAATACAATAATCCCATGTGACATCAACTTACAATGCTGTACACTATTTTTCTTCAAAACAAAAGGACATGCTTTTGAAGTTGCTTTTGCTTCCCACTATGAGCCTCTCTGAACATTCAGGGAAGCATACAGCAATGATTAGTGCTGTACTTGTCATTAATGTCTAAATGGTAGGAGAGCAATGAGAAGAAAAACATTGCCAAGTCACCATAGAAGAGGACTAATTTTTTACAATTACTACTGCAGATTTGTTCCAAATCAGAGCTGCCATTATACTGTCAAGGAGATTCAAGTTTCAGAAAGGAAATTGCATCACTAGCTGAATACCAAAAAGTCCAAATAAAAGTCAAGAAAAGCATTAAATGTATAAAAATCTCTGTTCATCTGTTAAAACCTGTGGCACATCCAACAGGTCACATCATGTTTTTGTGCATAGGGATCCATTTTATTATATGAGATTGCCTTAAAGATATTTGCATAGAAATCTTTCAAATCTACACCATAATACACATGAAAGGCTTATTTCAACAGCTACTGCGTATCACTTGTTTTTTGGTGAACCAGTAACAGCTGCAAGCCGAACTAATATTTAAAATGTCTCCAGTTTTAGACAGACTGCAGCTATCACAATTGCCTTTCAACAGGTGTTTTCAGCAGCAACTGAAGGAATTTTGAGATCTTCACAGCTCTGTTTTCATGTATTAATATGCCCCTTCCCATCGTCTCCAGTAAACAATCACCTAAGTGTGTGGTTTCTAACTGATTTATAATCCTCAGAGGTACGGTCATTTATGAAGCAAGTCAGGAACTAAAATGGAAACACCACCTGTGAGGCATTAACATTTAGTTCTAAAGTGTTATTCTGCTAAGAAAGCAAGCATTGAAAATTAAAGCATTTACTATACAGGGGATAATAGGACTGTTGCTGCTTTTCAAACTATCTCAGAAACAGAGTACTGCACCTAAAAATCCTATGCTCAAGGTCAAGCACTTAAAGAATATAAAATTACATAGATTACACTCCTTAACCCAGTCCTTTGTACATACACATTATGACACATTATTTTATCCCTCTACAACTCTTTTCCCATTCCTAGTATAGTCAAATGCTCATCATTAGGCATCCTGATCTGTAGGTGTAGAAGGTGTGAACTGATTTCTTGCTCAATAAAATCTTCTTAGAATTTGAAAGTATTATTTCCTTGGGGATTTCCACTATAGCATCTAAGATGAGGAGCAAGATACAGCCACAAAAGAGCATGTATAAGCAAGGGTTACAATTCACATAGCCTTCACAGTAAATATTCTCCTGCAGTTCTGTATGTGATTGAGTTGGGCCTCTAACGATTATGACACACTATATTTCTGCTGATTTATACGACACATACCTGGTAAAACTGCAGTGACACACACCTGAAAATTTTTTTATGAACATAAACAGGCACGCCAGAAACCTGTCCCAGTACACACTTGTGCTAGTATGAATTAAATAATTTATTTCTGTATTGTATTTGTGCTCTCCTAGCAAATGGCTACATTTTGAACCACATTTTGATCTCTAGCACGGCACGCTGCTAACAAAGAGTACCACCTTGAATCCTCACCCCAAAACCTGGAAAGCCAGTTACCACACCAGAACACACAAGATGAACAAACCTTTTCCTCTAAGCAGCACATTCTCTGGCTTTCCCAAATCCAACTGTATGCAGACAAAAGGAAAATAGTGATTAAAAAAATGGGCAACCCCAACATAACCTGTAACCTCCCTGAATCCACTCCTTTTGCACTTGTGACTGATTGATGAGGAGGTAATTATTAGCCTCCTCACACTGTTACATACCAGTCACAGATTGCCATCATTTTTTTCCAACTCTTTTGGCAAGGCAGTGCTTGCCCGTGAGCCCATGCCTTCTGCAGGATTTGTGGCTCCCGAGGAAAGGTGCTGCGCAGTCGTGATACCTGGGCTGTTCTCCAGCCAGCTCATCCAGAGCTGTTCACAGTGAGCTCCTTGCACCCAAGACTTTCAGCCTCAGGTTTACTTTTCAGTCTCGTAGCCTTTCTGTGGCGTAAGTACAAAATGTTTTCCATACCATCTGCTCATCTATGATATAAGCAGGGTCAGCACAATGTTACATCAAAGTAATTTACACCTATTCATGCTGACTTACCAATAAATAACACATCAGTACTCAGATGAATCTATCAACAGACTTCCTAAGGTGTACGACCATAACTGAGAGAAATCTCCAGCTACACTGCATGCATTGCTGCCAATCACACCATATAATAAAATGATTTAACAGATACCGTTTCCTCCAGCTACCATAAAAGCACACTTAAGGCTAGTTACACTGTCATTATGCTGTAGCAATCCTAGTTTTAATAACTCAGCTCCACAGCCTTCTAACAGGTGGCTTTTTTATTTAAAAAAAAAATAAATAAAAAAGATGTTGTCAGTCTTCCCCTGACTAACTGAACCAAGATGCTCTATTAGTTATATGGACAGGACACTGGTTCATTATGTTTTCAAACCTTGAGTTTCAAAATTCCCTTTCCTTGTGAAATATCAGGATTTACTGCAGCAGCCCAGCCTATGAATTGTGCTTTCTGGTCAGCCCTACCTGTCACCACCCGTCAGTGATGTTCACAGGGCATATTTGGATGCTCAGCTGTGACTTCTGTGTGATCGACTCTTCACTTGGTTCTGAGGGCTGCCTGCCTCAGCAGGGGACAAGAGGGAGAGGTTGATGAGGAGTCAAGAGACAGAGCTGCATTAATGCAGGAAAATGAAAGGTCAGAACTCAAGGAGGGACTAATGAAAGGGAACAGGAGGAGAGAGCAATTCATTCTGGGGGAGAACAGACTGTTCAGTATTTTAAATTTCATGGGAAGATAGGACTCTTCTCTCAAAATTAAGCTTTTTTTTTCCTAATACAACAGTACTGCTACACCAATTCACTTTCAACAAAAGTAGTCCTACTATTATGATAAAATATGAAATAAAAACACACTAAATTATCTCATAATGCAAAACATTAAATGTTTCAGCAAAATGCAATTTCCCTTCTACTACTACTCACAAAAATATCATAAACTGTAAAACAACGCATAGTTGAAAATTAAAATCTTTTAATTATGGATAGAATTGTTGTATTTTAGCAGATTTAGGTTTTTCCTCCTTTTATTTGCAACTATTTATCATATAAAATTGCAAATAAAACATAACATTTTGATCATATAAGGCTGTTTTCTGCCTATTACTGACTGAGGATGAGCAGTTTCTGTATATTCATAAAAGAGTTAAAACAAAAGTGCTGGCAGACCCTTAACAACATCAATGCCCCTAAATGCCTCTCATAAATTCATCTGTTTAATAATAATGTCATCTAATAAGCAGGTCAGCAGAGAACTGCAAAGCAAACAGGGTAGCTCTGCTGCTGCAACTACTCCCCAGACAATACTCTTATCACGTAGAAAATAACCATACATATATATATAGCATAATGGTTATTACAGAATAAGTCATTTTAGCTGTACATTTTCCAGACAGCAAGTACTATTATAATTTCTCCTTTAAAAATTACTTAGTTTGTTAGAGCCATAGTCTTAAACATGAACACTGCATACCCCTGCAATGTCTAAAAATGGAACCTTCCTTATTTCCGCATCTGTTATTATTACAGCAAAATAAACCTGCGTGTGTATGGGAGAAGGGAAAAAGGATCAGAGCTGGCCAAATGGGACAGAATGATTGACTCACTATTAGTAGTTAGAGTTTGGTCCAAATTATGCTCCCAAAGCACATTCAGCAAAAGATTTTTTTTTTGGAGGTGTTCAGTTCCAGTTTGGAAAAAAGCGATAAAATATGAGAAATAACACTTCTGCCCTGTTCTTAGCTGAAAGGGCCTGGTGAAATATCCATGCACCTACAGCCTCATGCTGTGGGCACATCTCCAGCCACAGGAGGACATCACAAAGCCACTTTGCCAGCCTGGCAGGGAACACCCATGGTTAGGAGATGCCTCCCACCAGCAGAACAGCCATAGCTACAGCCCAGGGGAACTTCACTACCCAACCTCACACCTCCAGTCACAAGATCCCCAACACATTACCTGAACCCCCTGACAACCAGAGTACTGTACCCAGCAGTGAGGTGCCAGTCTGGGCCTCTGCCAGGCCAGGGAGAGAGAAGGACCTTCCCTAGAGCAGGAGGAAAAATAAGACTTGTGCTTCTGCTCATAGATTTTCTGATCATCAGGGAAGAGATCTTTAGTGGGTTATGGCCTTGACACAGCTCCAAGACACTCCGTAAGCTGGGTTTAACTCCCAGTATCATCTTGGCTCTGTGCTCACAGATTTTTGAGGTTAGCATATATATACGTAAGGTTAGCATCTATATAAGATACCACCACATGGCCTCTGGCAGACCACTTTCTATTTGCACAAAGGTCCCATGCAGACTATGTCTGGCCAACACTAACATGCCTCTGGCCAAGAAGATACAATCCATCTTAATAATCAATCTTATTTCACCTTCTCTCCACGCAAACCAAAGGCTGCAAGCCTGGAAGTAGACCGTGCTCCCTCCTGCCACTTGTTCAGAGTGGCAGAGGAGACACCAATTCTGATACACACCCAGGTCTTCTCAAATGCACCAAGAAGATAACTTCAGCTGGACCCAAGGTATTCCTGGGATGAAAGCAAGAGGCAAAATGCCAAGGGCCAGAGAGGTTTTCGTAAGGTGCATCTAGCCCAACTCCAGCCCAACAGGCAAACCTCTCCTTCCTAATGCCCCCTGGGCTGCACAGCCCACACAGGACACGGCCTTGTAGGGTACAAGGTAGAAAGGGGAGCCCAGGTCATCCTTGACAGCATCATCCACAGACACTCTGAACCAGACAATCCAGCCACAAGAGTCTGGGAACAGAAAAGCAAGTTTTATTTTCACAGTAGCAATATTCTGACCAGAGAAGTGAAAGGAAAAGGCAGAGACTCATGAGAAGAGTCAGGCTGCCTGCTTTTGCTCATGTAGAGACCAAGGAGGATGGGGAAGAAGCATCTGGAAGTTGGAGAGAGCAGCCAAGACTCTCAAACAAGGCTTGGGATTTGGGAAGGGTATCCTAGCCACAACAGCACAAACAAGGTGTATTTGAGAGAGCTGTATCTGCCAAGGCTGTGCCCAAGACAATAGTATTTTATTATTGTTCAGGTAACAGCTTATTTTAAGCATGTAAGTTTTCAAAACCTGTAGAAACTATACCACAGGCATTGATAACACAAACATAAGTTTAACTTTTCTTTTGTATAGTAAGAGAACACCTCAGTATTAATTTTGTTGTAAGACTTTTTGCACATCACATTTCACCATGATTATGTTGTTAACGGTTAAACACGAACATTGTTTTAAGACAGGTGGCATGCCACACACACACAAAAAAAATTGTATTTCAACAAGTTATTTCTAAGAGATTAGAAAATTTATAAATTTCTGACATAACAGTGGTTTTACAAAGAAAACCCAAATTCTTTAAAAAAAAAAAAAATAAAACACACAAACCAAAAACCCAACGCTAAGTCATCAGTCACTGCTGCCACTTGTGGTTGATGCTGAATTATTCTAAACAGAAAAGATTTGCAAAGTTGCAAGCGGTCACATAAATACTGCAAAACTTTTTCATCTTTAATTACTTTTCTAAGTCTTGATATTTTTTTATTTCTTCTCTTTGGTACCTGCCAGCTCTATCAATTTTTCTGAATCTGCTACAGCTATGAAATTCTTTGATTCCTCTGTTGCCTATTACAAAAACCAGTTCCTGATTCCATCAGCTTTCCACAACCCATTATGTTATTACTCCTTGTTATTGTACTCCAGTTTCACTGATTCTCTTCCATTCTCTGAGAACTAATTTTAACAGGGAAAGGTACATGACTCCTATATGGCAAATTGTCTGAGAGAGCTAGAAATACAGTTAAGACAGTTTATTTGGATTTCCTTTCTATCATACATAATGCCACTACATCTGATAATTCAATTATCTCACAGAAACAAAAAGAGAAAATACACCAGGTATTTGAAAACCAGTACTAAAAACTTCTTTCTAAGCCATAGTATTATTACTCAAGCTCACCTCAGAGTAAGGAAGTGTTTTTTAAGATACTAAAATTTGTCAGAGTAGTGAATTTACCTCTGTAATGTTCTTGCTTACCAGTTTCATATTGTCTGCCACTTAAATAACAATGGTCACACAAAGAAGGCTATTAGGTAATTCTGGAGTAGAGCTTGGCATCTGGCTTTATCCATTCATTCAGAATTTCCCATAATATTGATGAAGATGCCATTATGGCACCCATCCACAACTCCACATACCATATTGGCACCAACCCCTGAAAGATCATCTTTCTACTTCACTAATGGTATTTTCTGCAGAATCACAAATTACGTTGCTCCAATTACGCTTCTCTTTGTGATAGCTTCAATCATGACCCTGACGTTACAGGGCTGTCAATCAAGCCTGTCTGGGTGACAGCTCTACACTGCTATCACCTTTCATCCTATCTTAACAACTTAGCAAATGCATTGGGCGAAACAAATACCATGGGATTTAGAGATTAGCTAAATCATCCAGTTATTGTTGAACCACTGCTGGTTCAGGCAAGACAAGATAACAGACTAAACCTGTTAAAACAGGCACAGTGATTAATTGAGATAGCCAGATATCTTAACTTGCTACGTCTGCTGACTGGCTCCACTCAGCACTGGTGACCAACAGACTCAACTGCTCAGAAATACCACGCGAGAGTTATTTACATACAAACAAGCACATCAGCCTAATCGCAGAATTATTGGTAGGAAAAAAAAACCACAAAAGAACTCTCACCATTCCTACAGAACAAGCACGATGCCAACTTAACTGTTGTGTCTTCTGGCCTTTTCTGACATGTTCTTTCATAAACTCTCACTTCAGACAAAGCATTTAATTTTTTCATACTTTATATTCTCTGAGAATAAGGTTATCAGGCCTCAAAGTATTTAGAGGATTCAAGAAAAGAAACTTTCTTCCCCTTATATGTCTCTGTCTTTTATATGATCTTCCAGACTTCAGGCACTGAAGCTAACTCACTCAAGTATAGCAAGATTTCTAGCCTTTTCCTCACACAAGCACTTGATGCAAATGAGCAAACAATGACACATGGAATAAAATTAGGGACCAACCCTATAAATTAGTTTTTCCCAAGAGCATTGTACCTTCCACCCATAAAAAAGGGCAAGGTTCCCATTTTAAAAGCAAATATTCCTTTAAAAAGATGAAAATTAAATAATATTTGCTATATTTTTAAGCTATACTAAATTATGGATTGATTCAAATATAAAATATAAAAGTCAAAGCATGCCTACAGCAAATAGTATTTACATGTTATTTCTGAATATACATAATAAACCTTGTTAGTACTATTTTTTACTGTTTTCTCTTCAAAATTGCTGGTGAGGTGCGACTTTAACAAAACATTACACACTTTTCAATTTCATATAAGCTTTTAGAAACCCCTAAGCTACCAATATACCCCAACAATTGACTCTGAAGTCAGGACCTAGCACAGTAAGATGTGTGGAGGACTCCTATGAATCTAAAGAAAAAACAAGTATTTCAGATCAATATTGAGTTAGTAACAGATCTGGGGGTGGAATTGGAGGTATAATGGGGTGACAAAGGAAACAACTTCCAGGGTTTCAGGATCTGGTAGGCTAAGCAATTTCTGTGCTTTTGACCCAAGCAGCTGCTGCAAAAGACAACACACAAGTTAATCTGAGAGACCGGCACAAAAGAAATGGCTACTTTATCTCAGTCTTGATGAAGCTAAACTGAAAGTTATTGGGACTTGCTCTACACCTCTCCACCATCAACGCTTCCTCCTTAAGCGTCCTTTCCAGAACAGTAACCAGAGCCATGTCTTCTCCTCACTCAACTCTGAGGCTCCTATCATTGCCTAGGAGATCCCTCAGCCACAGAGGCAAAACTGAAATTCACTTTTGGCAACGCCCTGGGAAGGAAAGGTGAGGGTGTTAATAGGAAGGAGGACTGGGGAGAGGCAAGATGCCCCCAGCCTTTTACCACCTTTGAGACTCCCTCATTCCTTCCTCCCTCCTGTGCATGTCTCCAGGCTTCCTCCACGGTCCTGAAGCATCTCACTTTCCCCATTCAGCATCCTTTCAGTATCCCCACACTTGATTTGCAAAAAAACCCAAACAACCCATCAACTTCCTTTCTCTCAAGCAGCAAGTGCTGCTCATACAGGGCATCCCAGGCCACATCAAAAAGAAATGGTGTCAGGTCAGTGTTGGGCTCTCCTCCAATACAGTGAGGTCAGTGTGACTAGACATGAAAAAAACAGGGAGCTGAGGAGCTCTGGAGAACAGAGCTCACTGCATCCCAGCTCAAAGAGCAAACCACTACTTTTGATGACCCTGTCCCCCCCACCAAAGTTGCTGTAAGGAGCATCTCAGGTCAGAATATCTCATCATCATTTTCTCAGTCTTGCCAGAGAGAGCTGCATTCTTCAGTTAAGTCTGAGGTTGATTCAGATATTGTTAACAGCAAAAGATGAAATTGTGAGTCGTTAAAGCCCTGCTTGGATTTTCTTCCACCTTCTGTAAAAGTGGCCACTAATCAATACTATTCACAGTTTCTTCAAGTGCAATTGTTTGAGATGTTTCCGAGAAGCTGCTCACAGAGGGGGAGAGTTTGCCACAGAGCTCTGCAAAGCACAGATCCAGCCATGTAGCTAGCACGGCTCACGGGTACAGACAGTAAACAAGCAGAAATAAATCAATCTGTTCCCCCATTAAATTGTTGCCACTTGAACTGCAGCATCTCCCAGACTGATAGTGTAGATAATTCTGTTTCATCTTGATTACAGCCAGTATTAACACCCAAAGCAATAAAATCTTTCACATTCTCATTTTATTCAAGCCAAAGGACAACCTTGTTGCAGTGACATATGGCTCTGCTCCTCTGTGAGTATGTTAGACTGCCTACAAAATCTCCTTGTCTAGCAAAGGATAATGCTTTAAAAAAAAAAAAAAATCAATGACCTGCATTAATTTGTATTTTCCACCAAGAAAACCTCACATATCATCATAATCATCTTTCTATACAACAGACAAATGAGTTTCCTCACATTGTTTGTATTTTTTCTCCTTTAATAGAATGGTTTTAGACTATGTCATTGATTATATAGCCAGAATGTGTGATTTATTTTTTTTTTCCAACAAAAGTCAGCTTGGGGTTAACTGACTGCAGAGCAATTCCTGCATAGTTGAAACAATACAAAGAACAGTCTGGGGGATATGAACTGAGGACGGGACTAAGTTTTGCACCACTTTGAAAACAAGAGGCAGTTTGTAGCCATTTACTTACTTATTAATTTAAACCTCAGGGCATTTAGTATGTCTCTGGATTTTATTTTATTTTAATCCAAAAGGTCTGTTATATATGTTCTGGCATCCAAGTGAGCATCCCAAACTCAAAACCACAAAAAAACAGGATTAAATGCCCCCCTGCTCTTCTCCTGTTCGCACGATTCCTTCCCGTGTTACTGCAAGATGACCAGCTGCCATGGAGAGAGCAGAGATTATCCTGGGTTGCTCGTCTGTGAGTAAGAACTAGTATCTCCATTGCTGTGAGACAAGGACCTGAAATCATGGTCCCGCAGGTCCTGCAGGAGACCTTTACAAATAGATCCTTGTAAGCCTTCCTTGTGAAGATGGAACAGATTTGTATTCTTACATGGTTAGCAAGTACTTCTCTGCTTGAAGATGCAGGTTCACGTAGGGAGAGCTGCAGCTCCATAAAATCCTAACAGCTGATGTACAAGATCATAAAAAAAATAAGCATGAACAGGTAGGAAAAAATATTTATACCTCCTCTTCTTTTCCCATCTAATCCTACACTTCTAAAACTAGCTGATTTCAGACCAAGGAAATTACATTTATTGTTTTCAACAAAACCCCTTCTGCCTGTGCCAACAACTTCTTAATAGTAAACAGGATGCAAACTGCATGACATACAGGAGCAGATTTTGTTTAGTAAATGCTTAATGTCATTGTCATGGTTTCTAAAAAGGCAGCTTGTAATGGCACTGAAATTTGCACTTAATGCAGCTTAATTAACAAACACCCATTTCCCATTTATATCTAATGCAGAGACTTTCAGATTAAAGAAGGGAAATATTTACCCATGTACTACTGTATGAGAATAAAATGTACGATGAAAACCCCTTAGCCCTAGAATTCTGAACTATTTTTTCTTTTTTGAAGCTGCAGATGTCTTCCTTTCTAAAATACACTGTTAACCTCTGTTCTGGTCATAACTTATTTTCAATTACCATGCCAACAACATACATTGAAACCTGTAAGTATTTTTTTTTGGCATACTTTGTGGAGGGTAATATTTCATGAAATAAATTAGGTCATTGGGTAAAGTTATTTATTAGGAAAAAAAAACCACCCACTTTGCAGGGCTAGTATAAATCTATTTTTAGGTAACTTGAAATCAAGCCCAGGAAGGAGTGACTTCTAATTGGCAATGCATTAGTTTCAGGAACTTGAAATGGGCACTGATTGGCTGATTACCTTTGGAAAAATTTGTTGTGTTTTTTGTGGTTTTTTGGTTTTTTTTTTTTTAAGTGTCACAATAAACATAGGAAACAGCCAAGTTTATTACTTAAAGCTAGAAAACAAAACTTAAAATCAAAACAAACAGCACCACCCCACCCACCCCTGAAAACCACTCCACCTCCAAAGGAAACAAAATGACTTAATTTGGGAAATCCACACTTCATTTCAACTGCTTCCTCTGTGACTTGGTATTGCAGGTTGTCTTCTGTAAGTGTCCAACAAACTATGAAACTATTGGCAAGAATTACCATCCACACATCCATCCACCTAACTCTCAATCTACCCTAGTACCGTCTTTATCTCAATTTCACAGGAACAAAGATACAGCAGCGCGATGTAGAGTCAAAACAGAGGACTACAGGACAACAAAAAAAACTGAATGAAGGTCCCACTCGTTTTCAACTCTACCCTCAATTTCCTCACCCTGCCCACCCCCACCCCAGCACATTATATAAGTTTGGTTACACCTCTTCCTCATCTATTATAGAGATCAACATGGAGAAAGAATCAATTAAAGCTCAATAACAGAGAAAGTTAACAGAAGACATTCTTCCCATTAAAAAATTGCCTAACATGCAACTGCCCACAATCACACCTGTCCTGTTACTTCCAAGAAAAAATTACGATAGCATAGTCTAATCTCAGAAAGAGTCAGTGAGAGACTAAATGCAATCTTAAAAGGGCCAAGATTAAATAAAATAAAATGAATATGCATTTTCAACTTTATCACAATATTGCAAATACAATATTAACACAAATGTTTGCTGTATTAAAAACCAAAACATTTCCTTTTGATAGGCATATTTCCTTGAAGAGTTTAGAGTCCAAACATTAAATGTTATATTCCTTACTCTCCCTCAACATCCACTGCTCTTACCAACCTTCTTAAACCATGCTGATCCTACCTTGGAGCCAACAGAGGAACACACTAACAGCAGTAAAAATAACCAAATATTTCTCAATTTATGCAGAACAGCAGCCAAAGCTATTTAAATAAAGGACTAAATTACAGTAAATAGTTTGGGACCATAAAATATATTTATTGTTCTGCCTACCTCTAGAGCAACTTTTGTTGCTGTTGTCATGGAGGTTGTAGGGCATGAAAGAAAACTCTGTTTAAATTAAAGGCTTTGAATAGCTCATAATGGAGAATGACTTTTCATTAACGGGTCTTTACCTGTTAATCAGCAGCGCTATGATTAGTTCACTTTCAGGTTGTTCTTATTTATTAAATGAGGACATAGAACAAAAAAAGCCTGTCACTGTTCTTTATTACAGAGCATTTATCCTAAGCATTAGAATAAAGAGAAGGGATATATTTTCTAGCTCCCTTTAGATGAGCCTTCTACTTCAAATCCAACCCAGTTCAAAATAAGGACATTCAGTAATAGGTACCCAACTTGGGATACAACATCTACATTCTTTACTTTAAAATTTAAAAAAAGGAAATTATGTAACTATTTAGTTTATCTGTTCAGAAAAATCAGTCACTGAAAGTT
>JAOXJM010000012.1:9920447-9956668 GCA_026413425.1 Tringa solitaria
TTATATGTTTATGTTTTTCATATTCATGCAAACTTGCTTCTCATATTTAGAACGTTATAGATTAAACTAATTCCCTCCTCCTCAGCTTCTGACATGACATGTCATGGATGTTATTTATTATTGAATATATATCCAGAAACAAGCTAACTTCAGACAAAAATATCACTATGTCTTGCAGGAACTGTAATCAGGAACTGCCCTGCTGAGGCAGACACACTTTCAGGTGATCTAAGTCAATGTTTTGCTACTCAGTTCTCTCGTATTCTTTCAAAAATTACTTAGCCAGGATCACAACATTTCCCCCCTGCAAACCATAAATATAACTTTTTCCCCTATTAAGTTTATTATCTAAAGGCAAGTTGAGAGTCAAAAAAAAAGTCATTAGCGCTTGTCAAATGCTATTAAGCATGCAACAAAAAGCTGTTTATTAAATGATCATTGTAATGCAACAGCAGTCAACTGATGCACAGTCTGGCCAGCAAACAGAGAGAAGGATTTTTGACAGAACTTTTGAGAGGAAGAAAAAGAAGAAAAAAATAGAGGTATGCATCTTAAGCACAGAGAATCTTGTAACTGTAAAGAAACATCCAAAAGGGTCTTATTCGGGAGATAATTAAGAAATCTACAGCTTTACCTCCCACACACCCAAGAAAACAGAGAAGGAATAGTCAACAGTCATTCATCAATGGCCTTGTAAAACTGGTACATTTTCTAAATATATAGTCTGATTCATTATCCCAAAATTTAAACATATGTACTATGAAACAGGATTACTGAAGTTTTCAAAAAGAAAGATACAATTTTCTCAGGCAGGAAACATGTTCAAAGTTTTCTAGTCTATCCTCTTAAACATTCCTGTGAATGTCTCTGTTAATTACCAAAGTACCTTGACAATTAGCGATAATAATTTGATTTACTCAGTTAACCACTGCTGCACTGATATAGTATTCGCTTATTGATATCAGGGGGACAAAGGCAAATATCACAGTTTAACATCTACCAGAGATTAGGTGAAGCCCAAAATAAGAAAGCAGATCTAAAATTATGCACTTCGTGTTTGGAATTACACATTCCTAAGTAATCAGATCACTAAGAAGATGTCTTTTTAACACCAGGAAAAAAAAATTAATCGTATTCAAACCTGGAGTTGCCCAATAATCATAATACCACTATGTAGCTGTCACTGCCAACTCACCAAGTTCACATCTCCTTGGTTTTGACAATCTTTATTACTGTTCTTTATTCATACATAACTTTATGATGGTGTTTCAGGTATTTTGAGGTTTGTTTGGTGGGTTGTGCTTTTTTTTTTTAGTAGAGGTGAAAAATTAAAGAAAAAAAACCCTGTATATTATTCTGCCTTTAGAAAGCCACAACCCAAACACCTTAATCATGAAGTAAACCATAAGACTTCTGAATGCCCCTTGATATGACAAAGGGAGAAAGTATGATGGATTCTCAGCAGGGGTGTACTGCCGCAGTGTCACTCCAAACCAGGATTTGCTTGTTTTCCACCTCATTGCCAGAACATTATGCTTTGGTGTTCTCTTCTTCTTTACAGACCATGCTGTCCTTTTCAGGCTCTTGGGTTTCATAATTCATCATTTACAAGTTTTACTGAGACTCCCTAAAGCCTTTTTTCAAACAGGCTGTACTTTTCCATGGTCTCCCAAATATTTCAACTACTTTTTTTTTAGTATAATAAAATAATGAAATAGGGAACATCTCTGAACAGGTCCAACACATGTGCCAACAGCTGCTATGTAACTTACCCAAGAAGAGTTAATGAAGCCATCCACCACATACTAGTAAGATACATGATACAAACAATATCTCAAATACTTTCATGAAAATATACTTAGATTTTAATATGCTAGTGTAACATACATTTTCTAAGCTACCCTGAATTGTATGTATCCAGCCTAGTATAGGTTCCAAAAAAGCAGCACACAAATAGGATTTGCTTGTTTTTTGTGATAAAACACACACATGCATATTGTAAGTGTGAAGAATTCATATCAACTCAAATATTCAAAGGAGGAATACTGAATATTTTCCCCTTTAAAAAAGAAAATCCAGAAATTCCAGAACTTCAACCCTGCTTAAAATCAGATCATTACAATAGATTTTGGATACTCATCCACATTATCACTACAAATACATAATTTGGGTAACACAGAAGGAGATACTAGATAAATTTAATTCTTCAATGATCTAACACTCCACCCCACACACCCCCGCCAGCCTCTCCAACCTATGGCTGGGGATGTATAGTCTTGTAACCAAAACATCTTGAATTGAACACCAGAATTCCCCCAGAACCACTCATACACCAATTAAACAATTTTACTTGCAATGCTTGCTTTGGTTCTGTGAAACCTAATGCTGATATCTGGAGTGAGAAAATAAATACTCTACCACAAATTACAACACTAAGATAGAAATGGAAGTTTCCCTATGACAACGCAGCAGCATTCTTGCCCAAGCTGGAAGAAAAAGGTGGTCTGACCACATGAAATAATGCTGTGCAACACTGAGCAGCTCCAAGACTTATTTACTAGCATAGGATGCAGGAATATAAAGGATCACCTATGGCTGGCGATAGATTTATGGTTGTACATACTTGCCTCTCACTTGCTGCTGGACAGCAGGCTGTCAGGGAAGTCTGAGTGATGGTTTTGTGCCTTACAGGAGCTACAACTTGAGATTCTACACACACACAAAAAAAATCACAATAAAGTTTTTAGTGACAGCTAGGATGGTGGATAACTATAGTTGTGTTATCACACTAAGTAGCTTTTCCTAAGGAGAAGATTGTAACTTTACCTTTGATTACTACTCCACTTTTAGTGCCTGTTGTGCTAGACAATTCTACCCCACTATCACACAGGTAGCTATTTTAACACCATACTGAGACAAAAAAAACAAGACACAAATAGACAATTTGGAAGACAGATGGGCCTTTCCTTCAAAGAGAAAAATAAGTACCACTCTCTATTTCAAGGTAAAGCAGATGAAGTCATCACTGCCCTGGTATTTTTAATCTAATGGTAAAACTGGAAAGCTATTTTTAACCCCCCAACAGTGATTTACCTCAAAACTCAGAAAGGTTCAGCATCAATGTTGAAAGTGTTGCTGTCAGTGAATACTGGGCTGAGTGTACTCAGTAGTGTACCACAGGCCCCTCATTTAGAAACAGACTACAATTTATTTGCAAAGCACGGCACGGTTGGGTGGGGTAGAGCTGAGAAACCCTGAAATTTCTACAGTCACCATCTCTGACTCCCCTTCACCGTGTTTTAATCATTCACACCATTCATTTCATCAAGTTATGTTGGAACTTCTCTTCCACTCATTAATCCTGAGGAGGTCTGACACTGTCATTAATACAGGTATTTTTAGAGCTTCATATGACAAGGAGAAGTGAGAGCTAAACACTGACAGTAAATCCATGTATAATAATTGGTCAGGTTTTTACTCCAAACATATATATATTCCATTTACCTCACAATGCAGGTTAGAAATTACATCAGGTTTATCTCATTGGGTGGTATTAGGACTTCAGTTACTTGTGAAGAATTCCCACATCCTTGGAAAGCACAGAAATTCTCTGTGCATACAGTAAAGTGACAGCATATAGAGGTTCTGCTGAATTTAGTTATAACAGAGGCGATTGTTACTGAGAAGCTTTGGAAAGCTTAGGCACAGATTTGTAGTGTTATTTGACAAAATTTTGATAGCTTTTGTAAGAGCAACACCTTGCAAATGCAGATGTACCTGCAGACATCTGTTAGCTAAACAAAGCTGAGGTGCATCTCCCTCTGTAATTCCATCCTACTAGGCAACGATCTGGAAAACCTCAAAGCGTAACACATTAAGTTCAAGAAACCATTTCAGGGATCCTTACTCCTTTCCCTTATCATCTGTAGCACATGTTTACTATTTATGGCTCATCACCAGCACATGCAATCACTTATATTCCAAATGTTCAAGGAACTCCGTAGCTGAGGAAGAAAGTACATTAATATTCTGAACTATCTAGAGACATCCAAACTTGGAAAGGCTCATGACTTTGTACTGCAACACTTGGACGCCTTTGACACACCGTGCTAACCTAAGTCCTTCCTAACAAGTGCAGCTTGCATACATAAAGCAATATTGATTCAGCTGTGCATAGCTGTTTATACAGCCTTTCAGAAGCACAGCATCTTCAAACACTGCTGCAGACATCAGACCGTGTCTTCCTAGGAGAGGTTTAGTGGTTGTCACTGAGGCTTGACTTAATGATGCACACTGCGCCAGCGACTGTAATTAACTTTTTTGGTTGGCCTCACAGAGATGTTTTCTACAATCTGATCTGTTCTGCATGAACCCTGTTATGATTTCATATGGGAAGGAGGCTTGCAGCCACAACATCTTTCATAAATAAAACTGCCCTGATTCATAAAGGCTGTGTTGATAAGGAGCAAAGATATCGTATCCACGCATAGATAAAACGCAGCACAAAGCTTCTTTCTGAATGAAAATATCTGGAGATTAAACCTAAAGGAAAGAATGCCATCCTTCTAAATGAGTGGTTCAAACAGTTTAATAAAGGAAGGAATAAGGACAATATTTTTAAATGAATGCTTTTATCTATACCACATGGTGTCTTTCCCAGTGGCTCTACCACAATTCAATAGCGTGATTTCATAAGAAAGGATAAGAACTAGTCTTTGTTTTGCTGCTTTCAGGAGCCAGTTTATTTAAACCTTCCAACAAGGAGCTTATGTGAGCTAATGTTTCACATGAACTGCTTTACTCATCACTTAAAATGCAAAACAGAACATGACACATTCCCACTTATCCAAGTGTATTAGGTTTAATATATAAATACAAGTGTTCAAGGATAAGTGAAGGATCTCTGTCTCAGAGATCATCTAGAAATTCCTTCTTGATGCTTCTTTTTCTTTCTTTTTCATACAAACGCATTCTAGTCATAACGATTAAGAAAATAAAAATACACACGGGGCAAACACATTTGCCTAAGCTGCTAACTCAGACAGGAAAATGTATGTGAGCACCATATCCCTCTTTACCTACAGCTCTGTCACTACACATGCCTTATTTCAAATCCTATTCCTTATATTAGTCTTTTCCCTTCCATATATCTTGTCTAATTAAGATGCTATTATTTGCTTCCTTTACAATCTGTAGAAGCTTATCAGCACTTACTAGAAGGAAGCATTTCCAAGCCTATAGAACGCTAGATTATTTTCTATTAGGGTCTGCAGCTCATTAACATATCCACCTTTCACATCAAGTTTCTTAACCACAAACTTTCACGCTTCAAGCATTTTAGATGGGTGAAAATATCAGTTCCTCCAACTGTAAGAGAGAGGTAATGATTTACCAGAAGTTACATAAATGACACCTAAGCCACTTTACCCCACAAAGTTCTAGCTTTGCAAAGGAAGAGTCCAGGAAAACTAACTCAGTCTTTTTGACTGGCTTATGCTTATGCCATTAAAATAAACATGAAACAATATGTTCCTTTTCAGCCACTTGATGAGTCAGTGCAGCTCAGGAAACTGATAAAAGGTTTATGGAAATAAATTAATATTGCATGAATGCTGCTGTAGCTATTAAACAAACATAAACGCAAACCCATCACTAAAGCCAAAAGAGACCTTTATATGATGAGGGAAAGTGGCAGTAAAGTCAACAATCATTATTACAGCAGGTTCTTTGCCCTGAGAAAATTGCATATGACCTAAACAGATGGAAGTGATGCAACTGATACAGTTATGCTGTTTATATGAGAATTTACAACTGGATTACACTGCTTTTAATAATAAAAGAAGTTTCTTTTAACATCTCTTTTTTATTCATACAAATGAACATTTACCGAAGTCTTTCAGACAATCTCTTCTTCAAAATAAATGAGAAAGAAAGAATAGTATTTTTTTTAAAGTTATAAAACTGCTCAGTTATTGGTGTTTTGGTTATGCATTTACAAGTCTGATGTATGACAAGTACTTGAAGTTGATGACATGACATAACAAATACCATGACATATCTTGAATAGGCAAACTCAGTTTCATTTTAAAAATGCAGTCAGTTCAGTTACTTTTGCTTGTGACAGAGAAAGATCAAAATTATCATCCTTTCTGCAGGAGTCAGACTCAGATCTGCAGATCCCAGATACTTCAAAGATGCTACCCAAAAGTAACTGCTGTTTCTTACCCACACTCACAGTGTACTTCAGAAACATGCACTTGTGTGACAACAAAGGAGGCAAACCTTTCCATGACCTTGCAATACACAAAGTAAGCTCCGTTCCTGCGCACAGTGACCTCCACAGATTGAAGTTCCCGAGCTTTCAATCCAGCTAAGCACGAGCATTTTAATGTACCAGGATTTCTGAAGAACTGCAGAAATACAGTTGAACCAGAAGCAGTTTGAACAGGAAAAGTGGGAAGAAATGCACAGAAGCAAGCAGCCCTTTTCTTTTCTGGTACATATAAAAAGTTAATTCTGATGGTATTTTAATACTCCCAAGTACGATTTTCCAAAGTCTCTCAATTTTCTCAAGAATGGTGTATTTTCATTTGCATCAAAGACAGCATTTAAAACCCACTCCAGACAACATTTGCCCAGTCAAGAAAAAAAAAAAAAAGAAATACTTTGTAGTGACCTTAAAGACATTGACAGAATCCCTGCATGTATTTTTTTAGTTAAGACCAGCCATTAGGAAATATCATTGATCAACTGGCTTATTCATTACTGACATTTCCATAAGTCACATTTATGCCAAAATAAGAGTAGATCTACAGAAGAGGTCATTTCTGAATTCACAGATACTATTTCTGTAGTTTAATGGTGCACTCTAATAAAAGTCACATTGAGTTTTTAAAACCTGTGTCTTCAATTAAGAAAACAGGTAGAGTAAGAAGCTATGAAGTAACCTTTAGAGGAACATCTTTAATGAAGAGTTTGCCATCAGCTAAAGTACATTTATTTCTTTACTATCATCTGTTGCATAAACTCCCATTATACACTGTCTGCCAGGTAAGAGTGGCCTATCATAAAAGCCAATTAAATATATTTGTATTAGGGAAGACTACAGTCCAGGCATGGCAGATCATTAGTAGTCAGCAAAATACACCACCATAGAAAAATGCCACTACCCTCCCTGGTGTCAGTCATAGAAAGTGTCAATGTATAAAATTTTGCATATTATTGGAATAACTTCAAATAATAAATGTGCTGTTTCTAACGTCCTACCTATTTTAACTCCTTTCAACTCCTCAACCCTATTTTCTGTCTTTTATTCCCTCTCCTGCCTGCTTTTGCCTGCCATTCAACAATACTGGAAATGTAATCCCACTCCATCTTAAGTGTTTGATAAATTAGCATGTTAATAAAGTTTATTTATTAGACCTTTATTATTGGCTCCTGGGTTTGATGAAAAACAAAACTACTTCATTATGCTGTATATTCACAAAGATAAATTTAATATATAAAACTTATATTTTTAATTAAATCCCTAATTACCGCTCTACATATTTTGAAACAGTAATTTCTTCAAAAGATCTCTCTCTAAACATGGTCCATTCTTCATCCAGACTTAAATGATTTCATATAGCACATTAACAATCTTTGACTACTGTCAGAAAAAGTCTTTCCTACTATTCCATTAGACTCCTTTATATATTTGTATTGAGAAAAATTTTGAAGGAGAGCACAAGAAAGCTGCTTCTGCCTAGTTCAAGTAAAATCACAGAAGAAAAAGCATGATAATCAAGAAAAACAGTAGTCTTCCTTTTAGATCTTCTTTCTTATTATAATAAATAACCGTTTGAAGAAAAGGAGACTTGCAATTATTCAACATCATCCCCTAAAAAGATGAACAACCTGAGGATAACAAAACAGTTATTTTCACCCTGTATGAAGACAAATTAAATGTGAGCATATTTCAGTATGTTTAATTACAATCTGTTCCTCATAAAAGGAGATGATGTTGATCAAGGCTGAGAAAACATTTATATGTTTTTTAACTCTATTAAATTTTCCCTAACTGCTGACCAGAATAGTCATACTTGGTACTTTCCCCACCACCACCTTTTCCTCTCCTTCTCATTCATATATACATTTGGCTCATTGAATCAACCACATCACAATTACACGGCCAAGGACAGAGTAGTCAGCAAACAAAACATCAAAGACTTACCATTTACACAGATTTCAAAAGATTTGCAAAGGTCATCCTCAAACAGGCAGCCTAAAAACACAATAGAAAGGTAAAAATTAATACTGGCATCAAACTGTGGATAATTAGTGCAAACTAAAGATGTCTCAGGGTATTAACTGCTCAACAAGAGTCAGACATTTGGTTGGCCTTGAGAGTCTAAATTGGGAGGTACAGAAAGTCAAGAACATGGAAACAGGTCTGGTTAGACATACATCTTACCAACTGGTTAAGTGCAGAATAACCTTTGATGTTTTTCTTTCCCCTGCATACCTCTACTGAGGGTTGAGTTTCCTCTGTGCACGTCTCTCTCATATAGTAACATGGGGAACTTCACGTTCTCTCAATTTTGAATGCACTATACGACAGCAGAGTAACACTGCAATACACTACAAAAATATACACCAGGAAATCAGAAGCTTCCTCAAGAGATTTCTACTGCAATGATGAAACAAGGCTAGGAATCTGGTATAAATTGCACAAATTGGGTTGTATTTGGTAACTGCAACCATAGACCATGGCTAGAACCTCAGGAGCACTAACTCAGAGAAAGGCTTAAAAATTAAGTTGTCCGTACCAACATTGCGATACCTCCACAGACAGCTGATAAATCAATACAGTTCTACAAAAAACATCCCAAGGGTTTTTTCCATTTATAGCAGGAAATTTTTTCCAAAACATGTTGCTTTATGGGCCTCAAACCTCACCCCAGAAACCGCATGCAGGTTGGCAATCCCAGGTCATGCACTTATACACATCTTCATGGATAAAAGTAAAGCGTTCTGTTGCCTTGTTGCTAGTATCACCTAACCAGGTAATGAGACACTAGTTATCATCTCCTTTTATCTTCAAATAAAACAAACCACTGATGATGTTCATGAGGGCAGCAGAGAAGTGGGCAGGATACACCTCTGCTCTGGTCACTCCACACTGGGGGACAGGGACAAGGGCCAAGAACAGAAGCAGCATGACATCCTGTGCTATTGTTAAGGGCATGCACTCTGTTAACCCAACTAGTAATTTCTTTGTTGTGTGTTTGGTTTGTTGGGGTTTTTTTGTTTGTTTGTTTGTTTTTTTGAAAAAGATAGAGAGCTAGGACTGGATAGACTCCAAGGAATGAAGATGTATTTTGAATACATAAAGTGCCATATTATCACAATTAAGCCTCTCTGGGAAGTACTTTAAGCTTACAAATGGACACAGGGATTTAGCAAAATTAAGCAGTCTTGAGCAGTTTCACACTATGCATCAAAAAACAGCCAGGAACTTCACCACATCTAAACACAGAAGCAAATTGTCTCTCCCCAGCCGTGCCTATGCCTGCAGAAGCACAGAGTGCAAGCATCTCTATTCATCAGACAGTCAAATGGATTAAGTAGCCTATTCTTACAAAACAAAACCAACCAACCAAAACCAACCACACACACCACAGAAAAACAGCAGCAACTGAAAGGCTCAAGACTATGTTTGTGAATTACCCAATTCCTAACCCTGCTAAAAAAGAGAGTTCAGGAGGATAGAATGACTTATGTATGCCTGCACAGCCTTTCAGCAAGTAACTATATTAGCCCACCATTAAGCCTGAACTAATACACTTTGTCTCTCCGCAGGATTTATTAGCACAGTTCTAGTTCTGAGCGAGGCAAGCACATTTACATGAATTCAAGTCATTTGGAGTACCAGCAGAGCCCCTTATATCCATCTCACACCTGCCTGCAACAACCCCATATACATAAGCAGATAAGGAAAGCCTGCAATATGCACACTGATAAAAGTGTTCTCTCATCCTTTTACCTATTCACTAATAAACTGTGGATACACATCTGGTAGCTTTTGAAAAGTAAAGGAAGTTTCAGAGCAGGAAAGGCTTCTTCAAGCAGAGTATGGCAGAAGAGCATGTGGCTACACAAACTCTGGTTTGTGACTTATATTTGAGATGTATATGATTTTGCTCCAGACAAGTCTACTGTGACAGCCAGCCAACCAACCTGAAGCAGTGCCTAAAAGAATGCCCCCAAAAAGTCAGCAAAGCAGAAGGATGCCTTAACTATGCATTGACTCATAAAGAACTTAAGGCACAAATGAGGACAGGCAGTGACCAAAACACATCAGCACAGATCATGCAGCACAAGAGGAGGTCTAATTAAAAGCATGGTAACGATCACTGAGTAAAAGGAAAGTAAAAGGCTTCAAGTACTAATACAAGCTAGACAAATGAAAGTTGTGCTTCAACATTGTTTTCAGAAAAATTAAGTTGTCTTTTCTAAAAGAAAAATTTTAGAGTTAGAAAAATCCTTGGTTAAACGTCTCTGTCTTGTTTTCCTGAGAGATCACAAAAGGGTTGGAACCAAAAGCCTGAAATATCCATGCCCAATGAAGGACTGCCAAAGGCAGTATCCTCTGATGGAGAGGACAGAGGTAGCTTTGTAGTAGATTTCCCATCCTGCCGTGGCTGCGCTGTCAATCCAAGAGGTGCCCGGATGAGAAGATTCATCCAGGAACACTTCTAGTGCAGTCACACATTTAAAACAGCAACTGGTTCACCCAGACCCTACTGATTTTGAAACACCTTGGAGCTGAGATCACAGCCACCTGATTCCCATGGCCACCTGCTAGAGGTAGGCCATCCTATAGTATACTGACACTCTCAGAAAGAGAAAAATCCAGATTCAAGATGAGCAAAATGAGTATACTCTGGTACAAAGAAATAAACTGCCAGGCTACCTCTGTACAGAACTCCAACTCAAACACACTCTGATTTTGCTTGATATATTTTGCATAATCACCTAATATATTTTGCATGAAAAGCACAAAAGAAAACTGATTTTATCATGGTTTAGTTTCCCTTTTAATAATAGTTGATTATTTGATGATTACTGCAGCAAGGCATCTGACAATTATTCTTGGAAACATGTTTTTTAGAGAACAAGTTAATGAAATCAATGCATCACAAACTATACCCATCTAAGATTACTCTAAAATAAAAAGCACCTCCAAAACTCCTTGAAAAATATTTTATTTCAAGTTGCTAAAATTGGTTGTTATGTATACTTCACCCAACTGGTAAATATGCTAATTTAACTACCAATTTATCTTTTGTTGTCATTTGCTGTGACATTAAGAATCATCATATTTCATTCTAAATATCATCTACCTACTAATAGTAATAGTGGAAATAAGTCCCCGCTGAAGAGGGAAGTAGTATTGTCTCCAAAGAGCACTTAATTCTGTTCATGCCTTATGGGATCAAAATTACATTCCATTTTCTATCAAACAATCCCCCTACCAGGGGGATTCTCCCAAGACACAGAAACTGTGGATGCAAATAGCTTCAAAGCCCACAAAAAACCCCAAAACACCCACAGCCCAAACCCCCAGTCTTACTTCATACAGGAGCCCTGAAATAACAAATTCTCCATGTAACTATTCAACCAGTTGATGGAGAGAAAACTGAACAGGTACATATATACAGCTTTGCTTATTCTAGAATTCAAACATAGGTTTGTTACTTCACTTGCATGAAAGATTCACCTCTTCTGTACCCCTTGTACAGTCCCCACATCTCAATAGTGACAAAGAAGGCTGGAGCAATGAGTCAACTGTGCACAGGTGCACCAGCAGCCACCAGAAGTTCAGCTGATCATCTTCTCACCATGTAACCAAGGCACACAACTGCATGCTATGTGTCTCATTAGTACAGGGAAAGTGGTTTCCTGACACATATTGGAGCTATTTAAAACCCAGCTAGTACAGCAGAAAGGATTATCCCATATAGTTGGGTAACTATGTTTTTTCACGTTTTTAAATGAGAAGGTTTGCAAAGGTGGAGTATATGTCCATTAACTTCTACTGACATAAATCATGCACTTGTATCTTCTTGATAATCTGCCACAGTGAATTCCAGAAGGGTTTACATAAGTTAAGTTCACCAGAGGTCAGAAAAGTCCAGGCTGACTGTGTAATATAAACCAATGTAGTGAACTTTCATACACCAAAGTAAGCAGGTCTTTCAGAGAGAATTCAAGAAGAGTAAGTAAATAAATACCGAATTTTATCTTTGCTTCCAAGCACAGTCTTTAGTAGCCTGCAATTCTACTAAGTTGTGCCAGGTGTGAACACCATTTGTATTTAACCCACTCATATAAACCCATAAATTTTCTTGATGTTTTTTAACTTTTTGACTGCATAAAATAAGGACAGGTATCTATGTTATATATAGCAATACATTTACATCACATTTTCTTTGTTAACTAGCCAGGAAAAGAGAATCCATAGAGCCTCACAAAATCTTCTACCTCCCTTTCCCTCTACCCTACATCTCCCTTACTGGTTCTGCCTGTCAGCACAACATAATCACAAAATACTGTTGCAAGTACAGGACCTAAAAGTTTAAGTCTCTTCATCAAGATATTCTTCTCATGAAACACTAATAAAACTATTTCTTTTCCCTTTCATCAGGTATACACCAGTTCTGCTTTCCCAAAGACAAACTAGGAAGGCCTAAACCACACTGAAATACACTGGTTAGATTTATAAGAGGTGCCTCTGAAGGGAGTCAGAGGCACCAGCTAAAATCACTTGACCTCCATCTAGAAAAAGCTGTAGTAATTCACATCTCATGAAAATAATTTTTAAAAATCCACTGATCAAAGAGGTTATATTAATGTTTGTTTCTCTGTCCTTTTCCTCAGTTAACCAACCCAAGATGACTTTACATTATACATCTCTTCCAAGAATGCCCAAAATCCATAAGCATTTTTATTAACTAAGATAAAAACCACACTGTAGCCACCTTTCATAAAAAATTGCCTTATAATTATCAAAACAAAAAACCAAACAATAGGCAAGAACAGCTAAGTTTCTTCTCTAGTTATCAAGCATAAATTGGGAAAATACAAACCTCCTAAATCCTTTCTTTGTTGAGGGTTCTCTGCCTCTTCTCTTCATGCTCTTCATTCAACTGTCACGTGAACACCTCCTGTCTGTTCATTTTGCAGACCATAACAACCTCCCCTCATCACAAATTCTCAGCCAGTATGTGTTCCTTTATTCCAAATATACCAATGCTCATTAGCATTTTAAATAGTCTATAAAGAAAACTCACTGCATTTATCTGCTTCTTTCAGATTTAGTTGCTATCTGGTAAGGAGAGCTTGAAGGGTAAGTTCTGCTGAACACAGCTAATGAGAGAAGCAAGAAAGGAAACACCTGGATAAGCCAACACTGGGCATGTCTGATGGGCCTTGTTGGGTCTTTAGCACCAGCTGTGAATGATTCTAAACAGAGAGCACCTGTTTATTTTCCTATAGTAAGATTAAGAAATATGGTCCAAGAATGACATTTTAAAAGTGCTCAGCTCACACAACGGGGATAGCTCTAACTGAAAAAAATCAAGCAATAAGGAATGATATGATGAACTGGTTGGTAGGAAGAGTCAAACGTGATTTTTGCGCAGAAAAATGAATGGAGAAGTCATCTATTGAGAGAGGCATATTCCTCTCACTAATAGAAGTAAGAGAAAATTTTGCTCAGTCTGCTAAAGCTGTGATCTATTCAACACATCCTCATCTGTCTGCCGTAGGTGTATGCTTACAAGTCTAAAATTACACAAAATTGCAAGAATGACTGGGGAAAATGTACTTTAAGCTGATCACAGGTTATAAGCAGAGCTCCTCTCAGTTTCCTGGACTCTGCTTACGTAGGTGCTGTAGGTGTAGGTACATGTGTAACGTAAGCATTACTCATTACTCAAAACCTATCAATTGCATATGAAAAATCAACTTTCAAATTTTGTTTCTTTATTTTAGTTTTATTTTGGCATTCACTTTGATAATAAATTTGGATATTCCCTGGCCCTACTTTTTAAATTTTTGGTTTTATCCCCTTTTTTCTTTGCATTTTTTTCTGTTTCAAACTCCTCCAGTCTCCTTCTGAGAAGTATTTTTCCTAGCTCCTACCTATCCTCTTCTGCTCTTCAAGAAATCTTTGTTCCACCACCAGAACGCAGTCTCCCCTTTCTGTCCCTCCCAAGCACATGCTGTGCTTGGGCACTGCCCTTCCTGCCCGTATCCGCCTCTTTCACTCATGCAAGTAAACAGCATCTCTGTCACCTTTTTACCATTATTGATTGCTGGCAATTTCTGGATCTCCAGTCTCACCCTTTACCATGGGTGTCCTACTCTTCCCTTCTTCTAGCATGCTCAACCATTCCTCATCTACGTCCCTTCTGGTGTGATGAACAGGGGAGAGGTGAAGAGACAGAGGGAAGAGAGGGGCAGAATTTGCTCCTTCTTGCTCTCTTTATTCAGAGCTTTTCAGGAGTGGAGCAGACTCTGCCATGTTCTCTCTTTCTCCTTGGATTCTCACAATACCCAGAATAGTCTTCATTAAGAAAGGCATTTTATCAAGATATCAGAACTTATGATGATTTATCAAAAACTGCTTGGAACAGTAGTTTAAATGTGAAAGAAAAGCAAATCAATGTGGTCAAAAACAATATTAAAGGAGTATATAATACTAAAGGGATTATTTCTCCCAAGAGAGAAAGTGAGAAAAATACATGACAGGGTAATATGCACTGAGCTTTCATCTTCTTCCTTTACTACATCTTTTAATTTTTTTTGAATGTAATAGGTGCCTGATGTTTTTGTAACACTTGAATCTCTTGAGAGCAGATATTTATTTATTTATTTTAATTATGTGCATGTACAAAGCCTACTACAATGAAGCACTGATCCCTGGTGAGGAATCCAGGCCTTACTGTAATCCAAATTAACAGCCATAAAGATGACAAAAGAAATTCCTGCAGTGGTTAACTGAAGGACTGCGCAATCTCTTACATGAAAACTTTCCAAAGTAAAGTAAGGAAAGATTTCCCATAAGTGTTACCATATGGTGTTAACACTTCCACATCTCAGAATTACTCCTTCTTTCAATCACTTTTCATACACACTGATTTTGTGTATTGAAATATGACCCTAGCCAGAATAATTCACCATGGAATAATTTTCATTTAAAAGGGAAAACATTAGTACTAAACTTATAGCCAATATTTGCCCCTGAAGCCTCAATCACAGTACATATTAGTCCTTCAATTACCTTCTTTATATCACTTGCCCTTCAACATGTATGGATTGATGCACTAAATAGGAAAACTAGTACAAAAATGTTGTGATGTATGATACTATTTTTCACTATGTAAGGGGGATACTTTGTCCTTTCTGCATTTAGAAAAAAAAGTAACAAATACATCTTTCCTTTTGCATGTAGTTATCGCAAGCCTGTCCACCACTAAAGAACGGAATTGCTTTGTGGTGAAAATACTATTAACTTTTCTGATTACTAATGCCATGATTGCAATGATGTAGGGCTTTTCTTCTGGGGAGCACTGTGGAAAGGTCACTACTAGGAATAATTGAAGATGCGAGCACTAATAATAGTTCATAAGGGGAAGAGACAGGGAAGGGCCATCACTGGAAAAGCTCCAAGCATTTCCATTTGCCCAGGGCTCAAAAAGAACATGGCATTTCATGGGCTGATACAGTCAATGTGTGTTTTGGTGTGCCTTTTTGTCATTTTTTCACAGTGAATATTAGAAGAACTTGTGTTTTTTCCCCTGAAAAATAACAATTCTCTCAACACTACATTTCCCAACTCTGTTTCTTCAGCAGAGACCACCACTAGTTCAGATAATTTCAGCAAATGGGGAGCACAGATATAATACTCCTGGCAAACAAGTAGCTCCACTAATACTTCATTATATTGAACACTAAAATGTCCTCCATTTAAATAAAAAAATTGCAGATAAACCCAGTATTGGAGAAAAATTAGAAGATCATTTAAAAACTAACATTAAAATTATTACTTCTTAAGTTCAAGACCAAAATCTTTTACCTGCACCATTAACTGTGGCAGGAGGGGTCAAATGTGATTTTGCTCAAGTAACTCAGCCCCAAGGAAAAGATCTTTGCCATGTTAGTAGCCCATATTGGGACAAAATTAGGATCTCTACAATATAAAACGTATAATCTGTTCCTTCAAAATTAG
The DNA here is from genome assembly GCA_026413425.1 of Tringa solitaria. Classification (NCBI taxonomy): domain Eukaryota; kingdom Metazoa; phylum Chordata; class Aves; order Charadriiformes; family Scolopacidae; genus Tringa; species Tringa solitaria. The sequence continues at coordinate 9,936,724 of JAOXJM010000012.1, forward strand.
TAGATGTGAACTGAAGTGCTCACAAGTTGTAAAAAAATATCATAAAGATCCAGACCTGGCTTTTAATAACTTCAATTCAATATCTTCTACTGGTGGCCAGTTGCTAAAATTAAATTCCTTACCGGGCAGTAAACTGAAATCCCCCAACACCCACTAAAATCACAACTGTGAGCCAAGCAAAACATTTTTGGATTTAGCCGAGAATTTGAGGGCTGAACACCATTGGCTCGAAATGAACAATTGCACTTTGCTGTTTAAATACAGCAAAAAGGAGCCTGATTTTTTTTTCCCTACTATTGCCTGTCCAGTATCCTTCCCCATAAAATCTGTGGGCAGCAAGGCCCGCTAGTATTTCTCGTAGCCATTAGATATTAAAAACTGAGGCTTTACATACAGCAGAGTATGATGTTACAGGCAAAGCACATAGACCAGCAAACATTGCCATTCAGTGGCCTCTGTCATATTTATTCTGTGAAAGAGCTACTGTCATAATTATGTCTGTCAACCTCATTTTACCCATCAGTAACTGTCAGTCTATTCCTGTATATTTGTTCTACAAAACTGCAGAATAGAGTGAATTCTAAGTCCTAATTATAACATAATTCTAGCCTTCTTCCACAGTCAGAGTTAAGACAAGCTGGGTCAAAGAAGTAACAAACCATTAGCTGGAGGAAATAAGAACTATCTGTCTGGGGGTTACGTGCTTTGGATGATAATTCTTTCAGATAAAATTTTCCAAAACACTTAGGTGATAAAGAAGCTTGTGTCCCATCATGTGAAGCTAATCAGCTTCTAAGAGGCACAATCAGTGGCAGTTCTTTTAAAAAATAGTTCTCTAAAGTTGTGTCTCGTGTTTTGGGAAAACTCCCAGTATTCACATAATCAAAGAAAGGAAAAGAGAAATGTTTATCATTTTCCTCTAACAAGCACCAAAATTTTGTCTTCATTATTTGACAGAAAATCTTAATGAGTATCTGCTTTGTGCTTGAAAAAACATAACCAGAATTCACAGCAATTCTCTTCCAGTTATACTGCCTCCAAAAGTAAGTAATTACCCAATATTCTGGGGTAATGCACCTCTCCCAACAGTCTTGAGCAGACTTCAAAGGCAGAAACAATTTGTGGCAGAAGACCTCCTTGGAATGATTGGCTTTTCTGTTCCGTTTCATTTAGAAAATAGTACAGCAATGATGCCTGTGCCCACAGCTGCAGTACAGCCAGTACCTGTCACGTATGAACCCTTCTTTTTTCTTCCTCATGCGTCTTAGAAAATCACTGTCCTTTTTGTTCCATCTCTCTTTCACAGTTAATTTGAGCTGAGTAAATTATCATGTGGACTTGGCAAAAACAACTTGGGAAGGAAATAAAGAATCTTATAACTCAGTGGAGTCTGAAGAGCAAGGGGATAGTCTACAGTCATTTCTTACAGAAAAGTAATTCTAATCTAGACAACAGCACATGTGGGTTGGGAGCTACTTCTAACAGATGAGCTTCAAACAGGGAGACAGGACCAAACCAGTACTCTAAATCTGTTTCTGTGTATCCGTATTGAGGCCTGTTAGATATTGAAAACAGTTTTAATTGCTATTATTATGTGTTGTGTGTTTGGAAAAGCAGCTTAATACATTTATCATGCAATTTTTGAATCATACTATAATGTTTATTTAGAGTGCTGAAATCACCTAAGTTCATGTAATGAAAAAGACTATTATATATATACTTGGTAATTTCTTTAGTAAAGAGTTTAAATAGTCCAGAGTAATCCACATTAATTATTAATGTGTTGGAGAAAAATAATGGAAGACAACGCAGAAAGTCATAGTCCCTTAAAGTCCTTGAAAGAAAAAGAATAATATTCGGTAAAATTCAATGGACTGTGGCACCAAGATGTATCTATATAATTTACCCTGGGAATTTGAATTGCAAATGAAGCTGCAGCATTCTCTAGTATGGGCCAGAGTTATGAGAAATAGGTCATTCAAGGATATTAGTAGCATATCAAAGTTCACTTAGTGGAGATGCCTAAAACTTTTTGCCTTCCACAGAAAAATGAAAGAATTTTATAAATGTTTATGTACTAGAAATTTTTTCAAGCTACCAAGATCTCAGCTGTTCCAATCAATACAAATTACCTCTTGACATATAATCAATGTGCAGCACCTTGTGGTTTTGTTCAGGTCTGTTGGACTTACAGCGTATGTAACTGCGTATAGGGACAACACTCCACTGTCTTGTCTGGGATAGGTGTTAAGGGGCAGACTTGGGACAATACTTTGTTAATGCTGAAAAAGAATTAAATCTATCTTGTATTGATTCAAGCCTCATTCCAGACAGTAGTACAAAATCATTACAGAGCAAAATGATCTGCTTCTACTTACTTTGGTGAAATTACACTGATTTCAAAGAAAATATGGAACTGAGAATGAATAGTCCTGATTTTGACCAATAAATGTGCTCTAATTACCCCTGACTCACCCTGATGTATCTGAGGCTGGCATTAGAGCCAGCTGTCCCAGAATACATTATGCCATTGTCTCCATGAAGTAGCTTTTCCTGCCCTGTGATACCAGTGAGATGTCTTTTTTCCACAGGCTAGCTGTTGAGAGGCAGGCACCATAATGACACGTATGAGAGAAGTAGTTAAGAAAAAGATTAATGATTAAAGCAATTTGGGGAGGAAGCCAGGGAAACCAGAGATAATTTTGAAACATGAAAAATATGATGCATGCGGAGTAGCACCAGAATTCATATTCAGGTTCCTTCTTAAAAAGTACATGAAAGACAATTTTTCTGTCTCTAGAAAAAAATATCATTATAAGGCTAAACCTCTCAGATTCTAGAAGTTCATCTGACTGTTAAACTTCTTTCACCACGGAAAAACCTTGTACAAGATAATAAAAAGATGTTAACAAACAGTTGATCTTGCATGTCCCCTGAATATCTGAATGTCATAAAGAGTTGATACCAAATTACTTACAAGCCAGACCTGCTAGCAAGATTACCAGGCTACAGTCCAGCAGACTGGAATTCTAGTGTTTATCCTAATTTTTCCTGCTAGGCTGGGCAAATCAGTTCACTGCAACTTTCCCTCTGTATTTTGTGTGCCTTCTCCAGTTAAATGCTAAAATTTATGATAGTTATCATGTGTTTATAAGCAGTTAGCAAAACGGGCAAGCTTGGAGTGCTAATAATCATTGTAATACAAATAATAACCTTTGTATTCCTTCATTTATCTTCTCCACAGCTCACAGAAATATTTTGAACCTTAAAGAAAAGGAAGGAGCTGCATAAAGGTACTGGGAAGCATTCAGTGCAATGCATTTCCTGAAGAGTATTGTTTTTAATGGCGATTTAAGTAAAGCAAATACCCTCTACCTCTTCTCAAAAAGTGCAGGGATTTCAACAAAGAATGTGAAATAGCTCCTTGCCTGGTATCCACAGTACATGGGCTTTTGAGTATATTCCCTGAGAACTGGGGTGGGGTGGTGGCAGGGGACTGAAAAGTTTGTCAGGGAATAAGAATTCTAGTTAGGGCCCTGAGGGTGCCAAGTATCAGACAGATAAGGAGACCTCCAACCCTCAGGTGACAAGTTGTACAAATTTCTGTATGGCTTCAGAAGCACCATCTGTCATTCTTCCTTGACTTGTTACAAAGATACTTCCAGTGAAATAATAGATTGGTCTTCAAGTCTCAGCTCAGATTGCTTCTTTCTACTGTGAGTTTGACTTATCCACCAGTTTGATTTTAATGAAAGGGAAAATCAGGCATATAGAAAGTCAGGAAAAAATACATCTCAATCTTGTGTCCATCCTCTATCATATTCTTTTTGGATGAGTAGAAACTGCAGTCAGAGTGATTACACTGCAGTTACAATTCATAAAACTTGTACTATGCATGTTATATGTAGCACACTGGAGTTGTATAGTGTTATGATCCACCTGAGGATAACAATCCACCTCTGAGAACAAGTGAATGCTAGTGTTGCCTATTTTTCATATTTCCATCTAAACTTAAGCTGAAGACTGAAGTTAAGGACACTTGCATTTCTCAATCACTCAACATCACTCAATTTCAACATCACTCAAAGTCTCCAGATCATTTTTGCTGAAAATAAATTCCTTACAGAAGGCAACATATTCCACAAAAAAAAAAAGGTACTTCACTGAATGTCTACACACCTCATCATAACACTATGTCTTATAAAAAGCCAAATACCTTTTACTGCTTGCATTTGTGCACCAATCTTTATTCCCATCATTACAGACTCCTCTGTGCTCATTCCCTATCCCATCATGTTGCCTTTGCTACTGAGAGTTACCAGGTAGAAGGAACACAATGGAAAAGAGAAGGGAAACCCATGGGAAACTACCTCCCACCTTCCTCCACTGCCCCCAAAGATGCCCTGAACTCCAGAGCTGGCTGTGCCTGCTGAATCCAGCCTCTCACTAATAATGATAATGAGCCCAGAGCCTACACAATGAAAAAAGAATGAGGCATATTATTAACTTCAACAAGGGATTACCTTTTTTTTTAAAAAAAATATGGAAATATAGAGAATGAAGATGGATGAAAAAAATTAGAAACTTGAAAACAGTAAAACCATGGGTTTACAAAGGAAATAATAAGCACCTCACTAAACAATAAATGAAGAAAAAGAATATACAAGAAATGGGAAAAATAGAGTCTGAGAAAGGAAGTGAAAGAGAATAACCTTCACAGAAATGTCTGTAATGTATGATGAGTTAAAAGTGATAAAAAGTCTGAAGTACAGAGATGAACCAGTGGCAGAGATAAGAGCAGATCTGAGTTTTCCTCATAGCTTGTTACATGGACTTCGGAGGAGTGCTGCCTTGGGCTTTCAGAGAGTTTAGCAGAAGGGGGCTCTCTCATTTCTTGCAGACATCCCAAGAATAGCAGTTGTTTTACTAATCCCATTGATATTTTTCAATCTTATTCCAAAGTATCATTAATTCAAGAATGGATTTTATTTTTTTTTGCCTCCAAAAATGCTTGGTGATAATATTTCACAAAGTTCCAGACATGAGTCTTCAGTCTACAGTTGACTGTAGGTTGACTGGCATTTGCATAATTCTGTGAGACATGATATTCAATGAGGTTTAGAATCAGTCTGGCACCTCATATGGGAGCCTTCTTAAGAATTCTTAAATTATTTTAATGAACCAGTATTATTCAAAAAACTATTTTTTTCCTTCAGGATTTGAACTTCAGCCAAATCACTAAACCATAATCTTTAAAAGTATTCTTGGAGACTTTCTATTTGATGCATATCTTACAAATCTAATCTTGTGTTGTTTCTGAATTTAATACTCTGCAGAGAGCAAAGAACAATGTGTATGCAATGTTATGTACATCAATATAGTGTTTATAAAAAATTCTACTTGTAAGACTCTTAAAATAATAGCACAGAAACCCAACAAATAAATCACCAAAACAAAACAAAGCTTTGTGACCTTTATCCTCTGTTCTACAAACAATACATCATGCAGCAGAAGTACAGGAACAAAAATATTAAAATTATGCCCAAATAAGGAAATTTTTTTGTTTTTTTACAGTGTGGCCTCATTTGAAGTGTTCTTTCAAAGCAACATGAGATTGTGACAAGAATGTCTGAAAGATCTGAAATTGTTTCATAAAAGGTATGTCAGAAAATGCAAAACTTGGAAGAGTGATTACACAGTAGTTATTCCACACTAGTCTGTACAAGGAAACAATACACAGCTTCTTCTCTTCATTTAGATTTGCTGAGAATAAAGTTTAACTATCAAATTCACATCAAGTACTAGCCTTTTTGAGAAGGTGGCTTCAGTTTCCTGCAGACAGTTAAAGAGCATCAGGTCAAGGACCAAAACAACAATCATTGTATCTACAGTTCTCTTCCTCTTGTATAATTTCCTGGAACGCTTTCACTGTGGGGCACATTGAAAAAAAGATAATTGGTGTTCACAGAATATGAGTTTATGGTTATTCTGCTGTTGAAATGCTGTTGAAATGCTGTTGAAAAACGTGCATTGGTAAGCTCTTGGCTGGAACTTTGTTCAAGATAGCCTCAGGATCTCTACAGCTAAGAGGTTTTGTCCATCAATTCAACTTCTCTTCAGCTATTAATGTAATGTCAGAACAACTAAAACACAAAATACTTTGCACCATTTTCTGTGTAATCACCACAAACAGTTTTAACAATTTTACATAGCTAAAAACATGAAGTTAACGTGTGTAGGTTCAACGAAAAAACTGTCCTCAGAGTGGCCCAAGTCAGCTCTTCATCTTCCCAATTTAAAAAGAGCATGAGAACAGGGCACAACTGTGATGGGATGGGAGAGGGCTGCCCAGGGCTGACAGTATGTGAATGTACCTTCATCCTCTGTACCTCCCAGAAAATCCTTATTTTGATTATACTCAGCAGCTCTGTCCATTGACATCTGATAATAAAATAGCATGCAATTTATGTAATACTGGGTTAAAGGTAGAACAGCATACAAAATATAATTATTCTTGGTTTTAGTTGTAATGCTTTATTTGCGAAGAGATATCAAAGTGTCTGCACACTTTCAAAACAACTGTGTATTAGAGTCTTTTATCACTCCAGAACTCCCAAGCCTTTACCTTCACTGCCAATAAAACCTTCTCTAGGGGTGTGATTCCCTTGTTCTTTGACAATCTGTTCCCTTCTGAAACCTCCACCACACCTCTGTGCCTAATCTTATGGTCCATACAGTTTACGAATAAGGACCGCATGAGCAGGACAGTGAGTTTAGGCCGTGGATTATCCCCTCCAGCCACTACCTTTCCAGGTGTGTGGACACTTTTATTGCTACTACTGGCCTGGCAGTGCAGAAGGCTAACAGCCAGCCTCAGAAAAGATTACCCAGTCTCCTCTCCTTTTACAATCCACTCACTTCACAACATTTACATTCCCAGATGGATAACTGATTCTAGACCCTGAAGAAGTTTTTTTTTAAAAAAAGAAAATTAAATATATCAGAAGGAAAAACTTGCTTTTTTAGTGTAATTTTTACTAAAATATCCTAAGAGATTTAAGATGACTCACAAACCCCTAAAAATATGGAAGCTATTTTCCTCCTGTGTGTTTTTCCCTTTATGATGAAGGGAAGGTAAAAGTACTTTCCTTTTGTTTCTTGTTATTTTCTGCTTAGTTTCTACCTTCGCCTTTTGTAAGAATAGTAACATACATTATGTTTTTGCTTGAGAAGCTCCTGAATGCGTACCACCTGCATCAGCAGGAGGCATGGCAGATAAAAAGCACTAACCTCATAGTTGCAATTACAGCTCTAAGATGAGTGCTAATCTTACTACATGTTAGTTCTCCCACTTTCAGCCAGTGCCATCCACTTTGCAAAACAGAATCAATGTTCGTCTTTGAAAACTACACGTATATATCTGTATTATACATGTATGAATACACAGATATTAAACATGTGTATATTATATGTGTATTATATACACAGGGAATTTTCAGTTACTATTATTATTATTACACTAAAATAGAGATGAAATTTGTTGCCAAAACATTGGCATCTAATGCCCTCTGAGATACCACAGCCTGAGATACCCACACAGCACTGAGAGATTATGGTACAGGACTTGTGGGAGGGTCAGTCCTTTCTGGAATGCCAGGGAGGTTAGGCAGAATACCCACAGCACCCAAAACAACCCAAGGTACCCTTCTTTAGGCAACTGAATCCAGCCTTGTTTTCTAAAATAACTTAGATGAGCCATGCCACAAAAGTCCTACTTCTGCCAATTGGTCCTGCAGGTTTCTCTGTAGTGATCTCAGAGGTAAATGTCAACTGTTTAAACGCTACAGCTACCTGAGATGAGACCCTTCTACTATCTTCGTTGAGATGTCAGAAAACAAAAGTCTAGTTCTTCAAAACAGGTAATTTTGTTGAGACTCAAACATCTGAATATCTTTGAAAAATACAGATTCAGAGGATACAAGGACTGAAGAGAAAGGAAGAAATAAAACGGAGGCACTTTTCATTGTATTTAACTTCTTCATGAGGTTTTAAGGCTTGATGAATGTCTCTATTTGATACTCTTTTGTTGGCATTGTAACCTTGGCTTGCCTGCTCCTGCATGCCTCATTTTCCAGTGTTGCAAGTGGTCACATTTCCACAATTTGGAGTGCAACAGTCACCAAGCGAATATCTTGTTCCTGGTATAGACATTGACAAGCCTTCACTGATTTTTGAAATAACAGGTCTGGATCCTAAATGTTCAGGATGGTAATAGGAGTTAAAGCAGACTAGAAAAGTGCTTTTGCTGCATTACAGAGGAGGAGATACTGTTCCTCAACTACACTAGGAACAGAAAAGTGAAGTAACTTTTCTTTCTACTTGAAAAAGAACAAATAGGCTTTCCCTTCCCTATATTTCACTGTTGCCACACAGGATAGCTTGTGTGCAAGACAAGAAACTCTGCGAATCAGAAATAACTCCACACCAAAAAGCAAACAATTTTGCCTATAAGTATTATGGTAGAGATAGAGGCCAAACTGAAGAAAAAGTAGGCCCACCTTTGTTTTTAAAGGAGAAGGTACGACTCAACTAAATAGCCTTGCATTATATTTTTAGGATCCATTCCTAAAAATACTTAAAATTATCTAAATATCGTTGAATATTCTTAGAAAAAGAAGTCTAAAATATGAAGATTTTCCATGGAGACCTAAGGCTCAGAGATGCAGTCACCATGCCAGGTCAGAAGTTCGTGTGATGAAAACAAATCTAATGGGTTTATTTTTAAATACAGGCATTTCATAATGAATATTCAGCAAGCCAGCTGCAGCCCAAAAATCATCCACTGAACACAGTCAGGAATGGTTGCAAATAATCATTGCATACATGAAAAAAGCCAGAACATTCCACACAGGTCTGCCTCTAGTTTATGTATTTGGGATTATATTTTTTTGTTGTGTGTGTTATGTATACCTAAACAGTACTTAGAAGGCAATTTAAAAAACTAGCAAAACACTATCAGCACCTCTGGAAACACTTAGGATTTTGATTCTAGAAACGTTCATCTGCCAACTGAAAAATATTCATCTGTGGAATGATTTAGAGACTTCAGCTTGTGTTTTTTTTCTCCTTTCAAATCACTCAGAAGGTAGAATCTCATTCCTCACTTCTGCAGTAACTATTATAGCTGAAATTGTTCTAACAGCGTTTATCCTACTTTATGCTGGCTGCTTAAAGAACAGTAGGATAAAGGAAATTAACACTTCAATCTTCTTTGCAGTACTATTTAATCACTGTAAAATCATGGCGTAATAAACCAGTCTGTAAAGAAGACTGTCATCAAACACACAAAAGGTAAAATAATTAAAGTACAAAATTCAAGCAGGACAGCAGTCACCACCCTCAAACCAGGATGGATGGCTTCACAATTGTTTGTGATAAGGCACTGATAGTCAGTATCTCTCCCATCTCTAAAGCTGTTTTAACTGTAAATGTAGCAGTGACATTTCTGCCACCTTACAATTCATGGCAAACTCCAGCTTGTTGCAACTGGCTCAGAGAATGTTGTTTTGTAGATTTATATTAATGATCAGAACATAAAATTTTATTGCCAGACAAATGGAATAGGTACGATAGAGTAACAAATAGCGTATTTTTAGACAATCATCTATGCTGGTAATAATCAAGCTTTAAAAATGACGCAATCTCATTCATACAAAATTTCTAGACATTTCTCTTTTCAAAATATAAACTTGGGTATCACTTATTAAATTATGCATTCTGCATAGAACAATAAGAAGATCTAATACCATATAAGATGGAAAGTAGGCATGAAACTGAAGAGTCTAGTTATCTAAAACTTAGTTCAGAAGGTTAATTTTCAGTTTGACAAGTGAGAGATCCACTCTCTATTTCTGTGCCCTGCTACATCTGAATCCCTGAATGATCTCTACAGAAAAAGTGAGAAGGAGCAAAAATGTAAGGCTATTTCAAGTCTATTTCAAGTACTGTAGGAGTTTGACAGTATTTCATTTTTCAACATATGCTAAAACACCGTGGGATGACTTTATAGCTTCTGCAGCCTCATACAGATAAATATGGCTAGATAGGATCTGGATGTTTCGTGCCGTCAGAAAGATGTAAGGAACAGCACCAGCAGGTTACTTTCTGCAGTAGGGTCCTTATAGAGAACAGCAACGCATGAGCCCTCCATAACTAGTTACAGCAGCAGGAATCCAGGCACAAAGAAACAGAGATCACATCCAAGCTCATTTGCCCAGTTCACAAAGCAAGGCTACACAGCGTCTGAATTGTACTTTACAGTACTAGTAGGCTAGTTCACTCGGGGCCAATGCCTCAAACATTGGTGAATGACTAATTTATGATGAAAAAGTTTCATTTTTAATGGAAATGAGTCAAAGCCAGGAGAAATAATGAGAAAGGAAAAAAGAATAAATTCCTATTATGTGACCCAGTTGAAGCCTAACTGTATATGCTATTCCTGCACAGTGAACTTTTTGCTCCCGTTTTGTTTCCTGTTCTTCTGCTCTGCAGAAGGCAGCACTACTGACCAATTCCAGCTGAGAGCTTTTCAATTTCCATACTCCAAGGGCTCTTTTCTATCTCCTCAACTCATTAGAAGGAAACACAGGCAACAGAAGATGGAATGTTTTTCTTCCCCTTTTATGACAGCTGCCATTTGGTCAACCGAAGTGGCACCGCTAGCACAATAAAATCACCAGCATGAAACTTAATGCATCCCACAATAGCACGCAAATTTTAAGAACATCAGGCTGGCCATTTGCATCAGGGGAGCTCTGTCTGGACCTGGATTGGGGCTCTGAAAGTGGCCATCAGCAGATGTTCGGGGAGAGAGCATCAGAAAACCTTTCCAGTGTGAGGCAACACACTGTTTAAAAACCTTGAGCGAGAGGCTGTATCTGGACTGTGATGTCTGAGAAGTATCAATTCCCCTTCATAGCTCATTGAGTCTTTTGGTTTCCGTGAGACTCCTCAAAGCCCTAGTGACAGGCAGGTAAATAAATATTATCTACTTTTAACAGGCGGAAGAAAATGTGTTCTATAATGTGTGCCAGATGTTGTGAAAAGTAAGCAATTAACAGTCCTAGAAGTAGTCTATGTGCCACTTGTATATCTCTTTTTGCCTTAAAGATCTTACAGTCTAGGCAGATGGCATAAAATACTCCAGAAGAACAGAAAAAGTTTCTGACCTGACACTTGGTAAAGTTCTTAATTTTTTTAATTTTTTTTAAAATATAGGAGTGTGTGACTGTTATTTTTTCTTCTATTTTAATGCATTAGGCCTTCTGGTTCCTAATATCTGATATAACACTGTTAGACCAAAAATGCTTCCCTGTTTTTCTCTTACTTTCTCAGTACATCACCTTTCTCACATATAATAGTTAAACAATTATTTTTTTTAGGCTACCAACAGAAGATAAACTACTTTACAGGCCAGAAAGCATTACCATCTTCATTATCATCCAATTAGATTACCAGTAAAGCGAAGATAATATCATGTTCTTATTCTTCAGTCATAAAATAGGTTCTAAGGTATAAAAGACTGAAATACTAGAATTTAGGCTAGGCTGGAAATCAGGTTTCAGTATATTTAATTTTCCTACCTTTGAACAGCAATTTTTACTTTCAGTAATTTCAGAGATCGATTTCTGGGATCTAAATGTCAAGGAGATTTACCCAAGGAGGGTATTTTATGTTCATGTGAGGAAAGTTATGCAAACACGCACAGATTATATCCAACTAACAGCATTTTTCATGCTAATGAAATTTTCTTCCTTTATGCACCAAACAATGTTTTCAATTTGAGCATTTAAAAAAAACCAACTTTATTATTTCCTTTATCCAAGCAGTGATGTGTATCCAAAGGAAAACACAAAATCTATGGTGGTTTTTTTTTTACTGTGCTTTGATTTACTGTAAAATTTCTGACTTTTCCTTTCCAGTGGGCAAATACATGAACATACACATCTAATTAAAACATTTGAAAGGACTTGCCACAGTTTTCCCAAGCACGTGAATCTTCTGGGAAGAACTAAACTTGGAAAGTTTAAGCTCTAAAGATGAAACTTTTCTGAATGTATTAGCATGTGATAAAAGGAGGCAAGAACAGAAAGTTTTTATACTCGCTAGGTAACCTGTGCCACCTGCTCTCCTGTAAAAGTGCTCAGTTTTTTTCTGCATCGCCTCACAAGTTTTATCTGAGTAGAATCTTTTCAATGCATCTGAGGATTAATTAATATTGCCAGTTTATGTCTAAAGCATAACATGTAATATTTATAATTATGCACTAGAGGTCTATCACTTTTTGGAAAGACAATTTATCCCACAAAACAGCACAGTGCACCTAACCATAGTAGTACTGAACAAAAATGCCAAGGGGTAAGATAGTTGTCTGCAGCTGCTTATATTCAGCTTTCCACATGATAGCTAATGACAACCACAACTGTAAACTTCATTGCAAGAATAATTACAACTCACATATGGATTTAGAAAAAACATAAATAAGTATCAGAATATATACTTCTAGCTAAGCAACAAAAACAGACTGGTGTCTTCATTACACGCTCAATAGAATTCAGAATTGCAAACCTTTGGAAAGGAATAGAAGATGTTTGCAACCGGTGCTCCTCACAGCACTTCCAACTGCCTCCCTCAGCAGGAGCCTCTCACCGATGGCAGAAAAATAACAGTAGATAACGTTTAAACTGATTAACACCTTTGTGCCTTCCCTGTTACACACACAAGAAATGTTCATTCAGCAGAGGATGATCTTAAGAAAATGAAATAATGGCTCATTCATTTTGTGAGTATCGGTCATTTTGTCACCCGACTAGAATTATGTTTGAGAACACTGGATAAAAGGCATAAAAATTTACTATCAGCAAATGCAGCCTACTTGAACTCCACCTATTTTTAGCTACTTGTGCTATTAATCAGCAGCACAGATCCCCACTAGGATAAGAAGACCAAGTTCCTGACACTCAACAAACAAGAAATGGAACAGAAAACACAGCATGAGCAAACTAAAGGTGACAGCCATAATACAGAAAACAAAACAGACCATGAGAGAACCTTGCTTTACAGAAAGAGAAGAACACAAACTTCCCTGTAATAACAGTGTACAAGTGATCAGAAGCCAAAGTAGAAAAGATTGTACTAAAGTAAAAATTAGCAAATCAAAAAGGAGTCTGGAATGCTAAATTAAAGCAAGTGTATTATTCAGTGTTTTGGAAGAAAGCATAAGCACCCAGGAATTTGAAAGTAGGAATCAAACTGTCAATGTGTAAGAAGCCCAAGCATTACAGCAGATTATTTTATGATGTTTGAGAAATGTTTACAAAATGAATTTGCTTTTACTTCTTAGTGAATGAAAAGAAAAAAGACAAATTCAGTTAAAATCCTATATTGAAGATAGTGTCTCCATCCTACAGCTTCGGACTTTCCCACACATTAGTTGCATTTTGTGGCACACATCATCTCTGCAAACAGAGGTAAACACACAGCAGAAAAATACAAGATTTTACCTGAACTCATATTTCTAGTAATTCTTTTCTTCATAAATACATAACTAAAATGTAAGCAATTTTGTATTGGGCATTCCTTGCACCTTATAATTTTTCTCATGCAAAGTCTGATTTCTAAAATAAAAATTAAAAGAGATTTGTATTACCTTGTACACTTTGCTCCTAAATATTATTCCCAGAGAGTATACTACTTGAATGAAACAAAGCCACATGCTAAGAATAGAAGAAACAAAACACTGAGGATGATAAATAATACACAAACTTTGAGCACAAGTCAGAAAGCTTCTTATCATAGGCTTCTATGTTTAAACTGAATTTGCACTATACATTTTCCAGTCATCTTGGCATGAAAGGAGACTTTTGAAAGAAACTAGTTCCTAGTGATTTTTTTGTAAACTAAATGTTTAAAGCTTACCTTGATTTAATTAATCTGTATAGTTTCCTACTGAGCAAGAAGTTACATCCCATAGATTCAATTACATTTCCATGCCAGGAGCAAAAAATAATATATAAATAAAGGGATAAGTTCTCTGCTCTGCCAGAGAAAGAGATGCTTAATGAATCCAAGGTTATCTAAAACATTTAAACCCTAAATAAACCTTTACCAGTCACCCTAGTAAGTTCTTAAATTGCCAGGTGACAATGCATCTGCTGCACACATCTTTTCTTCTAGAAAAAAGGATGTAGAGAGCGTGTTTGCCATACGCCATTTAACACCATCATCTTAATTTGCTAGGAATGTCTTTACACATTCTTTGGTGCTAGATTGTGTACTAGAACCCTGAAAAATTACCCCAACCAGCACACTTTGTTAGCATGTGGGTGTACTGCTACCAAATCCAGTCGTGAATAACATCTGCATCTGATTATAGCACTCTTTATCCATAAAAAGGAGGGTCAACGTATCATCTGAAAGAGGTAACAGGACATCAAGAGTCTGAGAGACCTTCTGAGTCCTCAGCTGCTATATACTTAAACTGAATTTCCTGTTCCCACTCTGCTCACTGCAAAGAGGGGAGAACAATATCCAAAATATTTAAATTACCACAGGAGGTTAACTCCCCAAAAGATGGAGCACAAGGAGTGAATACATGACAGACAATCTGGTTGCCTTAGGGAGGAAATTTTGTCTACCAGCAAGCACCAGAGTTGTCATAGCACCATTCAAAACAACCAGAACAATCACCTGCAACTCCTACACTTGCATTTCTTGGCCAATAACATGATGGTAGACTATACCAATGTCTTCTGCAAAAACTATCCACTCCTCTTTTAGGAGAAAAAACATCTACATTTGTATAAATATGTACAAGTCAGCAGTAAGGACAATTTTCTTTAATAATAAAGACCTCGTGAAACAGCTCGTTTTTTACTGACTCTATTATAAAAATAGACTAATTAAGACAATGACAAAAATAGTGCTGTCTCCTAGTCAGCTGCCACAATTGTGTAACCACCAGGCTTCAGGCCAGGGTGGTTTTGAGACAGCTTCCATTGCTCTGACAAATAACCTCCTCTGCTCCACTGACAAGGAAACTGCATCCAGGCTCATCCCATTGGGCTACTCTGCAGCACAGGACAGGGAGGTTTCCTCAGACGTTCATGGTTACAGAGATAAACAGAGGTACCTGAAACGGTGCTTCCACTCAGAATGAACCCAAAGCATCATCATAGGCCCTACGGAGCCCACAGGTCTCAGCCCTCAGCATTATATTACTGAACACCAGTCTGAGAAAGCCAGGGAGGTAGATTTGCTGAATTACCAGCAACGCAGGTGACTGCGATTGTTTCAGTTCAGATAGGAAGGGCACGTTCTCCTACTGTTCTCACAGCCTGGCTGAAGTCAGCACTTGACTGAAGACCAGATGGCTAATCCCAAAGCCAGAAAAAATGAGGAAGCCTTTGAAGAACATGTCATTATTTCCATTAAAGTAACACTTAGGATTTCCAACACAGAGAAGAACCCAACAGTGAGCCCCTTACAAGCATGCCTCAGAGAATATACACCTTAATTACATATTAGCATTTCTGTAAATTTAAGTTCCAGGTATTCATTAAATCAAATCTGAAAGCTAAAGAGCGGTAGATGTGACCATGTAACCTTAAACAAAGACTTACTCACTGAACAGAGATTGATTGAGACAGAGATCTGTGGGAAAATTGTCTCTGAGTACATCATTAAAAAACTATCACGGTGTATGTACGCAAAGGAAGCAATTTAACATAGGTGTTTTCTAGGTGATAAATGCTACAGCCAAAGATTTGGCCACATATAATAAATTTGCCACAAAGGCAGCTAATGGTTTCCTGAGCTACATTTGAGGGGTTTTGCCAGAAGGCTGAAGGGGTGATCCTTCCCCTCTACTCAGCACTGGTGAGGCCATACCTGGAGGACTGGGTCCAGTTCTGGGCTCCTCAGCACATGGTCATACTGGAGAGAGTCCAACAAAGGGTCACAAAGATGATAAGTGGACTGGAGCATCTCTCCTATAAGGAAAGCTGAGAGAGCTAGGGCTGTTTAATCTGGAGGAGAAGGCTCTGGGGAGATCTCATTAATATGTAGAAATATGTATTAATATGTAGAAATATCTGAGAGAGACTGCAAAGAATATGGAGCCAGGCTCTTCTCAGTGGTGCCCAGTGACAGGTCCAGAGACAATGGGCACAAATTGAAACACAGAAAGTCCCCTCTGAACATCAGGAAACACTGTTTTACTGTGAGGATGACAGCACTGGCACAGGTTGCACAGAGAGATTGTGGCATCTCCCTCTCTTAGTAATCTGGGCATGGTCCTGGGCTCTAGGCGGCCCTGCCTGACCAGGTGGGTTGGACCAGATGACCTCCAGAGGTCCCTGACAACCTCAGCTATTCTGTGATTCTGTGAAATAAGCTAACTCACCAGCTAAGCTGAACTCAAAGAAAATCACTTCTGTGTGCCCACACAGAGTGGGTGTGTAACAAATGTGGCACAACAAATCCCTTTTAAATTCACACTTTTCATAATTCAGGTTATCTTTATGTGTGCATATGCAGAAAAACTCCAAGAAGAAAATTTTTTGTATTTTGGGGGTGTGTTTTCTTTACTTTTTTTTTTTTTTTAAAGAAAAAGAATTATCTAATTAACTGTAGCAAATCCTGTACATCAGTAGCTGTCTGCTCTGTAGAAGTGCCTTTATCACTTAACCTATAGGACTATACCCTTTGCTAAAAGCAGTAGAAGATTGCAAGACTGGCACTGCATCAAGCTGACCTTGAGGTGGGAATTCATTTCCAGGTGTCCATTCTTTCCCCTCATACTACTTTAACAGATTTCAGGCTTTTCTTCTGCAAAAGTGGTATACAGTTATACTTGGATGGTTCATTGTGTTATTCTATTTTGAACATAAAAAATACAAAGAACATTTTCAGTTCAAAATTAAAAAAACATTTCCTTCTATCCAAAAGTCTAATCAGATTGCTAACGACTTCAGAATATTTATTCCACAAATTGGGGTAACAGAGCATCTTAGTACTTTCATTTTAAAAATATCGAGTACCACATGATTGTATGTATTTCTTAAAATATTTTTCTACCTGAAGTTATAAACTACATGCAAGAATGTAAGCTAAAGCAACAGGAAAGGCAGATTCCAGGAAGCACAAGAGATCATCAGCAAAGACATTAATGTGGCTTGTGACACAATGTTGCACAAGAATAAAACAAAATCGAAGTAAATATTCCCTATTTGTTATCCTCTTTTATTTAAAATGGGTACATATGTAAATAAAATATCTTAATTCTATAAAAATAGAAACAGAATTTTCAAGTTGAAAGCATTTCTACTGCTTTTTCTTATATAAGTTCATAAAAATGTTCCTAACTTATTTTCAATAATGGGAAGGCAAATGCACATAACTAAAAGCATATCACTATTTCAGTTTTAAGACTATTCAAGGAGAAGGGACATCACACTTAAGGGGATTCCAAGTTGTCAACAGTCCTTTATTTTTCACAGCTAGGTCTTTGCCAAACCATTTAAAAGCAAGCTTGCTATTTTGCACATCACTAACGCCTACCCATCCTTCACATTTCACTCCACTAGTGCCCTTTTGTATTATACATCAAAGCACAGACCTATTAAATAGAATGTTGGAAAAAAGAGAGACGCTCTAATGTTACTTACATTCCATCACACTGTTACTCCTTGCTTTTACTTGTCGTTCTCTTTGAATCCCCTATTGATGTGACACATTGGGACGTGGATATACTACAGATGCAGCGTGATTCATCAGGAGTATATGGCTCCTCTTTCAACACAAAAATGCTTTTAGAAGATATCCAAGTTCATTGACTCAATGTTTCTCACTAGGAGGCTGTTTTAAGGCTGGTTTTCTTAGTTTTCTCATGCCAGAGTAGTGTTGCCATTTTCCCTGCATCCCTGCTTCTGAGGTCAAGCAGCATGTTATTAAAGCCCCTTTAGGTGTAGGTACTGGGCTAAAGTAAAATAAGCTTCTTCTAAAATCTTAGTGCTGCTTGCTAGACTGTTCGCTTTATTCTGCCTTCTTGCAGATAAGACCAGTATTTGAATTAGATTTTTTAATTATATGAGTTAATTTTAACAAATCCTGACAATATTTAATCTGACAAACAACCGAAAACAGCAACCTAAACAGGATAAAGCAGTAAAAAGAGATAAAATGACAGAGGGCAAAACAAAAATAATCCTGATAGTTTCAAACTAAATGGATATGTAATTAAGGATTTTAGAAACAGGATTGGCAGAAAATCCTCATAGCTGGTAGAAATGTCATTGTGACTAGATCTGACAACTGTCTTGAACTTCTGACACCTGACAAGTTAATTGAGTCATTTGCAACCCATTACCTGCTCCAGCTACTTTCATTTTCTAAGAAAAAAATACCTGTCCCGGAGCAAATTGTTCTATGACACTAGAATATAGTAGCTTGTTGATGATGAGTAGCCTTGAGGAGATTTTATTCTGGCTCTATCTCGGGAAGAAGAGAACATAATTATCTGCAGAGACACAGAGAAGGAAAGAAACTCTGGAAAATAATAATTCCATGAGCATTTAATACTGGCACAGAGTGGCATGATCACAGTTTCGACTACTCATTCCTGCTCCTTTCCCCTCGGGCTAGTTCCAGCTGGGATTAGTTCTCCCAACCTGGAGAGGAAAGGGGCAGCACGAGGGTGGCAGAGTGGGAGCAGGAAAGGATTGCCAGCTCAGTAGAAGGCAGATGAGGAGGACAGCTTGTGTGGCAGCAGGGTAATTTTGTGCTAGCTTAACATGCGCATGGAACTACGCTGTTAAGACTTACTGTATTGTTGCCAGAACTGAAAAGTACCATTGCATTTGATAGCCCGCTTCCTTGGAATTCTGCAAGAAGAGTATTCAGGTGGACTATTGCAAGTCCTTGACTGGACTTAAACTGAAACCCAACTCAGCACCTGTATTCCTTCTAAATTGCTTTATCTCTCCTGAAAGCCCTGTGCCTTCTTGCTGCGTGCCACAGGATGATCTTAGCTTCCATGGAAAGATCCTCTTTTCCAGACCAGTTACTTTGCTTAATTACTGCTAGCAAGCAATACTGAATGAGCTGTCATTTCCAAATCAAGGTCATTCTTTGTAGCAGATATATTTGTCTGGAGTAAGTTTAGCTGTTGTTTTTACCTTTCCAAGATAGTTAGAGTCCAAAAGAATGATCAAAGAACCCTAACCCCATACATTTTCATTACTCTGTGTAGTTTTGGCAGGTTTGCTGTTATATATAAAGCACATAGGCATTCACGTTAAAACCAACATACATATACTCTGTAAAGTAATACTAATTTTGCTGTTTCAAATATTTGAGGAAAAATCTGGCTTCCAGTTTTTTAAAAAGATTGTCTAGAACCCCCTGCTCACTCCCTGGCTCAAGCAGTAACTTGTCAGAAGTTTCACAACTGAAAACTTCTAAGTGACACTAACTTGTAGCTCTCATGTGAATGCACAAATTTTGGGTAAACCAGACATCTGTTCCAAAATATTAAAATCTTTCTAATTTTTTTTTCTTAAGTTCTAGAATGTGATCTATGGCTTCTTTCAGTTTCTGGAAACACCTCTATTCATCACAGAAATCAGGCAAAAATCACAGTTATCCAAGGGGATTTAGGCTGACTTAGTGAAAAAAAAAGGATTACTACTGCAGCCAACCCACCAGATTTTATTGCCAGCAGTGAAAAACAGAATAAAAGAAAAAATAAAATAAAATAGGTTTTGACAATAAACTTCCACCACTCAAGATTATGAAAGAAAGCTGTAAAACGTGACCTAGAGCATACAAAAAATGGATCCTGATTTTAGGAAGCGTCTCATAATTTTTCCAATTTTTGCAATACTGA
>JAOXJM010000012.1:9956768-9970396 GCA_026413425.1 Tringa solitaria
GATTATGAAAGAAAGCTGTAAAACGTGACCTAGAGCATACAAAAAATGGATCCGGATTTTAGGAAGCGTCTCATAATTTTTCCAATTTTTGCAATACTGAGTTGCTATGACTGTTCAAATCTTTTAGATGCTACATCATTTCTACTTTTTTATTTATCAGAATCAACTTTCTAAATTGCTAACATATTATGGCATGTCTCTATCCCCATTTCTATTTGGAAACTACTATTAAAATTATTTCACAGAAAAGTGGATGTTTTTAAAACTGTATTTGAATGGCATTCTGTAATGTAAACACTAAAAGATGTATGAGCAACGGGAAAAGTAACTGGACATGGAAAAACTACAGCAACATAAAAAGAATTCAAGATTAGAGGAGCATGCATTTTATGAAATGGAATGACAGAAATAATTACAACCTACGCCTCAAATTTCACTAAAATTCTAAATTAAATTTTAAAATGGTCACATAGGTTCTGTCATACATTATTCCAAATCTAGAAACCTGAGAAATCAAGTTAGAGTGGCAGTGTTAGCACATGTATAAACCTCTAAAATTCCAGGGTGTAGATAGAAGAAATTACTTTTTGTCCACTCTGATTCGTAACAGTGAAGAGTCCGGAGCAGTTTGCTTTAAAAGCAGTTCAGTAACCAAACCAAATGTGACAGTCACAAAACCGCCAGATGAATGATAACTGCCTGCTGCAGGAGGTCAGCAGTTTCACTCATCTCTGGGTTTCCATTAAATTCAAGAGCTAAATTTAACACATCCACAGGACATATTTAAAAGGAAACAGAAACAAGTCACCTTATTTGCGTATAGGTGAACAGATGACAGAGATGTCTGAAAGCTGTGGATCCTGAGAGATACTAAATAGTAATGTGTCATAATAGTAAATGATAATACAAGACACAGAAAATATCGTTAGAGAATGAAGAATACATTTTTCTCCTGGGCTGCCTGTAAATATTTAAAGTTAGGGAAAAGACACTGTAATTTATTGGTGATTGTCAGAGGAACAGAAGAGGAATTTTTCTCACCGGTAAATCACTGTTCTGTCTGCCAATAAGCAATCAGTTATTCCACACTATCACATCTCAGCTGCTCATACTTGTCCCTGTGATACATCTCCACTTTGAAAAAAAGTTTCTAAATAAAAAATTTTTACTACTTTGCCATTAGTGCAGTTTTTTACCTTAAGCTCTAATGCAGTTACTATTGTAGCTGAGTGGAAAAAAATATTACTGACCAAATTCTATCACAACATACTTTATGCAGAATAAAAATCAAAGTAATCATGAAGGCCCTGTGATGATGAAAGGCAGCGGTGCAGAGGCAGAAAACCGAGTCCTTTGGGATGGGACAGGTAAGGATGACATCTGGTATCCTGCCATAGCGATGCTCTCTGGGATGATCAAACTTCATCCAGAGCCCAAAATGAGGGGCAAAAAATCCCAGATGACCTCACTTCAGAAGCAACTGGTATATATCATCATAGTTAAACCTTTTATTTTCAAAGCTGCCAGCCCTGCTCCAGGCTGTGTGCAAAATTAGCTATTTAGGCAAAAAGAAGAAAAATGAAGATGAATTAAGCCTAACATACAGTGAAAAGAGAAGTAAAAAATTATAGCAAATCAATCCGGAAAGGACTGATACTTTTAGTCTAAAACTTTTCTAGATTGTGTTACATTTTTTTAATCTAAACATCAAGTTTCAATTGATATTATTGAAAATGTATTATCCATATCAATAACTACAATCATAAGCATAATGAAATAAAGAAATGAAATAAAGAAAATCAGCATCTCAAAAGTAAAATATAACTTTCATGTTGATATTGTTTCTTTACACTTGAAAAGCTACCTTATTTCTGATCAAAATTTTGCCAGAGCTGTATTCCCATTCACTTCCATCCAAAAGCCTCACAAATTATATGAGTTTTTTTATCTTAACCATTCTGTCTGTATCAGGCTTTTCCAAGCTGCAGCAATTAATATAATTCTACTGAGATAGCACACACTTACTGTTTCCAAATTTTTCCAATTATTAGTATAATTTGGAGATTTAGAACCACACTAGTTCAGGCAACAGGATCTTCTCATTTCATTAATTTCTAATTTAATTTTTCAAAGTATATCTCATTCGTTTCTTTTTAGGTAGAATTAGTATCTGTGTAATTTCATGAATAACTGTTCTTTTGTTATTTTGTGATAGAGTAATTTTGTTATTACTCTAATATAACAATTAAGCAAAAATCAAAAATAAACCACAGGGTAACATGTTCTATTTGTATAAGTAGTCTTTAAAAGGAAAATACATAGTGGAGTATATACTGCCATAGGACAAATAAACTGCAGGTTTCTTGCTACTATTGAAACAAGGTGAAATTTTCCACTCCGCTTGATTGTGTTTGGGTAGAACTGCCCTCCAGATTCAGGTACTTCATTGAAATCCTCTGCCCCACAGTACTCTTTATTTTAGAGCTGATTAACATTTTGAACAAAATAGTAAAGAAGCTTGAATGAAAGAGTTTTCTAGGGAAGCACATCTGTTTTTTATCGATTTAGGAAACCTTTGTTATCGTAAAATTTCTTCACCCTTGAAAAGGTATGATTACAAAATATTTCTCAATTTTAGCAAAGTCCAAAAGGTAGAACCACGATTACTGTGAAAAACTGCTTTTATTAACCTGCTTCCTATGAAATTTATTTGACATTATTGCAAACTAAGATTAGATTAACAACACTTAGTATGGAAATGGTGTTTCCCAACACAGAGGTTAGATGAATAGGATCACATTTCTCCTTCTAACTATTATGACTAGGGAACAAGATCTTAGAATTAGGATACAAGATTCCATAAAAATATTATCTCTGTCCTCAGTTATGGTCAAATAAATAAATCCAGAAAAAAACAGTGAAAGGATTTAGCTTGTTCCCCAGCTGAGGGACAGGCCTTAGCTTAAGCCTTTTAAGATAGAAGGCTTAAAAATTCATAAGTAGGATGGAAAAAGTAAATAGGAAGAACGAAGTTCACTACCCCTTCAACCACAATAGCAAATTTAAAAAAAAAAAAAAATTACTCTTATAAAACTCTAGAAATTATTGCCCAAAATGTAAGACAGTCTTTGATTTCGGACTCACTGAGCTGAAAATTTCTGAAGGCTAGCAAACTATACCAGAGAAATGTGGCTTGCCCTATTCTTTTGTACTTTTTTAGGGAAATACTACAGGCAATGGGCAAAGAGAGCGTATAGGGGTACATGGGTCCTGAGTGTGGCCTAGAAGTGCCCTTATCATGCTCACTGGCAGGTAGCGATGTTCCACAGTTAAAAATAGGGCCAAGGTTACACAGAAGCAAATAGACATCAAAAATAGATACAGAAGTTCCAGGTACTATTTCTCTATAGCATATGGTTATGCTAGGATAACCAGGATGTTCAGCTGGATACAGATATTGCAGTGAAGGGATATATATTTTAATTTGAAGATATAGTCAATAGGGTCACCGAGGCATTTTGGAAATAATCCTAAATTCTTTGCTTATAGTGCAAACATTGCAGAAGTTTCCTGTGACGACTGAGTAAAGGCATATCCTTCACAAAGAGTGCCGTAGCTGTGATAGGTAACCAGTAGACACAAAAGCCAACAGCTATTCATTTCACTCTACCTTAACTACCTGCATTTGATCAGCTGAAAAGCCCTCTAGACTTGACAGATTATATTGACTATAACAGGAGTTTAGATAACTAATTCATGCACAGACACCCACATGGAGACCTCTAAACATAGGTGTCTTAATCCATAGCTGAATCCTGGCACATGTAATTCAAATGTGCCTTGACTATTCACATTTAAGTAATGCATATTATAATGCTTTTATGGTTTTATTATCTTCCATCCAGGCTTTGATTGCTGACCCCATTTAGCTTTCCAGATAATAGCTGTTTGATGATTTGCCAAAACCAAAATCATATGTACAGATTGTTCTTTGCTGAATTGATTGATTCAGGACTTATTTTCAAGATCATGTCTGCCCCATTTGCAGATGTTCTGTTCTTCTTAATAAGGACAGGAAAACTGACAAGTCTTGTTAGAAAATTCATATCACTTCTCTTCTGTTATTCCAGTCTGCAGCTTGTCTGAAAACTTGCTGCTGCTATTCATTCTTTTAATCAGAACCAATAAATCCCACTCTTCAAGCAATTTTTATTTTCAGATAGGATTTTCAAAGAGACCTAAAGGATTAGACTTCTCAGCTCTCATTAGCAGTCACTGGGAACTGGGCTTTTAACTGTCTGAAACTCCTTATCTCACTCCTATAAACTTTCACATCCTGCAAGTCTGACTCAATACAGACAGCAGGTCATCACTGAATTATGGTTTAAAGGACTGTTTTTAAATCGAGGAGCTGCTTACCTGAACACAACCAAAGCTGATATCTGTACCATTACAAACTTGCCAGCCAGACTTATGATTCCTTCACACGTAACTTCCAATGCCAGGATAACTCTGGGATGCTGGTACTTGTTCTTTCAGGCTGCTTCTAAAAATAAATGAAATGGGCAAGCAACAGTTCTCTGACCCTGGTATTGATTAGCACAGCATGGCTCGCATCCATTTGGCTGACTTCTCTCACTCTACTCTTATCTCCTTGTCCTCCAAAACAGAACAGCTGCATTCTACCTGCCTCTTTGCAGTGGCCTTTGGCCCATAATATATCCCCAGTCCTTGCTGGGGATTGTCTGGAAAAGTGCTTATTTAACATTTCAAACTCAGCTATGGACACGAGCATGCCAGCAATTCAGCAGCATGGATGATCATAAATCTGTGCTCAGGCCCAAATTCTGTTCGTGACAAGTTTATTAACAAAGACATAACTGCTCCTAGAGTGTGATGCAGTTTGGGTGACAGTTGGATTTTTTTCGACTGAAATAAGGAGAAGTAGATCTCTTGATGGGTACATTTCACTGAAGATTTTTTTTTTTCCAGAGCAATTATATTCTTCCCTGGGGATGTATCTTTCTCTGTCCTTTCTTAGCCTGAAGATGTAATGACGTTCTCTGAAAATGGAGAAATCACTCAAAAATCACTTAGTCATCTCTTCAGTGTGGAGGGCTCTCTCTGTCGAGGGTTAGCAGTGTGAGTTTCAGAAGAGAGCCTTAATAAACGTCTTAACAAAAATATTTTGAGAGGTGTCTATTTAATTGACCATCACAGTATAAGTGTCAAAGTAAAAAGGTGACGACCTACAGTCTCAACTACATGGAAGTTTAACTACGTCTTTGAAACAGATGCCCAAATCCAGACAGGAGAGAGAGGTTAGAGTGTTGCTTCTTCTCCACTCGCAGTTACTGCTGTGTATTTCCAGACTTGGTGCCTTGCTTCTCTTAAGAGTCCCATGTCTATCAGATGCCTAACTCTTCCTCTGTCTTCTTTAGAAAACTGTTGCCTAAACCAAAATTGCTTAGCCTAACAATTCACATGCATTGCTGGCACAGGCGGTCCTAACAGTGACCAAGGTTTCTTTGGATGTGGTCCTCAAGACTTTTGCTGCCTTTTCTTGCCTAATTCATATGTCATTTCCACTATTCCTATGCTATTCTCATTCTCAGCCCCTCATATTTCTCTGGTTTCAGTTGTCTCATTTTGAAAACATCAGTTGTTCCTTAAACAACATGATTCTTAATCTCATGTTTCACCTCCTTTCTTCTATAACTTTTCTGGGGGCAAGGTCTTCCTTGTCTTAGTTCTGTTATCTCTCCTGCCAAACATTAAAGAAAAAATAAATCACCTGTTGCCTTATTACATCATGATCCTATCCCAATCACCCAATCCTCTTCTAGACATTCCAATCATGTCTTTTAGACGTGAGTTCTTCCTTGTGCAAACCACCATTTCACTGTGATGCTCTCAGGGCTCTGAGTTTTTTCCTCTCCTCCTAGAAGCAAGGCAGCTCAAGGCCAGCTCACTGACAGGAGCTGGTGTGAAAAAAGAGCTGGAAGTGGGGGCTCCCCGCTCTGTCTCTTGGGAGCTGCTGTTAAACTGAGACCCTGGGCCCCAGGGTCTGAACCGTGCTGCAGTTCTGTGGCCACCATTCCAATGCCTGGGCATGCACCTGATTGATCCAGACCCTGACCCAGACCTTCAGACTTAATACCCCAGCCTGATCTCGGGTCTTTCTCATCACCATGGGCTTGCTCAGTGGCCCGGACTCTCAGCTAAATCTGCAAGGTCACCAGATCTGCCCTGCTTCCCTTGCTCAGGTGCAGCGGGAGCGGGTCAGTGTCGGTGAGGCTGCTGCCTCTGCCAGCCTTGTTTGTGTCCTCAGCTTCTGGCTCACTTTCCCTGCGGGAGCAGACTGCCTTCGCTCTTCCCTGGCAGATTCCTTCTGAGCCGTTTTTCATTCAGACTTTTACTTCTGCTGAAATAGCACTTGGCTTTTATCATCTGAGGGACAAACAGATTCAAACAGCTCTTGCTTCTTTCATTATTGTTCTGAACTACTTTATTTAGATGGAGTATATCAATCTTACATTTTATGATAGAAGTATGTTTTGGTTTTGTAATCATACAATCAAGTATTTTTTTTCTCTTTTCTCTCTTAGCAATCTTTCAGGAAATATGATGATTATAATCACTTTCCTTTATTAATAGGCATCTCCCAAGAGTCTAGCAATTTCCTTCTTAGCACTTTCTAGTGCTTTCCTTCGTTCACATGCCTTTTCTAAAAAGGCTTTCTCCTTTAAAGGTACAGTTTCTGTTCTTAAATTGAAGACATGCATTTCTAGGTCTTCTCCAGTTTCTTTACTACTTCTTCTTGGCTTAGTTCTATTGACTCCATGGAGACAAACACAAATATGCCTGCTTCAGTTGTCACCTTTGTTTACTACTACTTAAAAGTTATTTTCTATCCACCTGCACTCCTCTTATAATTAAAATGTGAAGATGTACTATGAGATCTGGACTTGGTGAGAACTGTTCAGTCTTTTGATACTTCTAGAAATACTGTTTTGTCTCTGACTTTCTACATTTTTCCATATTTATACCATTTCAGTTCTATTTCAACGTGTCCTATTTCTTTTTAATGCCCCTTCAAAAGACTGAACAGTCAACAACTTGTTTTGTTGCAAAAGCTATTTCATTGCCATACTCTTCTGTTGTTCTTATCTAATTCTTTATCCGAGACATTACAAATAAAAATGGAAATGTTAGACGCAAGCATTTCTTCACCTGAAAGCTCCAATGGTTCTCTAAAGCCCCTCCTGTCCTTTCATGTACAGTAATACATAATTCTTTTCCATAATTTTATCACGGAGAAAGCAGAATACTTGTGCAAAAATGAGATTAAATTAGAAAGTACATGTAACCTTATTTTTAATACCATTTCTTTCTTTCAGAAAACAAAAGATTGCATTAAAGAAAAAACCTGTTAATTTGGCCTTTGGAATATGTCTTTATTGAGAACATTTACTATCAATGCTTCAATCTTTTTATGAAAGAATTTATACTGTTATGACCTGCATTTGTGTGAAACCCTTTGCTCTGAGTCACTCAGCTGATGGCTACTTTCCAAAATACTGGAATTACTCACCACAAATCTACTGCAGTGACAGAAATCTAAGTTTTAAATAATGGATTTAGGAGCCTATATTATATTTTGGCTCACAAGATGTATTACCATAAAATAGACATTAAAGATATGTGCGCAGTGCAGCAGACTTCCAGAACTCAAGAATAGGGTGACATATGACATGAGAAATTTAAGGTTTTCTGGAGTTTCAGAAGTCAGTTGGGATCCAGTTTGTAAAAAGTTAGTCTTATGATCACAGAAATCTAATCTTTAAGATCATAACTATTACTGCATTCAAAGAGAATGTTAATTGAAAGTCTTAATATGTTTTTCAGAGCAATAAATAAATCTGGTGATAAATTAGAGATTTTCCTGATGAGCAAAAGTAACAGAGAATGCAGTATCTTCTTTTCACCTTCTACCCTTCTTCTTCCTCCTTCTTCTGATATTTCAACTTTCTCCCAGGTTCTGCATATTAAATACAGACCAAAGGAAGGCAAGGGAGGGCAACCCTGACCCAAAGGGTTTCCTCATCTTTCTCAGCTCCAAGCAGAAATTATATATTACTTTCTGAATACAATAAGGGGAGAAGGATCTGGAAGAAATTTTGATAGACTGGAAGTAAAATTTTGAGGATCTCATTAGCAGGAGCAGGCCTGGGGGAGTGGAACAGGGTTACTGTTAATAATCTTGCCGGTTTTTTTGTTCTTCAGAATTCATTAGGCAGCATTCCTAAGTCCCCCTAATTTTGTCAATAATTCACAGCAAAGCACAGATCCAAGCTCATCATGCGAATTAGTGGCCTTATCACTACAACGAATTAGCTTCTCAAAGTTTTTAATTTAGGAAAATTGTACTGACTCTGGGTGAGATGTGGGGCAGAGAATAGAAGACAGAACAATAAGTAATTTTCTAAAGGCAGGGAAAAATATAAAATCTATTGCTAAAATGTTCATATTTTCAGTAAGTCTTAAATAAATAGCCACGGATATCACTTGCAAACTATACGATGACAATTATGAAGAGAATCATGGCTCATGCCCCCATCTTCGCATAGTTTTAATTCATTAGTATAATGACAGATGTACATTTCTGGCAACATGACTGGCGAAGTATATTCTGAGTGAGCAACATGACTGGCGAAGTATATTCTGAGTGAGAACTGGACTGCTAACCAGACAATTAGTATTATGTCCTTTCGTCATTATGCTGTTTGTATTTGGTCAGTAAGATAATGAGGAACTTATAATATAGCTAGACTTCCTGTTCTAGAATGAGGTCGAGATACCACAGATTTAGTGGGAGGAGGAGACACCTCTGCTTATATTGGGGGTTTTTTGAGGATTTGGTAAAGCTTTTATTTTGACAAAATACCCTTTCATTCAGTCTTTTTCAATCTACATATGCCAATCAAAATACAAAACCACCTGGAATACGATTGGTCTTAAGCCTTGTGATAAATCAGGAAAAAAATTCACAAGAATGTTGTAAAAAAAGATAGAGATTCAGCAATTTTGATTTCAAAAGGTCATTTCTGGCATTTCAAGTCATGAATAGTCTCTCACAATACACTGAAGAAGCTGTCTACACTGTAAAAATAAGACAAATATAAACTCATTACTTTTCTCTGGCCTTTGGAGGACTTACATATTTGAGGAGTTTTTTAATATAGGCTTACAAGCACTGTCATAAATTATTCAGACTTGGATTTTATATTGGATTTGTTCCATAATGCAGTGATCAATCTGTGCTACTTTCAAAAATGAGAATGGCAGTTTGTGGGAATTACAGAAGTTAATAAATTCTGTTTTAATTGTTTCTAGTCTGTCACTGTGGGTCAGACAATGGGTCAGACATTTGGCTTATTAGTGCAGACTGTAATCACTGTGCTTTGCTGCATATTCAAGAATCAGTTTCTCGGTTCCTTTTTAGTTTTTTATTTAATGAGCTACTGAAGACCTTTCATATGTATTGATGATTCTGTAAGTCCATTCGCTTGCAGGTTTTGCTCAAGATTTCATCATTAGCAGATAATTACTGCTATCCCTTATTTTCTGCCATATTGCTCCTCTGTTCTCACTGCAGTCATAGAAAGGCACTTCCTTTGACACCTACTTCACAACCACAACTGTTTTAATATTAAATACCTTGCTAATTTTTAGTGGATTGAGAATAGCCTATTTTGCTCAGGAGATAGCTTGCATGTAGAGCAGTATGGTCAAAGAAAATAAATGACTGTGCCCTCCAGCTAAGAATAAATGGCATCTCATGCAGCTGAAGTAAATGTGTCAGTAATACTATTACTGTTAAAAAAAAAACAGAGGAAAACTTTTTCCAGGAAGTTAACACATAGGAAAAAATATTCCTTATCAGCTTTAATGAAATGCATTAATATACATCGACATTTCTCTTCTTAAATATTTGTAAATTTTTCTATTTGTTTTCCAATATCATTCCGTCTTTTTTTTTTTACTAGATTCTTTTCAATCCTAGTATTTCTCCCTCTACCTTCACACTCCTCATTGTACTGTTGCTGTTCCGAGCCTGCTCTCTTTCTAAATTTTGTGATCAGTCCTTCCAAAACTTGCATTACTTAAAGTTGATTATAGCATTCTGGAAATAGATATTCAGCAGTTGATAATATAGAATAGAATAGAATAGAATAATTTCCATTAGAAGGGACCCACAATGATCAGATAAGTCCAACTGCCAGCAGTATGCAACTATATTATGCAACTTAGCAGAAAGTTGCCAGTTAACCTTCTAATATCTTTAAATATGGAGAATACATCACAGTTAGTAGCCACATTAAAAATTGCCGGTAAAAGCTTCTGTTTTCCTTTAGTGTAAATTAAACTTTTAAAGGCAATACAGCAACATATGAAAACAATATTCCTTCCAGCTTCAGGAATAAATGCAGCCCACCTGAATGAAGAACCTGCATATCAGCACATGCACTGGGTTTGCGTGGCAAGGATTTCGTATCAGAGGGCACTACAGAGGTTGCTTCTGCGACAAGCTTCTAGAAGCTTCCCCCATGTCTGATACAGCCAATGCCAGCTGTCTCTAAGACAGATCTGCCGCTGGCCAAAGCCAAGACAATCAGCAACAGTGGTAGCACCTCTGGGATAATATAGTTAAGAAGGAGAGTGGGAAACCTGTGCAACATCAACTGCAGCCGAAGACAGGAGTGAGAAGTGAGAGCAACAACTCTGCAGACACCAAAGTCAGTGAAGAAGGAGCGGGGATAGAAGCTCCAGGCACCAGAGCAGAGATTCCCCTGCAGCTCATGGAGGTCCACGGTGGACCAGATATCCACCTGCAGCCCCTGGAGGACCCCACACTGGAGCAGGTAGATGCCCAAAGGAGGCTGTGACCCCAAAGGAAGCCCATGCTGGAGCAGGCTCCTGGCAGGACCTGTGGCAAGGAGCCCACGCTGGAGCAGGTTTTCTGGCAGGACTTGTGACCCTATGGGGAACCCAACACTGGAGCAGTCTTTTCCTGAAGGACTGCACCCTGTGGAAAGCACCAGCCCTGGAGCAGTTTGTGAAAAACTGCTGCCCGTGGGAAGTATTCAACTTGGAGAAGTTCATGGAGAACTGTCTCTTGTGGGAGGGACCCCATGCAGAGCAGAGGAAGAGTGTGAGGAGTCCTCCTCCCAAGAAGGAAGCAGCAGCAGCAAAGTGTGATGAACTGACCACAATCCCCATTCCCTGTTCGCCTGTGCTGCTCAGGGGAGGAGGCAGAGAACTCAGGAGTAAAGTTAAGCCTGGGAAGAAAGGAGGGTGGGGGAAGCTGTTTTAAGATTTAGGTTTTATGTCTCATTACCCTACTCTGATTTGATTGGTAATAAATTAAACAAGTCAAGTCGGGTTTGCCAGTGCCAGTAATTGGTGAATGGTCTCTCCGGGTCCTTATCTCAACCCACGAGACTTTTGTTATATTTTCTCTCCCTGTCCAGCTGAGGAGGGGAGTGATAGAGCAGCTTTGGTGAGCACCTGGCATCCACCCAGGGTCAACTCACCCCAAAAGCAGTATCACATGGAAGTGCTAGATTTAGTAGAGGATATAGACTCATTCATCCCTGCAATTAAATCTGTACCTGATAGCATTCCGGAAATCCTGAACAGAAAAACAAATGCAATACAATAGAAGCAACAGATTGACAGCATCTAGAAAGCAAGCAAAAATAATAAAGGAGTATCATGGAAGTTCCTTTGGGAATTTGTAGTGTAGGTATTACTATGTTCTTACTAGCATAATCCTTACACACATTTATTTTGTAAGATCTCAGAATTTACCATGTAGTTTTTCTTGGTTTTGAACCTCTTCAAACTAAAGGAATTTTGCAGAGCTGTTTACTGAAGTGGAAGGCAACTAATTTACACACAGCATAAATAAATTTCAGAGAATTCTGTGACAGCTGGGTAAAACCAAATGAAACTTTAAGCCAGTCCAGTTTTACTGGAGGGATAGGGCTCATTTCATCCCCTTCAAACCATCTATAAGTTAAATTAGTGGCATATGATCTCCCTATGGTACAGAACCACTTCAGAGATGTATCCATCAAGAGAACTAGCAACAAAATTGTTTCCATGAGCTGCCTTCCATCCAGCATTCACATGTAAATATTTTTCACAAATCATTTAAATGACCTGTGTAACTTTAGGGCATATAAGAGCTATACATCTTATCTTTTCCCTCCAAGTCTCTAAGCATTCCAGGCTGCCTGGAAAAGGTATGGGATTCCCAAGATTTTCACATGAATTTTGCTCACTAACTTCATTACTTTCACATTTTTATTTATTTTCCCAAGTGGAAAATTACTGACAAAACCCTCCAACCACTCACATTTTATTACAGATACAACCTTTACCTGCTTTTCCTCACGTCTCATTTACCTTGAACTATAATAAAAATGTTGATCAAGTTGGTGATGTGTCTGTGACGATACATTTGTCTTTTAGGTATATTTCAAAATGCAACTTATACAACCATTCAAACATACTTAAAAGTTCCCATCTCTTTTTAAAGTATAAAAATATAGGTATGGGCCCAACCCTATGCTGTCTTATTCCTAAAGAAGTCAGAACCTCTCAGAAAAAAAGAACCTCTCACAAAAAAAGCTGTTGAACTTCTATCTGATGCCCCAGCCTTTTGCTCAAGTCCTGGTCTGTAAGATACGTAGTCTTTTCATTAACCTTCCTATTTCCCAGTAAACTTCCTTTTACTCTTGGGCCAAGAGGACTCCTGTCTTCTCCCTTGGATATCATTCAAAGCATTAACAATGATTGCTGAAGTTTGCTTAATACCTCAGTAAATAAAACAGTTTTACTTTCTACTTCGTATTGGCTGTCAGCCATCTTCTGTGTTCCCAGACAACACCACACCTATATACCAGCAATAATACACTTTGGAAGAGCTGAAACTGTGAATATCTCTTCAGAAATACAGTTAATCAGGATGTACTTACTTGTGTGACAGTCTTAGCACTGTTTTTACTCTGGTATTTCACTGTGAGCTATCTATTTCCTGAGCAAAATAGACAATATTCATTCTAATCAATTTTTTTACTGTCTTCTGTTATCTTACTGTACTATATAAATGAACTCACACACACATTTTTTTCCTATTAGCAGCAGTGGGTAAGAAAGACAAACTGTTTTGGATTCCAAAGGAGAACCACAGGATGATTCGTTCACATTGACAAAATAAAAACCCGAATATTGAGTGTCTCTTTTACCATTAACTCTGCGATTTATCCAGACTCATCTATCAGGATATTTATTTTTACTGTATATGCTTTTTTACATGTGTATACATGTAAAAACACATGTATACATACATGTATACATGTGTATACTTTAGGTCCAACACAATGTGTAAATTTTAACTAATCAGATATGCATAATGGCTCTGTGCTTTAGTTATTCTTTTTCATCTTAAATTTCTTGTGTTTTCCCAGTTGCTATGTGATGTTTTAAAATCAATTTATTAAAATGTATGTTTTCTGCCTAACATTGTTGAAGAAAACAAATATTTCCCTGGACCAGCC
>JAOXJM010000012.1:9970496-9981979 GCA_026413425.1 Tringa solitaria
TTTGACTGGACTTATTTGAAGGCTGTTTTCAGCTAAAGGGTATTGTGCTTCCACAGCAAGGAAGCTAAAAACAGTTTCCAGATTGGAATCACAGACACATCACGTGTGTCAATGTTGATCATTTCAACTCACTTCTAATAAAGCCTGAAAAGAAAAAACATGTAAAGATAAGAGATGGAAAAACACACATCTGTGGAAAAATAAACCTTTTCTATCTGCCCAGCCAGATCTGCATCTTCATTACTACTGCCTCACTGAGAACAGACTTTAAATCATAAATTGACTTTAATAAGATGCTCGGCACTTTCTGTCCAAAGATGAATGTAATTTCCCATTAATTTTAGAAAGGGTGGAAATTGTGAGAGTACTACAATCTAGTTGGAGGAGAAGAAATAGAGAAGGCTGAAGCGGAGTCAGTAGACTTGATATTTTTAAAATAATCACTGAAGACATATTTTTCATTAAAATCCCCAACAAGGATGGGCATCTAACTCTTTTAGGATCCTAAGAGAACCAGTGCAGTCTTACTATTCTCCTAATCCATTTTACAGGTAATAAAGACTGACAAATCCCCTATTACAGAGATTATAAACAGTCAGTCTGCTACATATTTACTACGGAACAGCAACAAAGACACTTGCTGAGATCATTCAACATCTGCCAACTAGTTAAAACTAAATCACAGGAGAATTTTTTGGGATTTTAGCCAGTCAAGTAAGAATCTAAAATCTATGCATAACAGTCTGTCTCATATTGCTTTTGTATTAGGTCTCACACCTCAACAGACTGTATTTTGCATTTTTTCCTATTCTTTAAAAAACAGGGAAAAAAAGAAACAAAGAAAACCCCAAACCCAATATAAATCTGTATCAAAATCCATCTAATAATGTCCTTCCTTGAGCAAAACAAAGAGAAAGCATAGTCTGAACCGCTAGTTCTGCCTTTCTACATCTTATCACTATCCCTTACTCCAGGAAGACATGAAATATTTGAATTAAGAGCATGTTTCCTGTAGGAAGAGGAAGGCAGGGGAAATCACATTGCACATGGATACTTGCAATTTTACCCAAATCAGAATAATTGACAAGTACATACTGTCTGAACAAAGATATGCAACAGAAGGAAAACATAGCCTGTAGTTGACATTTATAACAACACTTTCAGATGGTCAGAAACACTGTGTTCAGTTCTCAGCTAGCAAGGTGTTTCTGGCTACATCTGTCATCTCTTACAAATCACTGATTCAGACTGCCACATACTAAATTATTTCAGTATATGTTTGTGGATCATTCAACCTGATATAACTCCTCCAGCCAGACACTGTACATCTATTTGCCTCATACACTTTCTGCGCTGTTTACACTTGGAAAACTGGCATCTGTTTTCCAGGGATTGTAAACCACTATTAGCATTGCAACTAAGTGTAAGCGTAGACCTCCAACAGTAGCAAAATCTTGCAGGGAAGCTAAAAGAGCCGTACTTACTGGGAAAAAAACCCACATATGCTTCTTTCATACAATTAAATTCCTGTTCTTTAGTATAAAGCAAATCTACTTAAATATCAGGCTTGGACATCACAGTCAAGTTGTTATGTCTGTGCCACCAGCTCATCATCAAACTATGAGTATCTGCAGAAGATGCAATCTTTTCTGTAAGGGCCACCTCAAATAATCCATTATTTGGCTTCTGACTTTCTCATATAAAGCTTTGGAAAAAGGCAAAAAAAGCCCCATACCTTAGACATTTACTATTCCAGCCTGTATAATAACCAGATACAGATTTTTCAGCTAAGTATATAAAAAATATCTCATTCAAGTTTTTTCTTGCTGTCCTAGGGTTCAGCCAGTGGAGCTCAATGTCTCTTTTAATCTTCTCTTTCTTCATCCTGTTCTGCAGGTAGGTTTCACCTCATTATATAAACTCAACAATAGCCTGTGAAAAACTGTATTTGACAGCTCATTCCAATCTATGCCTCTAGGACTTCGTAAAGCAGCAATTCTCTAACTTTTTGGAAATGTTACCCTACTTTGGTTGTCTGTCTTGGGCATGATATCCCTCCTTCCTGACAGCTACTTAGGTTTAACCTAATGTGCAGCACAGTCCAGGAGCGCCAGATTCCGTAATTGTTGGCAGGGGCTAGAATCCTCCAGGACTGAAGCATGAGAAGAGGCTGTAATTACTGGCTATAGGTGTTTCCATTTTCCAGGGAATTGTTAACTGTCAGCAATTAAAAATAGTTACTACTAGTGTGACAAATGGAAATATTTGCCTCTAGTAATGATTGCTACTTGGAATTGTTCCTCCTGGACAAAATGAGCTGTTACTGTCCTATCTGAGTAGTACTCCTAGAATCTCATCCTAGTGCTGCATGGCAGAAATATTGCTTGTATGAAAAGCATGGATTTCTTACTCAATTTAAAAGTTAAAAAAAAAAAGGTTTTTCATAATTCAGATTTAAATAACATTCGCATTTTCTCTTTTTTTCCCCACACTAATCTGCACGACATTATGTTTCTAGCCCTTATTGGTTGAACTGTGACAGTACTTTACATCAGATAAAATTTCAGTAAAGCTACCCCATGATTCTGAGGAGAAATCTCCCAACTCTTGAATCGCCTCATTCCTAGCAAGACAATTCTCTCAGTATTTCAATAATTCTCAGCTCCAGAATTAACACACAGTTGCCAGTGGAGCTGGCTTCATAATTCTGTATTGCACAAAGCACTCTGAGATATGTAACAAACTGAGGTGTGTCCATCAGGTCTCTAAAACATAAGACCTTCTCAAAGGCATGAAATCTTTTTTAAATGTTGACATTTCTTACGTTGCTGGTAAAATTTAATAAAAGAAATATTTAAAAAGAAAAGAATCAGTCTTACTAGCTGATATTAAAAAAATCCTTCCCAGAAAACAACCAGCAAGTTGCCTGAGCAAGAGTAACAGAGGTAAGTCAGTATTTGGATGACAGTTACAAAGGTGGTCATCACCAACAGCTATGCTATATGTCACCAGGCATATAATAGCGTTCTCTGCAGCTTCAGACTCTACAAGTCTTCAGACTCTACAAGTCGTGTACTTGTAGATAGCAACTAGCAGCCTTCTTTAGTTATCACTGGATATACTCTTTCTTTGCTGCTTCCACTGTCTAAGCATTTTCTGGCTTGCTTTCAAAATTTCTTGTCATTTGGCAAAACGGCTGTGACACTTATGCACCATTATCTCAAGGAAGCTGAAGCTGGCCATACATTAAGACTCTCAGTCTGTAAGGACATGTCCTTCTCTAGGATAAAGTGTTAGAACAGCACACTGTTTTGAAGTAACCTCTAACTATCACAGCTCTATCTTAATTTTGAAAGGACAGAAGGATTTCAGTAGCTTCATTACTTCAACAGCTAGAAAAAAATTAACATTTCAATAGACACAAAAAACATGTGCAAGAATATGGAATAAAAGAAACCTCTGCTGCTTCAAAAATAGCTGTTCTTGTATTACTTTTTCACAGATACCTGCTGTATCTTTTGCCATAAGAAAATCATACTATTATTTTTTCACTGTGAAAGCCAGTAATTTATCTCCTTATTGACATTTTCAGTTACACAAATTCCTTCATTGTAAAATGGCAGCAAAATATGGTGAAATTATTTTATATTGCCAGTTTTATTATGAAAACCACAATTGCTCTTGCCATCAACACGAAAAGTTTAGTGCTACGGAAAAGCATTTAATCTATTCTTGCAAAACATGATATGAGCTGCATGTAAATTAGACCACACCTCCTAATGACTCATGTCCCATTTGCCTTGACAGCACAGATATTTTCAAGGAAAATGACTTTGAAAACACACTTTTTTTTTCTACACATACTTTTGTTGTTACATATAAGATTCTAATCCAATCAAACTAAGGGCAGATGGGATCCTTTCATGTTTCTATGGTCACGGCTAGGTTTTTTTATTATTACTGTACTGTCTGCCAGTTATTTTTCCTGTCATTTGTATGAAACTAAAACACAACAACAGGGGGTGAGCCATTAGGAGCCATTTCTAAAATAAGAAAATTCTATTGTCTGATCATAAAAAATTGTAGAGGAGCAAGCAGTGTCTGAATGAACTGTCTGTTCATTTTTGAAAGATGACTGTATTTCAGCCTTTGCTTGTTCCCTAAAAATCTCTGCAGCAGCTGCAGAATGCTAAAAGAAAGCTTAAATACGTTTCTCTCTGTGCTATATGTGGAACACCTGCTGGCTTCCTTTTCTTTGATGTAGATTTTGGCAATAAATAAGAAGGGTAAAAAGTCTATATGAGCCAGTGACACAG
Organism: Tringa solitaria; assembly: GCA_026413425.1. Lineage (NCBI taxonomy): Eukaryota > Metazoa > Chordata > Aves > Charadriiformes > Scolopacidae > Tringa > Tringa solitaria. The sequence continues at coordinate 9,974,813 of JAOXJM010000012.1, forward strand.
TGCCCACTGGGGTGTGATCCTGTACTGACCTGGAGTCACAGGACTCATTCTATTTCTCCACTGGGAAATACACCAGCAAAAGCTGCAGAAGAAGGCATAGAAAGCTGCACTGCAGCAAAATACTAGGCCAAAAAGAATAATGATCCCTTTTCCATCAAAAGAGTAAGAATTTCTTCAGTGCTTTGAGGCTAAAAGCTATTATTGCTATATTTTAAATTCAGATTTTTCTATGCTTATCTTCATTCCCAGTTACCATAAGATCAGCCGGCCATATTTGGATTATCTGACCGCAAACACTGCAGAGGCAACTGAACAGGCAAGCACAGAAGAATCCAGTGGTGGCTCTAATGCTTTCTAACACTGGTGGTGAATCACAACAGAGAACCTTTAAGAAGACTTCAGCGTGCATGTCTCTCTAACACAGTGAGTAAGAAAACAGTGTCTGTGAGCGCTACTTAATCAGTACCTGAATGCACGAGAACCATGGACTGGATTTCAGTATTAATAACATATACATATATATATATATACACATACACGGAAAATTGTTACAGGTTGAGGATTTCACTGTCTATCCTAAAATGTAGCAACTTAGACTCAGCACTACACCATAAAGCTCATTATTTCTGTTTTTCAAGATAAAACAACTAAGTGCTCTTATCTTACTACTATATTGATGATAAATAATGCACACTGTTTTTATTTTGTTGAAATTCCATTTGAAATACTGCTACGTTACTGAGACAAAACAACAACAATGGAAGATTTTAGTAAAGTTTATAAAGTTCTGGTGGAGATTAAAACCACTGTCCTCAAGGGCAAAGCTGTCCTTGAAAGAATCCACTCTCCTCCCAGACTTGTCCAGATAAAAAGCAAGAACTAGGAAGAAGTCTCATGACAGTTTAAGAAATTATTTCTCTGGTTTACTACTTCAAGATTTATCTTGTTCCTATTGACTTGAGTGTTTTAGGAGCGAGTCCTCAAACATCAACTTAAGAATAGTACAAAAGGGAAAAAAAGAAAAAATGTTTTCTGTTTAGCACTCATAGAATGAGGGCCCCCACACTTTTCTTCTGCAATTTGTACAGAAATAGCAAATAACATTTAGATATGTGTATTTATACGACTACAAGCAATCCATGTAAAAAATATGAATAGAAAATAGTCATCCATACCAACTTCTACAGGTGAACTCGTTACAAAATATATTAAAAGAAAACAACACTTTGAAATCAAATAGATTTTAACTGAAGCTGATAAGCATTTTTGTCTTTGTGTGCTGGTAAGATTGGCCAGATTTTCTTAGACCCCATTATTTAGAATTAGTTAAAATTGGGTTTTTTTAATCATTAAATCACCATAAAATTATTTTACTGTGTAATTAATAGGTACCACCATTCACATTGCATGAACAGTACAGGAACAGTGAAGAAGCAAAAATCTGTACAGAATACATTTCACAATAAGGTAATGCACTCTAATGTATGAGATAAACATGAGTGTGACTGAGATTTCAAGGTCAGAAAAGATCATGGTGAACCCATTCTACATAAAAAACATCAGAGAATGTCATCAAGTATCATCAGGTGGTCACTGCAATCAGTCCACAATTTCTGTTTGAGTAAAAGCATTGCATCCTGTGCCCCATTTGAATCAGTTCAATGGCCTGTCAACCCAGTAATTAAAAACTACTCATTTTTAGCATTAATTTACTCAGCTTCAAGTTTCATTTTATGCCACTCATTATGGCTTTTCTCTTGACAAATTTAGCTACTTTATTCTTTTACCAGAACTCCAAAGCTGCTGTCAAGGAAACTCTCCAAATTCCCCTCAGTTCAAACCTCCATGTTTCAAAATCTACTTTTTGCACAAGCATAGGTAGGATTTTTATTGCATTGGATCTTATTTATAAGTTTTGGGTCATAATCAATAGTAAATATAATCTCAGTAAAAATACCAGGAATATTAAGAGCAAGTAGTTTACTACAGATGAGAGAAACAACAAAATAGGAACAGAAAGAAAAATAATTTTTGTTCTAATTTTCCTAAGCCACCAACACTCCCACAAATGGAATCATTCAGATATAGGTATTCCCTCATGCATTTTGGATAAAACGGTATATTAAGAAAGGATAATTTTCAAATGCCAAGAAAATTATTGCCATCTTCAAACATGAGCTCCATACTATTTTTATGAAGAACTCGGTATCATTATGTGCTTTTGGATTGCTGTCATGCCCAACTGTTTTCCAGTGCATATCAAGTGACATGACTAATATGTAACTTTTAGAGTTTTTTTTTCTCTGTTTCTCTCTTTCTTTGTGAATTTCTCCTGGTCTTGCTTGTTCAATTCCAGTGGTGTTCGTTCTGGAGAAGGACTGCTTATTGGTCTTTTACAAATTATGAGCATAGGTACTGTGTATTGAAATTTGTATTAATGGACAGAATACAAAAGAGTTCACCCTACATAAAGAGTATATGTGACACAGCTCTCAGGCAGTTCTCAGTCTCACTTCAAGTTATTTGTGTAAGTCTCAAACTACCCAAAACCCCCTCTCCACTCTGCAGACAAGATTTGTTTTTGAGAAGCAGAGTTTTTATCAGCAGTCCTCATCCTACATCTGTGACAGAACCATTAGATATCTTGGACTATTAGAGGATCAGGAATCTGGTTAGTGAATCTCTTGTAAACAAGGATATAGGCTTTGAGCTTGGTCTGTAGGAGACCAGTGTTCAGAGTAGAAAACAACTAAAATGTACTTGCCTCTGACTGTGCTGCTGAACACCTACAGTGCTATGTCCTGTATTTCCTACTCTTTATTAAGAAACAATAACTTTAAACCACAGTGTGCCACTCCACCGAAATCCAAATGAGAGGCAGTGAAAGTGTGTAAAATGCAGGTCTGGTCATCATCCACCAGCATGAGACATATTGCTTTAGCCACCTCGACATGGTAAGCGGGAACCCTTAGAGATAGTCCTGTGTGAAATCACCAGGGACCTCACAACCATTCTTGAACTTCAAACAGATTTAATTATTTGCTATTTTTCATCTTTAACAAAAGGAACAGCAATCTCTTGCTAAAACTCCTAAATGATCTTTTAATTTATGGGCTCTACCTGTGATACAAATTAGAATTTCATGTAACTGTGAGAATATCTTCCAAATAAATTCAAAAAGGGTACCTAAGAACACTGCATAATGGCACATGAGAAACAGGTAAGAAGGACATCAGTAGAATTCATTGTTTTCCTAAACTGTTTGAGTATTTTCCTTTGTCAACTCTGCATTCTGAAGGTTGACCAACCACACGTAAAATATTATTTTTATTCAGTTTATCAAGAAAGTGGTTGGTTTTTTGGCAAACAATTTGGCGGTTTGGCAAACCTCAATCATTACAAATTCCTCATTTGACATAAAAATGGACTTCTTAAGATCAAGTGTTCCCTCCAGAAAGATGTAGTTTCTCTGCTGTACTGTATTTTGCTTTTACAAAATGTATGACTATAAACATATCTTATGTGGCAAGATCTTATTTGGAAAATATAATCAATACATCAGTTGATGCAAGGATTACTCCTGCAGCTGACAATACCATTTCACGTGTTTCTTTTATGTAGTGAATAGGGACACTAAATTTAGCAGTTAGTGATACAGTATAATCTCCTATCTACATATTTTAAGAAAAAGCTTAGGATCATGAAGTCCAAAAAGAAGCACTCTTCCTCATTAACTATTCAATATGGCTCCAGATCAGAAAGAAAATCACCTTGTAGAAACTTGATTTCCATAAATAAAAAGCTTTGTATAAAGAAATCAAGCTCTGCAGAAATCTTGATTGCAACAAAATATGTTAATGGATACTACTAAAAAATATAGTGCAAGGTCAAGGAAACTGTAAAATCTAGTGCTTTTACATCACCATGTTCATGTAAGAATTTTAAAAATTATTATAGATACCTCATTTGCATTGCACCAAGAACAGAGTTGTCACCATAGTTCTCTACTTTGTATGCAAGCCTTATCCACGTTTTCTGCCCATAAAAAATAGAGAAATGTCATGATTTGCCTAATGTCACATAGCAGGAAACAGAAATAAAATCCTGTTCTATGACCACTTGACATTCAAGGCCCCTCATAATCTGCTTCCTAATATTCCTCTCCTCTCCTGTCACCCCCTCCTCTTTCAACACTCAAACAACTTAAGTCCTCCAACTTCTTGTACTCTTGTTCAATGTCTCCTTTCATGCTGCTAATACATTTGGAGTTTCCTTTCTGAACCAAGAAACAGCTTCTCCTTCATTTATTAATTCTCAGCTTAAAACTCAGTCCTTCATGACTGTCATGGACCATCACAGAAGATATCTCTGTGTGTTACCAATTCTCGGTCCTTACCCATATCAACAGACAACTTTTCAGCCCTTCCAGTGTAGTGCAATTGGCTTGCCAACCCACAATAATCTTGCTCTTACTCCAAGTAGCTAAAAAATTTTTCTTTTTGCTACAGAAAAGCACTTATTGTCAAAATAGGTAATGTAAACAGCATATTGTTAACCATTTTTATATGACTATTCATTTATTCAACTTCTAAAACCTTGTATTTATTATATTGTCTGCCTAATTCATCAACCCCTTCAGGCTGGAAGCGCATCTTTTTAAAGGTCTTTAATATTCCCAACACTCTTGGTGGCAACATAAAATAAATAAGCACTATATAGTTCATTATTGAAATTTGAAAAAACAGCAGTATTTCTATACATAAAATAGTCTACATCAGATGTAAAGACAAGGTTTGTTTTCTAATGAACATGGGTGAAAGAAAAATCCCTAAAAAGTATCTCTGCACTTTTACAATATGACAAGTTAGTACTCTGAGAAAATAAAAGACTATGCTGAATATGAGCAAATCATTATCAAAAATCACTAAGTTTGTTATACTGTAGAACAAGGAGGAAGGAATGTATTTTCAGTCGAGTGTGTCTGTGCTGGTACATTGGCATGATTATTTTTCATGGCCAGCATTTTTTTGCGATTAGAAACAAATTGAAATTTAACTGCATCTCTTCAGTTTAGAGTTAATGATTACATAGAATTTACTTGGGAAATTCTTATATTTTAGTTACTTATTTCAAACCAAGAGTTAATCTGTAAACAAGAGATTACTTTAAAAATTCAAAAGAATTGACTTTTCAAAAATATCACTTAATTCCAAACTATAATTGCCATAGAGCTAAAGTCTACTTCAAGAGAAGTTCCTGCTACCATAGTTCTCCCAGTTTTAAAAACTTTGCAAGATAATATATTTGCCTTCTATGTAATAAGGTTTTCAGGCACAACAAAGGCACTGCTAATGATGATAAACTTTAGCATTGCAAAATACTCTTAAGAGAGAGGTTTTGGAAACTATCCCATTGGAAGGTAAGATGCAGAGCTCAACTTTTAAAAGTTCATGGAGATACATTAGAAAGTTGGGATATTCCTCTACACTTCTCTAACACAGCCTCTGTTCACACCATACTGCTTCTGCAGCTGATGGAAATCTAGACAGTTTAGCCAAATGTTCCTGGAGTACCATTCATCTCATCCTGAAGCAGACACGTAAAATAGGTCAGATCAATTATGTCCCATAAGCGCCTCTTTCTCTTCAATGACTATAAATGGGCCACAGAGTGACTGAATCAACTACAGGCCGGATTCATTCAGAGACGAATCCCAGAGCCCACAACTAACTACCCTGTGAAAGTTTTCTCTAATAAAATAATGTTGAAATGTTTCTTATCAAAAAGATATGTAAACAAAAGAAAATAAAGACAAAATTTTAAATATCTAATATAATGCAGCCTAATTTCTGAGAAAGTAATAAATTGCTAGTGCTGAAAAAGAATTTGTTGCGTGTTGTTATTTCTCATAGTGTTTGTCAATAGGTACAATTTCCAGTCTGTCTGTGATTAGGAAATAATTTAAAAATTGAGCAGAACCCAATTTTGTTGTGATTCCCTCTAGAAGACAGATATCTACACATTTTGTGGTCTTTTGAAAAAGATGGAGCTTTTGAAAATACATAAAACCACACCAATTTTGTTGAAACCAGCATATTCTTTGAAGACAGTTGGAAAATGGGCTTTTTTCCCTGCTATAAAAACCAGACCAGCCAGAAGATACCTCAAGAAGAAGAAGTAAAAGCTTAGAAATATCACTTTCAGGACAATTCCACTCACATTCTGCTCTTATGTAAGCAAAATTAAGATTGCTTTATTTTGTTGTTGTGGTTTTTTTTAAAACAAAAACAGCTGACTTGTCTGGACGTTTCAATGCACATACAAAGGAAAGCTGTTCGGAGACTGTCAATAGGTCTTTCAATTAAAAAATGTAGTTTTCAGGAAATTGAGTTGCTACAGGATACTTCTAATGAAACACTTCACTGGATAAACTGTAAAAAATTATTCCACTTAATTGGATCAAGATATTTAATTTGGGGTCAATTTAACACTGCAATGCATCAGGGGTTTCAAATCCCCCTTCTAAAGTGTGGCAATGCTTCATGGATGAGTTGAACCAGAAAGCCTGATCCAGTAACAAGACCGGGGCCTCTGATATACAGCAGTAGCTCAGCAATTTCCCCCCTGCTCATCATGGGCATACCAGGATCTGAAGATCTAGATTTCTAGCACCAGGAGCAGGAAAACCTTCTTTCTGCCCTCAGGCTGACAAACCTGGCAGTTCACGCGGACAAAGTTCAGTGGTACCTTAAAAAATTTTTTTTAATGCTTCAGTATTTTGCCTTCTCCAAAAATAATCTTTTTTTAAAATGTTTTATTCCATTAAAAGATCGTAATTTTTCATTTTTGTCCTAATATGGAGCAAAACCAAATGTTGAAATATGAGAAGCTCCCATAAGACAAAAAAATCCAAATGTTGAACAGATAAAATTAAAATCTCTTCAAGGAACACTCTCTGCTGCAATTACGGAGTGAAAGAAAAGGAAAAAAGCATAGAGGCAGAATAATCCAAAAATATTATTTATTTCATTGTTCTGTTTGCTCCTGCAAAACGTAACTTTAGTATCTGTACTGCACTTAGAGTTTTAATCCAATAATCACACAAAACTGATGGCTCAGGAAGTTAAAAATAGCAACTATAGGGTATCTAATAGCCATATTGCACTC
>JAOXJM010000012.1:9986381-9998419 GCA_026413425.1 Tringa solitaria
TAATGTAAAATACTGAAGAATGAACTAGAGCTAACAAACTACATAAGGAAGTAAACCTATTTCCAGCAGAGCTGCCAGTTTGATGACTTTTTTACTTACAGAGAGTAGGAAAAAGAGATGTTGTATTCTGACTCCAACACAACAGAGGTTATTATAGTACACTAACTTCCATCTTGACACATTTAAAGGCTATTTATTCCTAACACTCTCTCTCCTCTTTTTCTCTGTTTTTGTCTTTGCCATCATATCTGGTCTATATCAGCATTCATTGCTTTCATTTATACACATCTGCATAATTAATTTCTGAAGCTTTACTTTATAAGAAAGTTATGTACTTTATCTAACGTTTTCAGGAAGTGTCGTATTTACAGCCTGTAAATGGTTTGTTTGCTGGGTTTTTTTAACAAGCTGGTATTTAGTTGACATCTGCACAAATGGGAAGGACTTTCCAAAGGTTACATGGCAATGGTGAAGCTGGTCAAACAGAGTTCTGTTAGCACAGCTGATGAGCTGGAGAGACTGGAAGATGGAAAAAAACCCCAGGTACGAGTGAGTCTTCACTCAATAGAAACCACAGTAGAAAGGTAGATTTTTCACCTCAAGTCAGTACCCATTCTGGAGGATGAAAGCTATCAAAAAATAATCTCTCTCTGGGAAGTTTCATTAAGTATTCTGATAATTAAATTAATCTGACAATCTGCTGAAGCGAAACCAGGATTACAGATATAAAACTGTTATGTGATCTTTTCCTGCACCTATTTCTTTATATAATAGTTATTTTACTGAACACTAAAGAGTAGAACATGTACTTTCTTTTCATCTGTACGGGAACATTGTCTAACACTGAGGAGTGACTCAGGTGTGGCTGGCAAACTGTAGAACACTACACCCTCTGTTTTCCAGGGACTGACAATCCCAAATAAAGCAACGTTCACACCCCATTTTACAGGATCAGGGTTGCAAGATGATATACCACCAAACCACCAAAGCCCATCCCTCAGCAAGAAGAAGTCTCTCAATTGAAAAGAGTTAAGCAGAGTAACTTTGTCAAGTAGCAGGAAAACATGGGCACTCCCAAGGCAAGGCTATCTTCCAGACTGCAACAGAAACAATGGAAAATTGACTAGAAAGAAATGTTCAAATATTTATTCACTAATTCTCTGTCTTAAATAGAGCTAAACATACCCTATAAAACCAGCCCTAAGCAAACCCTATTCAAATATTTGTTGCTTAAAATCAGCTTAAATCCAGGAACCCTGGACTAGTATCAGTGACATCAGAAGGAACTGAACCTGCAACCATCCTTATTTATACCAAACATAAAAACAACTTCAGGAAAACTGGTGAAGCTACTCATAAAAGGCTTCTGGTGATAACAGAGTCTCCTTATGCAGTGATGACCTTTCATCTGAAGGCAAGTTATTGTTTTTCTAAAACTGTATGGACAAATGGTAAGATGACGAATGACAGGAAGCCTACCTTTTAAAGGAGCATTAGGTGGCCAAAATCAGATTCTGGCAGCTTCATGCAGAGGCTTGGGTGAGGCTCATCCCCCCTTTATATGCACTACTATTTAATTTAGCCTCTCTGGCATGAACCGCCTTAAAGTGCAAGTTAAGAGAAAGATGCACAACCACGCTCCTTTTAATAGCCTGTGTAGCCACCCCATCACTGGGTAGCTGATCATTTCAGAGCTCTTCCCTATCTGCTAAACTATGAAAGTAGTTCCATAATTTGAAGATGATAAAGCATTGTTCTAAAGTTCTCTCAAGTAATTGTTTAATTAGGAAAGTTTGACAACCGGGTGTGATCAGCTCCGTCATTCAAGCTCAATCAGATCCTTCATAAAAGCTGCATGTTCTACTTTCTAAAATGTCAACCATTTGACAGCTGTTTATTCTCAAGCCTGTGTGCTGTGTCCATTTCCTTCTCCCTTCTCAGTTATTTACTTTCAGATTATAAACTCATTAGAGCAGGTGTTACTCAGAGAAACAAAAGCAAATGGACAGAAAAAAAAAAAAGCCCTCAGCTGTTGATCTTTGTCTTGTTGGGTGGCATAAAACCAACCAGATACAGTACTAAAACAAGCTTCCCATTCTGCTTTTTAAATGCTATTTGATTATAGTGTAATAAATTATACTGCCTAAAAATGTGAGTGATTGCTCCCAAAGAACATGATTATTTTATTTTTCTACAGCTCTTAAGATGGAAATTCACCAGAGAGCAACAGTTAACTTTGGGTTTTCCTTAAAAATGTCTGTTTTCACTATTATTACATTTATTTTGAACACACAGTTTTTGAAACTGCCCTTCATCCTTGGAAATCATCCCCTACATGTAATGTATTTTGGTAAATTGTTATTATGAGCTGACCTACTTGACTGAAATAAACTTCCAGATAGGCAGTATTAACAAAAACACTTTAACAACTTTGAAATTTCACTTCATAATTGAGGAAAAGGAAAATTGCAGAATCTGATTCCAGATTTCAAGGGTTAAAAAAAACCCAAACAAACACAAATCCAGACATTTCTTAAACATATATCAAACCAAATTAAAAAATCTAAAAGGAATACCATGTGCTGAAGAATTTGGGGAGGGAGGGGGGTATCTCTGCCAGCTGTGTCATTGACTCCAAGATCATTCACCTACGTAAATGCTTGATGATAATTACCTTGGTATCTTGTCTTCATTAATATGCAGTTATTTCCAGAAAGTCGGGACAGAAGTCTAATTCCCAAATTTCCCTTTCCTCCTCCTTTTTTTCTTCCTTGAAGAGATAAGTATGAAGTGGGGTAGTCACCGGTGACTACAGCCTTCTCCAACAGATGGAAGGAGTTGCTATAATCCACAGGGTCATACCATGAAAGTAAGAAACAGTGTTTAGCTGAGAAGGTGGGATGAGAGGTGAGGCCAGGTCGCAGAAGATGTTGGATGTAATATTTTGCTAGGGTAAGTAAGACATTGCACGGGTTACATACTGATAATACTGAGCTGTGCTAAAATCTAGAAAAGGAAAGAAGATTTTATGAGTAACAGCTCACTGGAGATATTTGATAGCCTAACATCTACCATATCAGATAAAGCTGAAATATAAACAGCAAGTACATAAGTATTCCACACTCTAAACTAAAATTATAACAAAACATTTTGCCAAGAGAAATACACTATAATGTACACATTCTTACAAAAATCAAATGGGCATTCACATTCTTTGGTGGTGATTTATCTGCATTAATCAAGGGTTATAATCTTTGATGCCACATTTTTAATTCAGCGCTGAAGAGTAAATAGAATTTCACGTCTAACTTACAAATCAGTTGTGTAAGAGAGGTCAGTTTAATAGGAGACTATCTTTTAGAAGGACAGAAATAAAAGTTTCATACCATGGAGAGTTCAGGGGCAACAGTGGCATAAACTAATCCTATCCTGAAACTCATCTCTCTGTTGCCATTTCATGGATACCAGCACCAATACTAGCTGTTTTCACTGCTTCTAAGCAAGACTGGTCCGTTTTTTTTTATTGTTTCAGCCAAACCAATACCCTTTACAAAGGCAAGATCAAGAAGTCACCGTCAGGAATACCATAAACTTCTGTTATTGCCAGACATTCTGTACTACAAAGCTACAGCCTGATAATAATGGAAAAAAGACAGACAATTTCTTAACACGGAATCTCTTCCTCAGGCCTGAAGACAAGGCCTGACCTTCCAGATGAACTAAACCCATCGTCTGTAACAACTGTTCTGAGCTTAACTGACTGCCAACAACTAAAAAAAGTTGTAGAGAAGAGACAGACTTCCTGCTGCAGAGCAGAACATTAACAAGAGATGAGGTTATATTATCTTTAGCTCTTTTAGGACAGCATCAGGCAGGAAGGTAATTATCTCCTGCAGAATAATGAGAGCAGAAGATTTCTGTGTGCCAGAAATCCAAAATATCTATCAGTTTTTCAGCATCCAAGATTAATTTCCATAAGGCATTTTGTAGAGTTTGTTGAGGTTCAAACTTGAGAGATCAAAGATTAATTGGGTGGGGAGGGAGTAAAAATGGGGGTTTTACATGTATCCATATATTTCCTGACTTTTTTTGAGCTGACATCTGGAAGTATATTACATTTTTGGAGGCACATATATCTCTGTGCATTACCTTGTACTTGTTGGCTATGATTTCAAGCTTATATAATCGTCATTGCATGCTGTTAAGCTATGACTGAAAGAAAAGACTTTACACCCACTACAACCAGCTGTACTTCCCATAGAGCTTCCAGTTACTGATTTTTACACATTAAAATAGCTTGTTTTATCAAAGTATTAGTTTGAAGCAAGATAGGTATGCAACGTTAATTGTTAACTCTCCATTCAGTTTAGCTTTTAAGAATATTTCACCAAAAGAAACTATAGGAAAAAACACAGCAAGATGCAGTAATTTACTAAGCTACTTTGCTTCTCAAAAATTCCTTCTCAAAAGGAAGAAATTCTATAAAGCTAAGCCCCTCTAATCTTTTCAGAAAAAAAGGTTTCCTAATTTTTTGATGAGCACAGCTGTTCTGAATGGTGTACTGTTATTGGGAATGCTATGGTGTATTGAGGCCATGAAATGGTTGAGATAAAAATAGAGCTCTTCCAACCCCTCACAACTCAAGCCCCTAAAACTCACATAAGAAAACTCAGTAATCCTATGTACACATTAACCTCTGTGTCCTTCATGCTTTCTCTTGACTGTCCAAAACTAGTAAGTCTTCATGGTCCCCTTCCTTCAGCTCTCCAATACCAGACTCCCCTACCATTTGTCTCTCTTACCTACAGACCTCCTGTTCATTTACCTGCTTTTTTTCCCTCTCTTGCTTATCCCATTATGCCAGTTTCTTCTCTGTCTCATTCAGAGGTCGCCTTCATTTATTTGCAATTACCAGAAGGTGATTTTCTCAAAGAAATTTTTTTCCAGGATTAATAATATCCTCCATCTACCTCACTTGTTCCAGTCCCTTATGTGACAAACCTGCCTGAATACTCACTCACAAGACCTTCCTAAACAACTTACATGCAAAACCTCTATATGTCAAAGTCATGCCTGTGTTTTTGAAGTAATTTAGTAGGTCATCCTCAACCAACCAAACTTTAGTTTAAGCTACTTTATTAGTCTCACCTCAGTGAGGAGAGACAGGTGAATCCCTCTCCAAATGAGCTGACCTCTCCCCAACTTTACCTGGGCTTCTGCTTTTTGAATAGCTGGGTTGCAGTCCATCGGAATTTACAGCCAGATACTCACCCCAGCCTGGGAAACATATTAAGACAATACAAAGCGGAAAGCAATACCTGCCTTCAGGGAGACGTTTACCTGACCTGTGTTAGATACGTACAGCTGCATAAAATTAACTGAAATTCATAAACTAGATACAGGTTAAAAGGAGTCTAGAAGGATTAGCTCAAATAATTACACTTAGTTAGATGAATCCCACCCCTTGCATCAAAAGAAATAAATTCTTTCTATTCCCAGAGCAGTTTCTCATAGTCTACACACATTTCCTGACTCCATTTTTGCCACAGCTTTGGCCTAAATGACTGAATTCATATTTGTGTTTTGTGAATCCCTTTTCCTTCTCGTCACCTTGCCTCATTTTCTCATGTCTCAAACTGTTCCATGGAACATCTCAGTTTTGCTGCTGCATTTGACTGTCTCTTCCATGAGAAAGTCAGTCCGCCTTATCTTAAAAAAAAAACCCCGCAAAGTTATAGTTTAAGTTTTAAAGTTTAAAGATTAAACATCTTAAAGTTTACATCTTTACAGATCATATACAACTCAATCTCCATTCCTGATCTCCAATTCCAATAATTTTACTTCTACTAAACATTTCATTTCTCATTCCCTCTTTTAAACATCCATATTCCCAACATGCCTCTGTTCCTTGGCATCTCTTCTGACTTTTTCCCTACAAACATGCTCTTCTTTGCCTGCATCTTCACTCGCTCATTCTTCATTTGCAAACATAAAACTTCAACAATATTACTTACCGCCTTCCTAAATTTATTAATAATGACCATGCTGAGCCTAAGCAAATACACATCTAGCTCAGCATCCTGTTTTTGACGGAGACTAGCACTGGACTTCTCAGATATTTTTCCTCCTTTGCCAATTTTATCACCAAAATGAGACTGATCTTTCCTCCATTCTATATTGAAAGTTCTCCTAAATCTGCCTGTAAAGACCAACACAGATTTTTGCAGGACCTTATATATACTGTAAGAATAACTTCAGAGATTTATCTAAACTTTAGACTACAGTCTAAGCAGGATAAGGAGAAAGTTGGAATATAGACTGCCTTTTGGCTTCCACACTAAGGAATTTTTCTTATGGATTTGGATATGTATGACCAGCAGTAATCACCTGCATCTGAGCTCGTGTTCTTATGCTCTTTTTCCAGCCAATGGAAACCTGATCAATGAGGAGACCTCAACTCCCTGCTTATCATTGGGCTCCGATGCCTTCAGGGACTGCAGTTGCCCTTTTCTCTCTAATGGTAGTCCCTCCACACTGAAGTTTATAAGCATTGCTGTTCACTGTAACCACAGGTAACTGCCTATTTATCATTAGTGTGTCAATATTAATCACCCTTTGTTATTTTAGCAGAACTAGCCAGGATCCAAAAATATTCCAGGATTAAACAACTAGGAGTAACCTAATTTAGATTACTGACAGCATGGTATGATGATGGTGTGGTATGATGGTGTTTTTGGGACTGGTATTACTCCTTAATAGCAAAAAAAGAAGGAAGACAAGTAGAAAGATTCGCTTTCATTTCACCAAATACAGAGAAATGTTGGGGTACACTCATGTAGGAAGCAGGAATAAACTTATATTTCCAAAAACTTGTCTGTTTCCTCTCAATCAGTAAACCAAACAAAACCAAAAATATCTCCCTAGAAATCCCATCCTATGGACAACCTTTAGAGCACCCTGCAATTGCTTCCTTTTACTGGTAGAGAAATAGTTCACTTCCTGTCCGTTCGAAACTTTCAACAAAAACATGTTTTGTAGAACAGTTGTGGCATGATGCCAAAACTATTAATGCATATTCTTACCTTAAATTCAGTGGAACCAGCAGATAGATGTGCCTTGATATCAAACTACTTTCAAGTTGCTTTCTAACGTAACTTATTACTTAGAAACATTTCTAGAATATACAAAAATATTTTTGATGAGGGGAAGCATACAGCTTCCTACACTGGATCCTTCATGTTCTGAGTGTACAACATTGTCTTAATTAAATTATTTTGTTGATATTTTTATTTGCTAGCATTATATCATAAATTATGCTCATCAATAATTACATCAAATTAACATGATAACAGAATATCTGAGTGCCTGTGAGAAATTCCAAACAAATGTAACTGACTGGAAAGTCAGGCAGTTTTATCTACTGAACAGATGGTAACACTGTAATTCCCCTACTTTCTCAGCCACTCTGCTCCAAGCCTCAACCAGCATTTTGACCCAAATGTTACTGAAGTCAATGGGACGGTTGACATTGACTGAGCTTCTGCTCAGCTCTGAATTGTGGCAAGAAGCAAAATTTCAGTCCTCGTGGATCTTCAAGACAGTTGACAATGATGGCTGAGAATAAGTCATGTTAATTTTGTTATGGTAACAACTATCCAACAAGAACCAAACCAAGATGCACTTTTTTGCTGTTCCCCATGAAACACACATAGACAAAAACTCTCCATCACTACTTCCTTTGGATCAGCATTGACTGAAAAGCCAAAAAGAAATTGTACTTTTTCATCTGTCCTACTCTTTATTTCATTTTATTGTAATTTAAGAATCAACACTGGAGAAATGCTTTCCACCAATGGGAAATGAAGTTCCTGCTTTTGTAATTCCCTACTTCTGATCAACTTTAATTACTTGAAACTCCTAACCTATGTCTAAAATATTTTTTCAGCTGCTAAACACGCACTCTGTACTTTGTGAAAGTCCTACAAGTAACATGCAACATTTTTTAAGTCTTTGAGTAAAGTTTGTATCCTCAATTACATTTAAACCCGAGTGAAATGTAAGACACTGTTTTGCTTGTTATATGTGTCAGGATCTGACAGTTACAGGTTTAGATGTGACCAACTTGTCTTTTTGTTAGTTAAAAACTAAATTCACAGGTATTTGGCTTGCAAAAATTTTTCATGTGATGATTTGAATACGACTTTGAAGGAACTTTTACACAGTGTATGGAACAACTGTTTCCAGAAATTTGCACAGCATATTAATGTACTCATTTAAGAAGAAAATGCGAATGGATAAAAGGGATTGCATGCAGCACAAAAGATCAAATTATATTGCAAAATTATACTCGTATTCACTGAAGGTTATAAGCATCATTTTACACATTAGAGGTCAATGTGAAGGCACTGCAGCAAGCACACAATTACTATCTTTTCTAATATATTTAAGGATGACTTCTGCTGTAAAGTATTGGTATTTTAGGGCTAATAAAATAATGTGATTAAGAATGTTCACAGTTAACTTTGTTCCCAAGTTGTCTACCTCACCCAGCCAATCTAATATGAAGATAAAATACCACTGCAACTTCCTGAATAGATTAGTCTACATAAAAAGCCATACAATTGCATGAAAAACTTTAATTGTTGGAGCTGCAATTTTTACTGAAGTAACTGCTTAGTGTTTATTGGAAGGCATTTTAGATTTAACTGCTTCCTCGGCATAATTATTTTATAATATTATATAATAAGAAAATGTCTCATTGAAAAAAAAAATCCACACAACCATGATTATGGGAGAAAAATAACGAAATCCTGTGGAATTGAGCAAAAATGCTCAGGATATATTGGTCACAGAAGATTACTTTGTAAAACACAAAGTTCCATAATCTTAAGTGGACTGTGTCTTATAAACAATTAAAGATTTATTTAGAGTATTAAACTCTCAGCCCCAGTGTTTCATCAAAGACCAATGAACACTATTACCATCTCAGCTGCTTTTTTTTCTGTGGAAAAGATAAGAATCTCTCTCCTGGGCTACACCTGGGCAAAAGACAGAGAGAGGGGAAAGGCTATAATTTTCCTCATTTATTTATATTTCAAATGCTATTACAAATGTCAAGAAATGGAAGAATATACGCTTTTGTTAACAATAGCATCTTATAAAAACACCTCCGCATAGGAACAATCTACAGAGCCTCATTAATTATATAGGCAGAAGCAGACCAAATCTAAATCTTTAATCTTATTTAACTCTAACTTTAAAACTTCCAATTTCTTAAACAAGTTTGAAAGTGCGTTACAAAATAAATAGGTCACCATTTGGAGATGACTGGAAAGCACGGAAAAAAGTTGACCAAAAAGAAAGGAAAATAATGGAAATAGATTAAAACATCCTATGAAGTGGTAAATGACATGAACTTCTACTTCTGAACCAGCTTTTAGGAAGCCTTTCTGAAATGTTTAATAGGAACAAATTAATAAAAAACTGTCTCTATAATTTAATAGCTTTTAAGGCAGTTTCCAGCACATATTATAGAGGTTTCATAATGCACCTGTGTTCAATTTTTAATTAAAGAAGATGGGACTGTGCACAAGAAGAAACCAAATGAGTATCTTTCACCTATAACCACAAATAATCCCAAAACTCAGATACTTTGTAAAATTACAGTTGCATTTCCTGATTCTGTCTAAAAATTGCAGTCTAATATTGAGCATAATCTCTTATAATAAATACTTTGGACCCAAGATAAATGAGATCTGAAACACTGGTCCATAAAGGAAATAAAAGAAGTCTAAGGGAATAGACAGCTAAAACTGTTTCACTTCCAGCAATGCAAACATTTTCCTGCATCTTGTCAAACAATAAATCCTTTCCCTTCTTTCACAGAGATCTGTGAGATATCAGTTAGTTTCCTATCCCAGCAAGAAGAAGAAAGCCTCAACTTGTATAACTGCTCTTGAAATATCTCTGAATTTTACCCCCCAGACCACTGGATTCACTGTGTAAGATCAAGCCTGATCTTCCCCCATTCCCTTCCATGCAAGGACAGCCTTAACAGGCTGGCATCCTTGCCGAGGCAGGAGCACAGAGAAGCTACAGGGAAGTGACAAACACACAAACATTGTTTCATAGATACAACACACTGAAAAATATTTTATGAGCCAGACTGATTTGTAGCTTATGATTAGGGAGAGAAAACCAAAATCTGACTAGTTTGAATGCACAATGTATAGCCTATTGCATTAGGAAAGATAAAAATTACAGCTATTACTTTCAATATTTTTATGCAAGCTTTCTCAGCAGATTAGGAGAAACAGTCTATATCTATAGCAACCAGGAGAGAGGAGGAAGGGATATATCCAGTCCAAACCATTTGTCCTTAAAACCCTGCATCTCTACCTTCACTATAGCAAGCATTTAATAGCTCATTTTTATTGCCACTTGACTGAAGTCTCATTAAAAAACATGGTCAGCTGATTTTAATTCCTTTTTAATAAATAAAATGTACATGAAGAAGACCGCACTGGTACTTTTGTGGGAGGCTTCCTTTCTTTCTTAAAGTCATTCTATTTTTTGTCTTAGAAAAAGATTTCTTAGGGACAGCTAGTTTACCTTTCGCTCTCTGATCTCCATAAGCACTCTAGGTAGGTATTAAACTGGGAAAAAATCCAATATTCTCCAAGTTCTGACCTTCTTGACTTAAAGTGAGTTTTGGAAAGATACTGTAAGTGAAATGAGACTGACTTTATTAGCAGATCTCATTGAAGAAAATTCTGAGCATACAGTCACGAGCGGCTCAGGGCAAGGAGAGGACTGCCAAGGAGAGTGGCACAGGGGAATAGCATTTCAATGCACAGAGTTTTTTTCAGCATCCCTTCATGTTAGTGTGGGTCATTTTAGCAGGTGGGGATGTTTACTGCAGGCGGTATCTTCTAAAAGAGGAAGAGGTTGGTTAGAGAAGTCTGGGCAGAAGGAGGCCGTTTAATGGTCTTCACTGGGGCAGCACTGGGTATTTTTAGACACCTCTAAAACAGCCTTAGCCAGGAGCCAGTGCTGCCTTCCACCTCCAGCTGCATGAGTTAGGGGTGGGCACCAGTGAAGGCTGGGCTGCATCTGGGGGTTTGTGGCCTGGGGAATTCCTGTGGGAAATTCCCATTTCCAAATGGGAGGGCAGTCTCATGGGCTGAACCCGCTAAACGGGGAGGAGGGTGGATGCATTTTTAGTGACTCCCCGCTGGCGGACCTCGACTTGAGGGACCTTGTGATCGTCTCGGAGGAAGTTTTCAGCGTGTGGGGAGACTTGGTGGGGCCGGCTCCTTGGAGGTGTCCCCAGAGATCCCACCCGGGACACGCCGCTGGGGCCCTGGGCCGGCCTGGGGGTGAGCAGGGACCGGCGGGGAGAGGCGAGAACCGGGAGACGTGAGGGGCCGGGAGCGGGTGGTGACGGGCCGGAGGGCAGGGACTCTCAGAGGGAGCCGGACGTGAGGGGCCGGAGGACGGGGACTCTCAGAGGGAGCCGGTTGTCAGGGGCCGGAGGACAGCGACTCTCAGAGGGAGCCGGTCATGAGGGGCCCCTCACCGGCAGCAATGCGGGCGCGGCCGCCGGGGGCCTGCCGAGCTGCCTGCGAGGAAGCTGTCGGGCACAGCGGAGGGAGCGAGGGGACGGCGCGGCCCCGCTCCCCGTCAGCCCCCCACGCCTCCCGCCCCTCGCCCCACTCACCGATCCGCGCCTCGGCGGCGGCTCCGGCGGAGGGCTGTTGGCCGCGCGGGGCGGCGGCGAGGACCTGCAGCAGCGGCGGCAGCAGCAGCGGGAGGACGGAGCCGAGCGCCCCCATCATGCCTGGCCCATCGCAGGCGGCTGTCCCGCTCCCCTGCCCGCCGCCGCCAGCCCTCACTCCATGCCGCCCGCCCGCCCTTCTGCCTCCCGCAGCCGCTCCCCTGCTCCGGCGAGCGGCAGCCGCAGCAGATTCAACACCCAGGACAGCGACCGGCGCCGCCTGCCCGCCCCACAGCCGGCCCCGCCCCGGCCCGGCCCGGCC
>JAOXJM010000012.1:10003064-10015058 GCA_026413425.1 Tringa solitaria
GGGCAGGGGCGACAAAGGAGAGAAAGAGAGAGAGGTTTGTGCTACATCCCTGCCCAGACAAGGCAGAATTTAGACTATTTTGTTATTTACATTTTCTGGTTCTAGAAGACATGGGTAAAATATTCAAAGCCTGTAGATGTATATACAGATACAAAGGTTGTCTTTCTCAGCTCAGTGCTGCTCATGTAATTTCCACCATGCTTTTTTGAGGGGAGAAAGAGCTGGTTGAGCAGCAGTAATCCTCCTGCAACTTGCTTGTGATTTGAGGCCATCTTTCAGAAGACTGTGAAAAATAAGGCTAGAAAAACCATTTCTAGAGCCACATCTTGGAGTACCATAGTTACAAGAGGAACAGTACTGGCTGCAGCTTTGCATATTGTTGTGTGAGCAGTCATAAACTCTGTTTTAGGAGGCTGATGAGGACTCAACCCTCTTTAGGATGATCTGGCAAAGACACTTTTTGAGCTGCAGAACTGTTCACACTTTCATATCCTGGAATATTTTGATTATATTTATTCACTATTGTTGATGAAAAGTTTTAAGTGGCAGGATTTCTTTCTAAATTAGAGGAGTGGGTTATTCCAAATGTATTGTAGAGACTGTAATAGCTCTTGGGATTAAAAACTATTAAAACAGTTACTAGAAATGTTGCGCTATGCACTTACAAGTAGTTTCTTTTATTTATGTATGTTGAAAAAGTACATGCATGGTTATATAGCTCTGTATATTCAACCCTTTCATTAAAAGAAAACATATCATTTATTCCATGTACACATTTTTTAAAACATTGAATTAAAATAGTTAATATTTTAAAGCAGTTAAGAATGGAGGACTTTATCCTGCAGTAGTGATAAGCAATATGTCCAAATAGCTATCCAGTGCCTGAGACACTAAGAGTGTTTAGAGGATGAGAAGCTATACAGAAGCCTGGATTACTGAGAGCTGAAGTCATATAACTCTCTCCATAGCAGTACAAATACTGACTTAAATTTCGATTTAGTGGTTGTATTCTACATTCAGGGACTAAGTTTATTAAAGGAATAGAAAGTTGCTAAAGGGAGAAATCTTTAACTGGTATAAAAAGGTGTAGCCCCAGGTCATATCAGCAGTGGCTGTGGTCTTTCTTTCTCAATTATTTAATATTTCATAGTATAACTAAAACTACTTGAAAGGATTTTAACATTCCATACAGAAATTACTGGTTTTCAATATCAGTTATTTCATATCTATAAAAACAGCAGAGCCTTTAGGATTTTAAAATGAATTCTTACTGAATTCAATTTAGCATGAAAATAAATATTTGCAGGGTCTAGAAGATGTCGGAGTGCTTGATGGAAGAGTGTGGTAGGATTCATTTTATGTATATCACAGTGATTCAATTGTATCTAGGAATAATGTTTTGATTTACTGTTGATTTCAGCTATTCTAAGGCTTTTCTTCTTGTTTCCAAAATTGTATTAGAACATGTCTTTACTCTGGAGCATGCTGAAAGTTTTACTCCAGATATTTTTGCATCACTGAGGAGCAGGAGTTCAACACAGAGCCAGAAGGAAAAATCCTTGAGAACTGCATGACTGATAGAGTTTAAAAAAGGAAAAGAAAAAAAGTAGGTTGATTTTAGTTATGACTGGTAAACTGTGAGCCGGGCTTTTATTCCCTGTGCTCTAACTGAATGAAAATGGTTTTTATGTGTTGCTGGAAAGAACAGTTGGAAAGGAGCCTAAAACAGAGTGTTCAGGGCCTAAGAGATGAAACGCAGCAAGAGAAAATTACCTGTGAGAATAGCAGGAGATATGACTTACATTAACCGAAAACTATAAATGTGACTTACATTAACCGAAGACCTAAACATCTGTGTGTATGAGTGCTTAGGGGGGCGTGTTTTGAGCTGACTTACAAGGCTGCAGGAACCCTTGGTACCAGATCAGCCACTTCAGTAACTGCCTGGTAGTTTGGGTTTGTGAGGAAAATTTCCATAACGTCTTCTGCTGGTTTGCTAGCGATGCTGGAGAAAGCAACTTCTGTAAACGCAGGCGTTTGCAGGTCTGGATTGAACCCAAATTTGTTTGAGAGATTAATTTAAAATTCTAGCTGACTTGTTCAACTACCACTTATGGAGATACCTTCATTAAACAGGGTGCCGAAGCTGGGTTAGGTATAAAACTGTTTGAAGAGAGGAAAAGGTGGCACGAAGCAACCTGCGAGTAATGATGTACAGATGTTCAGAGCCCACGAAAAGCAGATCCTCGGTGTCTCAAGACAGGCATACAATAACTGGTGAATCCAAACTCTGAGGCAACTTCTGAAATCTTTATATCTAGTGCCAGGCTGTGAAAGGGAATTTGGGCTTCTCTAGGAGAGGGATGGCCTCTATGAGAAGAGGCACAGGTCACTGGTGTGCACTGGAGCTGGCCCCTTTTCATTGGGAAAGGCTTGATTTCTTGCTAATGCCCACCATCAGCTCAGATCAATACAGAGGCTAAACTGCCACTTCGCTATCTTGGCGTCACTGGAGACAGATTTAGAAATCAAACCCACCAGAATTCCTATTGATTTTCATGGGTGCTACTCTCTGAGCATATCAAGATGGTGTATCCAGATTAAATGATTAGACATTAGTAACTGTTTTTTGCAAATGGGTTCTTGTTCTTTGAAAACCAGGTTGAAACCCTTAGTTGTGCAGTCAATAATTAGATTTGGTTGCCATTGATCAAAATTGATTAAAAATATCAATAGGGAGCCAAATATTTATTAATTAGGTGCTTATAATGGGAGGTGAGGTCAGAAACAGTTTAAAAAAATCTATTTTTATCCATTTTTGCTAATCTGTAAAATTTGATACCTGGTGAATGGGTTTTACAACTGATAACTAATCCCCTGAGATATCCGCTCCTCCTGTGCTAAATTAAAGGATGGATGAGATTAACGCACTTTGGGAACGAAAAGGCCTGTAGTTGATTAAAGCCGCTGGGGAGCTCTGGTTACGTGTCCCTCACTTTCTGTGTCCGCCTTGGGAACCTGAAGTCTGATTCAGAGGGTTCTTTAGCACCCAGCTGCAGCTGGAGACGGGTGCTTTGAGGTGACAAGTGCCATACAATGTGACATCTCATACCGAGTTCCCAAAATTCATAGAAATATTTCAACTTAGTCTCACTGTATGTTTGTAAAATGGCAATATGAAAACCTACAGGGAGTTGGGAAGGTACAAGAATCACTGTAAAATTCTGGGAGTGCAGTGAATAGTGCCATAGTAACGCCACCGTGGAAGGTAACGGTTTTGACCTCAGAGCCGGGTATGAGTAGCGTGTGGCAGATTAAGTGTAGAGCTCTATGTCGAAAAACAAGTGGAGAAAAGGCCCTGAATGTTTGCCTTGTTGTCAACAGGAAGGGTTGGAATCATTTGCAGACACGGACTGAGCACTGAGTAGGCAACAGTTTGAGTAACTACCTTGCCTTACTGTAATTAAAGATATCATGTCGTTCAACACAGTCAAAGGTGAGGTTAAAGCTGTGCACAGCTTCATTTTGCTGCCTCCTGGCTTTTGAGTGCGTGAGTTTCCATCTCTGGTGGTGTTCTTAAACCATGCTCTCTTGTGTCCGTACGAGGTAAAGAGCTGGTTTCACGAAGTGCAAAGTTGGGGTGGGTGCGTTACCCAGCCGGGGGGTGGTGGGGAGAGGAAGTGCAGGACAGAAAATGGTCAAGAAGCTGCTCGTGCTCATCCCCACCCTTTTCTCCAGCATGTCGCTCTCGCTTTGGCTGCTTGTTGCTGAAGACATAACATGCTTTTGGGTTAAGCTCATCCTCTCTCTATGTTTTATCTGGGAAACACTGTTGTCCTGCTAGCTGTAACAGCCAGAGACAAACCTGTTCGGGACCTAGAGGTTGGAATATCAGCTGTAGCTGTTGTATGAGTATAAACTTGGAGTATCATTGAGAAATATACCAGGAGGAAAGCCAGAATTGAACAATATGTTTGACAGCAACTCAGAATGGAGCAAGAATGACTGAGCTCCAATCATTTGCACTTCAGTTTTATAGCTTAATGCATACTAATGGGGGTTATTTTGAATAGCAAAAAGATTTTAAAGATTAAGCACATAGTTTCTAACTTAAAATAATTGGAAAATCTTGCTCAAGACATGCTGATATTTCAGAGTGCAAGATTGCTTGGAGCATTGCCTGTGATGTTTTTCTTTGAAAGGAAGATTACTGGGGATATGCTGTGACCAGAAAAAAAAAGTTAAAAAAAAAAGTAGGGAAAGTTCATGGTAACGACAGCTGGGGAAAGGAACATTGTTTGGACTACACTGAAATTACATTACGTGTCTTTGTAAGTACACGATTATGTTAAGAATAGTCATAGGCTTTGGTGAAACTATTAGAAGAGACAGGATGCTCTTTTTCTGTTCTGAATCACTACTTTAAAAAGCTTTCCCTTTGCTCGCTGTTGTAGTTCAGAGTGTTCCAATAGAGCATCAAAGACCAAACAAAAACCCTTACTTGACTTCTCAAGGGAACGTTCCTGCGAGGCTGAGCATTTCCCATGGACTTTTCTGCTCTGTATAATAGAGCTTCTACCATATATGACTAAGTGGGTTGAGTCATACACAATTATTTTCTTATGCAACAGTGTTAATAAACGTGGATGCGTTGCTCTTGGTAAAGCCAAGGAGTGACTGCCCCATCGGAAAAAGCAGGTCACTATTGCAAAAATCTTACTGCTTAAAAATTCATCTCTCCTTATACCATCCTACGCTACAGCTAGCCTCTGCAGCGTGAGAAAATTCTAAGGAGGTTGGCAGCCCCACGCCTGGAAAAAATGGGAACGGGGGGAAAGCAAAGATTCTATGCTGGGGTCCCACCCACTGAATGAAGGGATGAGGGTGGCTGAGCAATAGCAGCCCCCCAGAAGCAGCCCAGCGAGGAGCAGCGAGGGCAGTGGGACCCAGGGTTGTCAGGGTGAGTCCCTTCCCTCCCAGGCCCCTCCGGGCTTCCTGAAGAGCTATCTAGAGCCGGGGCATGGCCTGGGCCTCACTGTGCCCTACAGAGATCCACTGACAGGAGGGGAAGTTCCACCTTGTGGAAGGGGAATTTCTCCAGATGGTTCATAAGACAGAGGAACAAGGTTCCTGCTTTGAGGTTTATGATAGGTATTTAGTATTCTATCATCAATCTCCCATGAAAAAAGGAGTATCAAGGTGAAAAAGCGGAGAAGGTACAAAGTTCTACTGGCAAGAATTACATTAACCACAGTTGGAAAAAAATACTAAGACAAAAATAAAGTTGTACCTGGCATTTTCTTTCATTAGCAGTTGAATAAAGTTACAGGTAGAAGAGCTGTCCTAAACTGGAACTGCAAAGGGAGGGTAGGGGGGTTAAAGGGATGAAGGTGGTCTTCACAACAGGTTTGTGAAAAATGAGTTCTCCTCTTGCCCCTCACCGGAATTTTTTAAAAAGAAAACTCTTTCCATATACAAATTTTCCTACAAAGTCAACATATTTCCGGAGCCAAAAACACCACACCTGTTCAGATGTGCTATTTGCACGGGAGAGTCTTTCATCAGAGAGCACCAAGTGCTTTCTAATATTAGATCATGCTGAAAGAAGTCTGCTTTTAAGCATTCAATCAATGGATCATGATACACTGATAAACTCAAAACTGCAGGCTGGATTCCCTGATCTCTCTGTGCTGCTCAGGCAGTTTAAGGCTCTATGATCTTAACTGGGAAGATAAGAACTCCCCCGAGGCTGCCTGACCTGTCACGGATGGCGCAGGAGCCAAATATTGCTGTCGATTCCATCGGGGATCAGCTCAGGGAACGAGGAGGCTGTAATCACATCCCTTGATAAGTTCTATCATTTTCTTGCATCAAACAGTTCTCAGTTTCATTGCAGATGGACTAGTTTTATGTTTCTTCTTTTTCAGCCTTAACGTAATCTTTTTTTAATTCTGACAATAGCAGCCATCTGAAAAAGTAAAAATAAATAAACCAATCTCTTAAACACTGAAAATTAGTAAGGCCACTTTTTTTTTTTTTTTCATTTACAAATCAGATTCTTGGGTCATAGATGTATAGTACACCATGCAGTATAAGACTGACTTTTTTGCTACTGTCCTTGAGTTTGAATATTGTTGGGGAAATCCAGTGTGGACTGAAACATCTGAAGATGAGCCGTTGTGGTCATCAAATGGTGCATTCCCCTGGCAGCTCCTGGTCACAGGCAAATCCACCTGCTCAGCCCAGGGACTGGCCAAGGGACTCGATAGAAACAGCTTCCACTGTAAAACAAGGATTTTGCATGTTGTGGGTGGACAGGCACATGAAAACAGCCGTCTTGCAGGTCAAGAGCAGTGGTCTATGAGAGGGAATCTGGGGACAGAGGATGAGATCTGTCATGAAGGATGGTCGCTTTTAATAAAGGATCACTTTAAATAAAAGACAACCTTACAACTTCTCTTTTTGTAGAACTCAGAAAATACTGAGAGCAAAATCTTTTTCTTTATACTGTGTCCAATCTTAGAGAGTAGTGTAAGAAAGGACTCGGCTTTTGCCATTATGACCAGTAAAATGATCTCCCTCAGTAAAAGGAGCTTTTCCTTCAAAGGAGCAGTGGGGGAACTTCAGCCAAGCTGTCATTAAGTAGCTGAGATCAGGAACTAGATTCACCACCTTCTTTGCTTTGGGTTTTTCTAAGTACTCTCTTAGATTGGCCTGATTGGATTCGCAGCCTCTTACAGATGTATTGTTCCTTTAGATGCTATTTAGAGAAAATAAAATTGCTAATACTTGCCTTTTCTCGTTAAGCACGGCAAGATTTCAGAAAGGTCAGTGCACAAAGCCTGCATTTCTTGCTGTTGAGCTGGTACTCAGGTACCATTTTAGGCAATTATTAAGGATCGCTACCTTAAGAAACAAAAGAGAAAAAAAAGCCAAATCAATATTATTTATTCAAATGAAAGCTGAGCTAGCACGAACACTTCGTATCAGTGTTTAATAATTACCCCAAGAGGCAGGAGACACGTGTCATTACACATTGCAAAGAGCCCGATAGGAGGCTGGGCTGGCTCTCTCCTGTATGTCCTTTGCTGTGGGCGTTTGGCTGCACAGGACTCAGGTACCTTTCCAGGAAGAACTGCTAAAAGGGACCTACTTAAAATGTAAGGCTTTACAGAAAAGCATCTGCTACTGCAGCATATCAAAAAATTGTAACCCAAGACAAGGATTATTGTAGGAACTGTAAGACGGGTAAGGAACTAATTTAACGGAAGAGGGAAATAGATTAGGCTGAAACAGAATTACTAATGATGTTTTGGAATGCTACCTTATGTAATATTTTCATTAATGACAATACAAATATAAGCATAAACAAATGAAATTTGAACACATATTTGAAACTGGGACAAAGTTGACAGCGGCATCAAACAGAGGACTGGAATTTTACATACGAAGAATTCAGTAATGTGAAGTCTGAAGTAATATAAGCACCACGAAATAAGTAAGTGTAAAATCCTGTGTTTGAGAACAGAGTTGTTCTGCTGAAAACAAGAAGGTTCCTCTGGTTTAAGAAAAACCAAACTGACATGGGAGAAGACGGTTTGGTAACACCTTCTACTTCCTGGGGTGATAAGGAGTAAGAACTCCTGCTGTGATACTGTTTTCAAAAAATGCTAATGGCTATCGCAGAAAATGAATTTCCACTGCTGAAGGTTCCTCAGTATTAACATCTAAAATTTCTGCAGCTTTTCTAGAGCTGTGATAAGGAACTGGACAAATGACCTGCTGTTGTTAGAGAAGACTAAGGACACATCTATGCCCAACAACCTCACCCACGGAAGAAATCCCAATGGTTGCTGAGTAAATTGAAGCTAAAGTTCCATAGCAGTGGCAGTGCCCTGGGTCACGCTCAGACAAGCGGCGCTGTCACAGAGCCCAGCACTAAGAAGCCTTATCTGAAGTAGATTAGGCACAATTTCTGCCTATTTGCAAGGGTTTAATGAAGCTGCAGAACTGTTGGCTGCCGGCAGAAGTTTTGCAGCTGTTCCTGAAAGCTGCCCTCGAGCAGCAGGTGGTGGGGACGTAAGCACGGAGGTGCTTACTCCTTGGTCTGGAGAGGCAGGTCCTGCTGCAGGCACCCCCAGAACAGGGCACCCAACAACCATCTCAGCTCACAGGACATGGAGCAGAGCAGCAGTAACGCTGGAAGGTAGATGCTGTGATTCCACATTGCAGTCATTATCATAAGTGTTCTTCACTAAGCATTTATCAAGTGAGGCGAAAGATTTTATCAAAAATAATCTCTCTGATTCCCTTCTGTAAGTCAGGAGACCTCAAAGCACTTGACAGGAGCAGCACACGCCAGTTTAACTGCAGAGTGAGTTGCAGCTTTCACAGGAGTAAACAGCAGGTGCAAGGTGGATTTTTTCTTTTCCTTGGCAAGTCGGAAAGTTTGTGTGCTTGGATCTGACCTGCTTGGTCATATAAGCTTGTGTGCTTGGACCTGAAGACATTTATTTGCAAAGGAAGAGGCTCAAGAGCTTCACCTGATTTTCCTTTAGCTGTGATAGATGGAAGACTGCTGGACTTGCTTCCCAGCCAGACGACAGAGCAAATGAACATTGCCATCAAAAAAGGGACCAAGTCCCTACAAATAAAATTAAAACATAGAAGATTACTGCAAATAGTTTAAAGCCATTGCTTTCTTCAGTAATATTTATACTGAATATATATGCATGCAGGAGAGAGCTATAGGCACACTACGTACAGGTGCAACTGTGACTAGAAAATGTATTCTCCAGGCAGTTGTACATTAACAGTGATGTCCAAAGCAAACTGCTCAAAGGAGTATCTTAGAATGGTGTTATCTTTTTGTATTTAAAACAATTTTATTAATCAAAGTCAAGTTGAGCTTCTTGAAAAAGCTGAACTGATGTCAAAGGGTCTATCTCAAAACCACAAGAAGTTCTCAGGCCTGCAGTTAGGACAGTGCTGCTGGCTGAATACCGAGATTATTCTATAAAATACATCAAAGCCCAACCCCTCTCCTCCAGTAACACTTCAGCAGCACTTTTGATTAATAAGGTGAAACAAATCTGTTTTACAAGTTTTCAAAAGATAGCTCAGTTGAAAGAACATACTATTTATTTATATCTTCAAAACAGAAGGAAAACATAAGGATTCAACATTTTGACAAGACTTGGTTTGCAGTGAGAATGGCAAGGAAAACCTAGAACTCTTAAGCTATTTTTGTGAAATTTGCCCCTGAGCCACAAGGAGAAAGCCCTGGCAGACCTTGGCTCAAGGAATCCTAAGACCTAAGTCACAGAAAGCCAATGGTTTTTCATCCCTCAGAGCAGTTATAGTAGAGCTGGACTAGAAACTGAGCTGAAATCTATACACCGGCTGCACGACTAACACAAATGATTTCAATACTCTTGAGAGCCGTCTGAGTACCAGCCATTGGGAGGACAAAGGTTTCTCTTTAAATTTTCTTACCCTTCCTAACAATATCACCTTGGAGTTCTTCAGAAGAAATCTGCATATTTCTGATGTTGGCGTTACCTTTATTTTTTTCAGGATCAAGGATATTACATCTGGAACAAGTATTCCATGAAAAGTGAAAACCAAAAAAGCAATATTTTACACTGAGGAAAAACAAGGCAGTAAATTTGGATTCTCTTCTAATCTAATAATATGAGCAAATGCTGAAAGACTGAGAAGCAGAAGAAAAGAAACTATGATTTACATATTCATTAAGTAATTTGTATAATCAGAAGATTTAAAAGGTCATTACTGGAACACCTGCCTGTTAACAGATGTAGAAGAATGAAGGCCAAAGAACACAGTTTTTATAAAGATGTTGATAGATAAACAGTTGGCAGATCCACAGGTACCTGCTGTGGCAGCTTTAGTCTTTTTGGCTCAGGCTACTGTTGTGGAGAAGGTAAAGCTTCTGGAATTCCGGAATCCATCCACACACTGGCTTTCCTGTGGCAAAACCTAACAGTTGTTTATTAAAAAATCTGGTTGCTTTTAAATATCAACATTCAAGCAAAATAAGCTTTTATCTAGTAAGAAAGTTTTACACACTAAGGTCAAGTATGAATTCAATGCGAAACAGGATGAAAGTGGTTCATCGCTCTTGACAGAGCGGATATTATAAAAAAAATCTTACACTCTCTTAGCACAGAAAGAAAACCAGCCCAGTACATGCCGGTGTACATTAGGTAGATGGGAGTATGGCACTGTGCACAAATCTTAATCAAGAACAAGGAGTCTGTCTTAATTTGGCTAAATGTATTAATTTCCATTTCAGTGCCACTCAGTAACATTGGAGACCTCAATAAGCCATTTGCACAGACACATAATTGTAGATAACTAAGTGTTAGCTACCCAGGTCGACGCTGGTCACCAAATGCTAGTTCTACTCTGGGGCTGAATCATTTTCTGGGGATTCCCGTCAGATCTCCTTCTGAAACAGACAAAAATGCAGCATTATGAGCTGTGCTGGTTTTGGCTGGGATAGTTAAATTTCTCCATAGTAGCTAGTATGGGGCTATAGTTTGGATTTATTTTCCTGTCTTTCTGCTATTTTTTTTTTGTTTGTTTCCGTACAATTTTTTAAAATTATTATTTCTTTTTAATTACTAAACTAGTTTTATCTCAACCCACAAGTTTCTTTCTCATGTTTACCCTTACAATTCTTTCCTATCCCACTGGGGAGTGAGCGAGCGGCTGTGTGGTGCTCAGTCGTTGGCTGGGGTTAGACCCCGCCATGAGCATGGACATCTAATTTACAGATGTCTCAGTTAAGGCAAAATAACATTCTGCAATCAGCATTCTAGTCCTAGTCTTAGGAGAGCATTAACAAAATTAAATAAGTGGTTTACATATCTGCATTATTAGTATTAATTTATAAAAATAGGTTAATATAAAACAATTTGACTTACGTATTAATCATGCCTATGTGCAATAGCTAGGGCATTTCCCCTCCAGTACACTTGTCACTTATCACATGAATATTCAAGTTGGGAGGAAGCTCAGGAGATAACCTGCTCCAATCCTCAGTTCAAGCAGGGTCAGCTTCAAAATTATGAAATGATGGTCAGGGTCTTGTCAGTCAAGTTCCGCACATCTCCAAGGATGGATGTTCCACAGCCTGAGCAGCCTCTTTCTCTTCCATTTCCAGTTTCAATTCACTCTTATAATGAAAATTTTTTTTCTTATGTCCAACATGAATTTCTCTCGCTGTGAGTTGTCTCCGTTGTCTCTCATTCTCTTCACGTGTACCTCTAAGAAAAGTTTTTCTTAATCCTCACCCAGGCAGGTGAAGACAGCAACAAGATCATCCTTTTGCACTTGTTTATGCTGCTACACAGGATTAGTCCACTGCAGGTAGAAAAGCACAGGCCTTTGTGGAACATCATGGGATTTGTTGATCCTTAAGTCCAGCTTGTCAGGATCCCCTTGAATGGGGCCACCCTATCCCTCAATGTATCAAACATGGCTCCCAAGTTGGTGTCACCTGCCAAAAGACTGAGGCTGCATTTCATCCCATTGCTCAAGCTTTTAATAAAAATGTTAAATAATACTGGCAGCAGTAGCTGCCCTGAGGAGCACCACTAGTAACCGGCTTTCAATGTGAGGGTGTAGCATCATTATTCTTCAAGTCTGATGGTACAAAGTCCATTTCCTGTCCACCTGTCTCCATTTGGCTGTGAGGACACTATGAGCCCGTGTACAAGTCTCTGCTGATGACAGGAAAGATGACATTCTCTGCTCCCTCTTCTTCCAGAAAAGGGAGGGAAGTGAGATTGGTTGCAGAGTTTGCCTCTGCTGAGTTCATGATGGCTACTCTCAATCAACATATAGCCCTTCATATGTCTTGAAAAGAAATTCATTTCCATAACCGCAAGGAATCTGCTTTACAGTCTTCCCAGGAACTGAGGTTATGTGCTACTTCAAAGTATATAAGATACAATTATCATTTGTTTT
>JAOXJM010000012.1:10022435-10043552 GCA_026413425.1 Tringa solitaria
GTCACACACTTGGCCTCATATTGCCAAGTCACTCAGTATCATCACTGGTGTGGGGACTGCAATTCAGTGCTAGAGACTAATTAGTAACTGAAAACATAATAGACGCTGCAGAACCTGGTGTGAGATGACTGTGTTCCCAGAACAGAAGTTCACATCAGATTCTGTAATGTCAAAGGCTTTGACATTTGCATTGGCACGGAAAGATGATAATTCCTGAGACATTGAGTGATTTACTACTGGACTCCAATTATGACCTATCAATACAGATTAATAAAAGAAAACAGCCTTAAGAGTAGTCTCAGTCTGCAGACACCAGTGGAACCAGATATAAGTTTTCTCCTGACTTAAATCTTCTTTGCACCAAAAGATAAATAGTAGAAGTCAGATACATGTTTATCAAAGTACTCATGGAAACAATGTGGTCCAAACTAACAGTTTTCTCCATCAAGAATCCAATCAAGATTCTCCTTGACCACAATAAGGAAAAATTTCAGAGTAATAAATTGAATTTCTGCATCTCTTTTCAGTAGGTGTGTAAAATAATTGTGTTTCACTAGAAGAGAGTAACTTGATGGTCAGCTGCTGCCTCACAGAAGAACAGGATTTGGAATAGGTAACCTATTGCTGGACTCTCTGGAGTCCTTTGTTTTGCAAGTTCGACTAGAACTAGAGATGGATTGAGAAGAAAAAAAAAAATAAAATCCCATGACAGAAGAGACAGTCAATGCCTGTCAGATGAGGAAGTTAAGAATAGGAGTTAGTTGTGATAAGTCATGGAGAATGATTGGACTTCTAAGGAATACAGGCTAACCCCTTGATCATGCAAAATAACTCAGTTGTGTATAGTCATGTAAATAAAAATTGAATATGAACAAATTAAGCAATGAACGATAACGAAATTCACTTCTGATCATTTTAGAAAATATTCGAGGTACCCACTAAATATAGCAAATAAAACCCAAAACAGTTTAAGTCTTAAAAAAATAATTATGTAACCCTACTTTTGGGGGCTTTTAGAACTCACATACATTTGTGATTTTAATACAGCTATAGCATGTTTTTCATCTCATTGCAGATGTTCAATTAAAGGACTGAATGATATTTCTGGTTAATATTTTACCTCATCTAAATACCTCGGTATTATAGGGACTAATGTTTATAAGTATCTTATGAAAGAAGCAAGCCAAGATATAGGATTACAGAACTCATTTCCATGGACAGTCTAGTAAATAAGAAGCACTCTTAGAAGCATTTAAAAAATGGAACCAACCCCCTCAATCAATACCTACAAGCAACATGTCAAGATTAAGAGATTATGAAGTACTGCAGGTAAATTTAGTAAGCATCTAGTTCCTCAAAACTTATTTGAATTAAGAAATTAAAACTTTATCGATGACATATTGTCAACAACCTTGGACAAGTAAATGTAGAAATATTTACCTGACAACATTAACTGACTTCATAATTATGGCCATTATACTGCTTGAAAGAGGAGGAAGTTCTGAAATAGTCTTTGGTATCGTTAAGTCTTTTTCACTGGGAACCTGAAAAAGAAAAATGTCAACAAGTGTTGGAGATCAAGAAATATATGTATGTAGAAAACATGGAAGCAAATCTATATTTGAATAATTACACTGAGACCTATCCTTAAATAATTAGAAGAAACATTCACATGTGTTCTTTGAAAAGCCTTAATCCAATTGTGTTGTGTCCAAGTAAACAAAACAAATTTAAATTAGAAAGGCTAAAACTAAATCGAATAAACAGCATTTGTACCAAGGCAAATATTCTCCACAGTTGTTCTGAACAGAAGTCTCATTTAACTACATTGTTGGTCACTGTTTATAAAGGCACAGTCTGCTAAACACAAATGAATATCCTCTTTGTTTAGGTGTGCAGACACAATTTCTAAAAGTAACTTGGGTGACAGTGATTTCCTGATTCCTTGCGTCAGTTCTTTCTAGTATCAAGTTCTGGCAAGTATTTAGTCAGAACTTAATTTTAATTTACTAGTACTATAACCTTGGGGCATGGAAAACCCCAGCTGAGATGAGACACTGCAATGAACATTCATGATCTAGGAGTACGAAGCTGCAATCTCATTCAAGACCATAAACTTTTACTCTGCTGCATCTATAAAGAGCATGCTCTCATCCCACAGCTGATACGTTCATATTTGCAGGGAAATCTCTGGGATTGTTTCAGTTCCTTCCATAATGCTGAATCTTAGTGGCAGCTCTGTTGTACTTAGTACTTCCTGGCAACCTTTTATTGCTCCATTTCTGCCTTATCTGGCAACCAGAGTAAAAGTACAGCCTCTTCTAAAGAACCTCCGCTCCTCCTGGTTAATTCCCAAAGCTTCCTGCCTTACTAGCCATATTTGCTCCTAACACAACATGCATTAGGAACACACACACGGGCATGTTACCCTTCTTCAAGGACAGTAATGGTTTCTTGGACTTTTAGCACAATAATCTCTGCCTATATATTAAGTCTTAGAGCTTCTTTCTTTACATTCCAGAGAAACTCAGATCAAATATTTGGAAATCTTGTAGACAAAAAAAAAAAAAAGAGGAACCAAAACCAGATATGGTATGAGAAATAGGTTTTTATTGAAGCAGAGAATGCATAAGTGACCAGTACCAAGCAAGACATTGGCCTGCTTTGGAACGGGATTACGGAACCTTTTGGGACAGTTCCAAGGATAGGTAACTGGAACCTTTCAGAGATCAGTGCTTTGCTAATACTCGGTGAGACGAAGTGAGGTGGGTTTAGAACAATTGCTCTTCCTCCTCCTTTCCCTGAGCTTTTACAGCTGAGCATGACATCATCTAGTACAGAATATGCCCTTGGTCAGTTTGGGTCAATGGTCTCAGCTGCTGCCCACCTACTTACTTTGTTAGGGCAGGGAAGAAGGGAAGAGAGAAAGCCTTGACACTCTGCATGCTCTGTTCAGCAACAGCCTAAACTAACTGCTGTGCCCTCAGCTGTGTTTTAGGCACAATATTAAACCCCAGCACTGTAGGGACCACTGTGAAAAAAGTTAACTCTTTCCCAGCCAGAGCCAGTACAAATACACACGGAGAGAATATCTCAAATACCATGTCATTCATCTCCAACACTGCCTAATTTCTATATTCTTCTGTCAGAGGCAGACAGTGAACTAGGTATCAGGACAAGTCTGTTCTTACATGGCTGTATTCATAAATTATGGAAAATAAAATTTCCTGTTTGTTCCATGCCAACACACACAAAATCTTGATCAACCTTTCTGAACACAGCTCTATTATTCCAACAAAATGTTTAAAAGGCAGTGGGTGTAAAAAGTCAGCAATTAACTTTACCTTCTGTAGCACATAATTCATCTCTGCTACTATTGCTGCCAGGAGAGTAGAGAGTACACCTTGGTGAACTGCTGGGCATGATGAATGCCAGCACTGGACTGCATGTATGAATTCTTCCAGAGGCATTTGAATCAAGTGAACCAACTAAAACCAAAGAAAAACAGATAATTTTTTTCAGATTGCTTGAGTACAATTGAAATATTTCAGCAAGCTTCTCTGTAAAGATCACATCTTGCAAGCTATTGAGGAGTTCTAGTCACCCAGGATGAGAAAGAGAATCAGAAACATGCTTGGGAAGCCTACTCATAAATTTGGGAGAAACAAACTAAACAACAGTTGTAACAAAAAAAGAACTGAAATGTTTTTCAGAAGACCAGAAAAGCAGACCATCACATTTTCCAGAGTGATCCACCCATCTCACTACTATCTAGTCTCTGCTAGAAAATACAAGCAGCCAACTTTTCTGTGAAGACAGGATGTTTTGAAGATCTCTAGGACATCATACATATTTTGAAGCTGATATAATTTAGGCATAAATAAATAAATAAAAGATCAACAATTTCTTCTCCTTCCCAAGATCGTAACGTATATATAATTGAAGTCTTTGCTCTGGATTGAGCAAGCTTGTTTAATTGCAGATATGAGTAATCACCTACAACTACAAGGGAGTTTAGGATCATCAGTCACAGAATGTATTGTTCTCCGAATTACTGTTTTTTCTGTCATGACAAGAACAACAATGGTTTAAAAAACCCCATTGGTAACAAGGAAATTTGGAAAATTTAACTGAAAATTTAATCAGATGTCAACTCAAATAATAACCTCAAAGCGTCTAACACATTTGCGTAAAAAATATGGATTTCTCTACACATTAGGGAGCTATTTCAAGTGTAATATGATACCTGAATCTCTTCTTCCTGCTGTTTCTTGAGTCTACGTGCCACACATTCTAAAACTTTCTGGAAGACAGTCTGTACAGCACAGAAGAGATTTGCCACTTCATCTGTCTCAGCACTCCCAGTTAAAGAAGCTTCAATAATTTCTTTTAGGGTACACAGTAACATCGGAGCACAAAAGCCACCTCTCTCTAGCAAAAGAGATAAATACCACCATAGAAAAATTGTAATGAGTCATTCTTCAGGTAAAAGCTTAGAATGAAACTCAGTTATATACCATAAATAGCTATAGTTTACAAGTGCAGACAATATATTTAATTCTGAGCATCTTTAGCTGAAATTTTCATACAGTTCAATCAATATTTTAAGTATAAATCCAGCGTTCCTTCCAATTCTTGAAGTATAGGGATTAAAATTGTAGATTCTTCAGGAATTGAGCTCTAATTCTGTCTGTACATAAGGCAAATTTCTATAGTGCTACAATGCTGTCTCCTACGACATACTGATATATAAATATATATACACATCAATATACATATATCACTTTGTATATATATTTAAAACCACCTTCTATATATAAAGCCCCCTGAATTATACAGTAATAACTGGACTCTAAGAACAAGGAAGAAACATTAGTTACCAACAGTGACATTGTTCTGGGTTGGTTCTCTGCTTGTTTTCAGTCTGAAATGCTGCTGTGACTCCTGACCATAGAATCACTGAATAGTTTGGGTTGGAAGGGACCTTTAAAGGTCATCTGGTATTTTATATATATACACATGTGTATATATATATTTTCTCCATATTATCGGTACGAGCTAGCATAAGCTGTAAACATTATTTTTTGAGAACCAGACTCCAAAATGCTAAAAGCAACAGTTCTGCTAATATAAGTCAGCTAAGTGTATATGGAGATGTTGATGTTGGTATGAAATACTGCACCTGTTTGTATAACTGAAAGCGCCATATCTAAAAGCCGTGCTTGAAAGGTGAGATCACCAAGGCCAACCATTATGACATCTTTACATACCGTCAGGTAGGCCTAGAAAAGAGATGCAAAAGCATATGAGAAACAAAGTTTGCATAAAGCAACTGTTCAGTAAAACCTAAAAATAATAAAACTACGTAACATAGCCAAGCTGCCATGAAAGCTGGTGCAGCTACTTGGAATTACTCAGTTTGCAACCTTTGAAAAGCAGGAGTTTCCAAACCATTTTCCAAATGCTTCCAATGCCCTTTCCTCCAGTAAAAACAGTTTCTCAAAAGGCAGTAAATCCTCGACTTTTTTTTTTAATCAGGCTCAGAGGCATTGATACTTAACACTTACCAAGGCAGAATATAACATCTCTATCTATCTTGAATAGCAAAATTAAAAAGAACATACAAAAAGAGCTTTTCCTTACAGACAAACACACGTTACACACTAAACAGATTCTAATACGAATGTATAGACACAGTAGAGAATTTTTTAATCAGTCTATGTATATGTGAGCTGGGTTGTTCAAGGACACTGACTGCAACTGAAGTCCAAGTCTTACCCTTGACCAAAATCTGAAAGGACTCATGGCTCAGTGCTAAAATCCACCTTGGGTTAAGTAATATGTCATAGGAATGTAACAGAAAATTCAAAACTAGCTAAAAACCACCCACTTCATATAATCAAATGCTTTTTGTGAAGGGTAAATGAAGATAAGGGATAAGGGACACCATCAGTGATGACACCAGGGTTTGTGCCAAAGGGCCTCAGCCTCACTCAACAAACCAGTGGCCTAGAGAGAACCCCCCCCAGTGAATCCCTGGCAAAACAGCAAGTGCAAAATTGAGTTACAGACCATGCTTGAAGGAAGGGTGAATTGGGAAGAATGGGATATGTTGCAGGGAAAGTGATAGAGAAATGTAAGTGGAAAAAGAAGAGATACCCTGGTACCCACTCACATACAACAGTATTAAAGAAGCAACTGTAATTATTGTATATTATATGGATATTTTGAGACAAACTAGGTCCACTTTTAATAGCAGCATTGCTACCACATATATACTCCAAACAATTAAAAAGCGCAACCAATACCTCAGTCCTATAAAAAAACAGTATACAAAGTGAGAAGCAAATAGGAGCTGCTTAACAAGCATGTGGCTTATGACAGGAGATGCAAAAGGCCTGGATTCTCTTCTTGACTTCCAGACAAGTCACATCAGTCTTTATCCCTCAGTTTCTTCTCTGGCAATAATGATGGAAATAGACTTTAAGATCTACTACTAAAGGTCATTGTGTTTCATTATTGGCTAGTCAAGTAATGTACCAGATGGGTTTAAAGGTGAAAACTGCCTATCTTATTGCTTATCACTAAATTTGCATTTGCATTATGTTTCCATTACCTAGGAAACTTAGCGCAAACATCCTGGTAATGCTGGTAAAGATTCCCTATTTTGTATTTTGTCTTTCTATAAGGTTGAGTTCTGTGCCTCCAAACTTTTGAAAAATAGCCATAAAGGAGTTATGATACGCATACTAAATTTTTCACTCAGAAGAGAGACAATAGGATGTAAAACACACAAGAAACCTGTAGCAGGAACAACTACAACACTTATTTGAGTTTACTATCTCTTTATGCTTTTCAAAAAGCGATTTGGCTGCAGCAGCAGGATTTAGTACAAGACTGACCTCATTATTAAATTCCCAGGTAAATCATACTCTTCCTTCTCTGCTGACTTTCAAAGATACGTTCCATGGGACTTAGCTCTAGAATGAAGCACACTGAACTCCTCAAGGTATAATTTTACCTTTTTCTTTTGGGAAAGCAGGAAGGTAAGAAAGGAAGGAAGGAAGCAAGCAAGCAAACATGATTAGGTGTAAATCCTCTCTCATAATGACACCATCTTCCTGGTCCTCCAAGTCATCTATTGTGCTATTCGACACAACAAATGCAGCTGCAGTGATTCTAGGTTGTTTCCAGGACCTTCCCCGCTACAGAAGAACAGGCTATTAAGTGCTAACAAAGCACGTAACTACATCCTTGTTTTCAGCAACTAATTTTCTTCTTTTCAGAACTTAAGATTTAATGACAATCTTAACTTTATGTTAATGCACTTTTAATAAAACAGTATGAACATAAAACAGTATAAACATTACCTTTATATAATATGAGGGATAAGAGATTGAAGACAAGAATTACTTGTTAGAAACCTAAAATCTGGGAGACCCAGGTTACATTGCTTGCTGTGCTAGAAATATCTTGTGTGAGCATTTTCATTTATCATTCACTTGCTGGACTCCCAAACCTCCAGTGTGGTATCCCTGTCAGTATACAATTGCTACACATGCTGCTTTTCAGATTGGCAGTTTGATTTACATTATAAGAGACCTCTAACCTGGATAATTAATTCAGAAATGTTACTGTGGTTTGGAATGCCATCCTCTTGATTGCTTGCTAGTATAAAAGGCACAACTTGACTTTCTATCCAAGCACCTGTCTCATTCAGAAGAGAGAGGTAATCTTCTCCTTCTTCAGAAAACTGGAAAAAAAAAAAAAAGGCAACATTTACCATTGGTCTTTCCAATTCTTCTGGAATTTCCTTTTGCTGTCAGATGTAATCCCAGTTTATACTGAAAAGGTATAACCATACCTTGTTCTGAAGATGAACACTCAACCTGCAAAAGAGGCTGAAGGCTCTTAGGCCAGTTGCTTGATTGCAGCTACCAGAATCTCCATCAGCTGCTTTCAGAATTGAGTCAAGAACCTCCTGAAACACAAAGGTTTACATTTGTATTTTCCAGAAAATCTTTTCAAATGTGTCTTTTCTCAGCAGTTCTAAACAAAAGATTTTAAAAATACCAAACCACCAAACCTCCAAAAAAACCAAACCTGAAAAAAACCCCATAACTAGAAATCCAACATGCATACTTTCAATTACTATCAACTGGTTTTCAGACTATTCCTTACACATACATTCCAAAACTCAAGTCCCTTAAAAATGCTCAACACTAGATCACAAGAATTTTGAAACACCTAAAAATGACAAGCTGGTTAAAATCTGCCATCTACAAACAACTCTGAACTAGTATACTTCTCGTTTAGAATATTTATTTGAAGTACAAATACAAAAGATAACCTTTTTATGGAGGGGGAAAAACGGATCCTGAGTCTTATTTATTTATTCTTGCAGGCCTTTAATTTGACTTAGGCAATCTATGATGTTAAGCACTCTTTTATAAGCATTGTTTATGGTAAAGAGTATACTACCTTTGCAGCACTGAGAATTTTCAAAAGCTTCTTCAGTTTCTTTTTAGGAACAGAGAGTAGGCAACCACGATTAAAAGGATGAGTCAATAAATATTCAATGTAATCAATTGCTAATTCTGGCTTCGATTCTTGTGTTACATGGATACGTACTCGTCGTTCAGTTGTTTTAATATTCTAAATGAGAAGAAAGCAAAGTCAGTACAAAACTGTTAGTATCTTACTTTACAACTAATTTTAAAGCAGAATAATATGGCATTAAAGCATCTTCTTCTGTTAAAAAAAAAAGCATGAAGTCTTTATGTAATCTAGCAATTCCTGAATTCTCTGACATATGCATATGCACACCTTTTTTGGGGTTAGCACGTCAGACAGCCAATCACAGGCTAATTCCATAATGTGTCCCACTTGACCCCAGCGACACATGCAGTCTATCAGGGTTGAATATTTGCTTTGGTCAGCTCCATTGTCAACATTTCTCAGTCTGGAGATCACACTGCAGCTTAAAAGAAAACAAACAAAGGAGATGCATTAGCTTTACTGCCATTAGTGCAGGAATAATTCAAAGAAAACCAACCAGTACAATACCAAAAAAGATTCACTAATGGCTCAAAGGCATATTTACACCTCACAGACTTACTTTTTTTTTTATTTAGTGGATAATTTTATCCAAATGGGCATTTACTATGTCGAGTTGTGAAAAATTAACAAATATAGTCAACAAGAGATTTTTGTCATTCATATTTTGGATTTAAAAATAGTACCTGAATGTAGGAACAGCAGCAGGGGGCATAAAGGATGCCAGAATAACCAATGGAGTTAGGCAACGCTCATCCTGGAATGAAAAAAAAAACGTAAATTATGATTACATTATCTCAAATTAAGGATTTCCCTTTTTCACTAGAAGTGGAATTGAAAGAAGCTCGTAACAACACGTGGCTTGCAATCTGAAACTTATGATTGCTATTCTCAGAGGTCAATTATCAATTATCTTATCATTCAGCTTTCTGACAAACTGTCAGAACAACTACCATGAATAATTATGGCTCCATTAGCTTAATAACCATTGCAAAAGAAATAACAGCTCTAGCTTCCATTTTCTCTAGTAGAGGCTAATATTTAATTGCACAATCACGACACCATCTAAGTCCTCTCAAGTAACTAGTGCCTTAAATGAATATTCATTCCCATCAGAAATCTATAAAAAAGACTGTAAAGGAAAGGGTGCTTACTCAACAATGGTAATGTAAAATGCATTACAAGTTGTTACAACACACAAGGTCTAGACCATGACACAGTCTCACTGTGAGAAA
Organism: Tringa solitaria; assembly: GCA_026413425.1. NCBI lineage: Eukaryota > Metazoa > Chordata > Aves > Charadriiformes > Scolopacidae > Tringa > Tringa solitaria. The sequence continues at coordinate 10,032,227 of JAOXJM010000012.1, forward strand.
TTATTACCTACTTAGACATTTGGAGAACTAAAAAATTATCTTTAAAAAGTTTTAAAGTACATTCAAAAACGTATTTGTAGCTTTGCAGGAAAGAGAAAGCTGCTTCAATCTGTAGTCTTTTATAAACTAAGCCTCTGATGACAGGTCTTTTTAGATCCAAGCTGCTTATTCACTGTAAGAATATCAAAGTCAGAGAGGTTACTTGCTAAAGCTGGTTATCTTGTCTGCTCACCAGAACCTTTCAGGAGGGACGGTACATCCTCTACCAAAACACATTTAGAACATCTTTGACAACTTCCAAATGTTTTCAGGGTAGAGAGCATTTGCTTTATCTGTGCTGCAGAGTATTATGTAGCAATTAATTGCTTTCCACTTCCTGATTATCTAAAGTAATCTGAATGTTGTTAAATACAACAGCCAGCATAATTCAGTGTACTTCAGCATAAAAGTCATAAACAAAAAAAAAAAAAAGATGTCCAGTAGATAATCCCTCTCAATGCACTACAGGATGTAGAAGATACTACTAGCCACCATCAAAAGATAGCATCCTGAGGAATAGCACTAGAACAATTAAAAAGATCAAGGATACTAAAAATAACTGATTTTAATTGTTATATCAAACCCAAACAATAGGTAAGTGCATCCAAAGATCATTAGAGAGTAGAATCAAATTAGCAGAAACCAAACACAAGAAAGTGAAAAAGGAGCCTCAGCTGCTTCAGCTGCCTGTTCCAGCAGCTGGATCACAATAGGAAGTGGTTGTGGTAGAGGAGTTTGGGAAATCAGGTAAAAGAACACATGGACTCTGAGTATTTATTCTGCAATGGCATATTTTTGGTCACTGATTTCCAAAAGTTCCAAAAACATTCAAAAGAACGGAATCCTATAAAAACATTACAAGGAGAACAATTTACTGCACAAGTATTTCCGAGCTGACTATTTAGATAACAATTCATCAGTCAGATATCGCAATTGTAGAAGAGCTTCTATCCATTTGCGGAATTCCAGGAAACTTGCTATTGCTTATGGTTTATAGCAACGAGAAAGAATACTTAATGCCATGAAAACAGATAAAAGACATAACACATGAAAGCATCTGAAGAAAATGCTAAGCATTTACAGGAAAATTTAGGCTTTCTTTACCTTAAACACTTTAAAATATTCAGGAAGTACAGAAGCAAATTTTCTGATAGTGTACTCTTTGGCCCCTTCGTTGTGATCTAGTGCCTTCTGAATACTTCTCCAGAGAATTACAGTAATCTCCAATAAACTCACCATGCTGGCCACATCATTTATTGACAACACATTATTCAATACCTGAAATACAAACACTTGGATGATATTACCTATTACATTCCCACATATAAATTCAGGTTAAAATAAGGTTTCAAAAAAAACCCCTTAAAATCCCTCTATTCCTTTCACAAAGGCATTGTGTTTGTTGTAGAATGTGAACTCAACAATTCATTCTTACTCTCTCTATATAACTTGAGTCATCTTGCAACATTAATTTTTTAAATATTTTATTTGCAGAATCAAACCAATTTATAATTAGTACTTGAATTAGGAAAGTATTCATTTAAAATATGCTTCATATTTCTTTTTATTTTAGCTCTTTCACCAAATGTCTGCTACTGCAGGGCATGAAAACACCATAATGGCAGTTCTCCCCTTCTAATTCCACAGATGCCCAAGTGCTTTCCTTCAGATTACTGTCCCATTGTTAACTGCCTATGTCTTAAACTAAGCACCACAGAAAAAAGTTACCAGAACTTATAAAGTGGACTTTCTTACACTTGTATTCTCCTTTTCACTTTCACCATCATCATCATCATCATCACTATCATGAAGACTCTCTTTCATTGCTTTCTGGATGCAGGCATTCAAGCAGCGCCGAATAGTAAGCATCAATTTCGCTACATTTAAATATAAAAAGAATAAATTAGACATTTACTATTTGTTGAAGAATGTTGCTAGTAAATACTTTTAAGTGTAATGCTGGAAATCCAATATGAAAAGTAGGCAACAGAACCAGAAATAACTAGGGAAAAAAAAAAAAACAAACAAATTTCCTGGTAAAAGGAAATGGAAAGAGTGTGAAAATGCTTTATATCCTCAAGTAGGAAGAAGAAATGACAACATTATCACCAGATTCTATAATTTTATTGTTTAAAAAAAGCCTACTCAAAAAAACTACCCCAACTACCACCTTATCAAATCAGGAACAGAGGGAGCTCCCACAACTCCTCTATTCATCTGGCATAACTATTCATTTAATGACCTTTGTTGAATAATACATTCCCTCCAATGACAATCCAATTATTTATAAAAGATGTAGTAGCCGAACCATTGCATTCCTTAATGAGAAGCTCATCTCTAGATAAAAGTGAAAGGATTATGTCCACTCTGGTGAAAGCATGACTAGCTAAAATACACCTGCACATGTTATTTCAAAAGTACCTTACCAAGGTGTATGATCTGTGAAGAGGCAATGCTTTGGGCATTTTCCCCAAGTCACTCCATGCTGACTAATTGTTTTTATAGTACCAGAACTCCTCTGAAACAAATTTTTCCTAATTTTACTTGGTTCAATAGCAGTTTTATAAAAAAAGCTATACTCTGTGCAGTACATAACCCTTTCACTAGAGGTTTCCGAAGCCTTTAACGGGAAGGAGAGCTTTTCAGATTTCATTTGAACAACTTGAAAATACTACTGATCCACAAATTTCAGATAATCGGATTATCAGACATAAGTATTTTTCACCTTCTTTAGAATCTTCCACATAAAGATATCAAATCATTTGAGACACCAGGGTGTTTTATTTCAACATTTCTACATGATCAATAAATATCAATTTAGATATTAGATCATCTTAGTTTTAAGGTCCGTGTGAGGAGAAAGGGTAAAAAGAGAGACCAGATAACAAAAGAGCAGAAACAAAAAGCTTTAGTCTCCTCATTATTGAAAACGTTTATGGCTGCTGTCACCAGAGTTCATTGCTGGTGTCAAGAATTAAAAAAAAAAAACAAAACCTAAAAATACAAAATTATACTAAAAGATCAAGCAACAATGTATCACTGTTAGAAAAAAAAAAAATCTAAAAAGCAATTACGTGGTGTGGTCTTAGTATTTCCAAAGACTTTTAAGGTTTTGTACTTTACCTATATTTGTAGGGGCAGTATATTCATAAGCATATTGATAGAACTTCCTCGCTGCTGCTGAATTCATCTGGATGAGAGTAACACAGCGCTCACACCACACATCCTCAGGAAGGTTAATGGGAAAGAAAGAGTTGAATAAGAGATCGACTATGCGGCGTGACACAGGCCGTGAATCAACTTCAAGACGGGCCAGAAGATGCTCCATAGGACAGATTTTCCAGAACTTTTTAAAGACAGAAAAATATATTAAAGGAGTTAAAAAAAAAAAAAAGAGGAAAAACCAACCACCTTATTAAATGCTGTTTATATCAAAAGTCTCAACAAATATAAATAGCATTTACCAGAAAAGCTTGAACATTTTTTAATTTTTACCAAAATACCAGAATTTACTTGAGGTCACATATTGCTGCAACAATGCTACTTTACTGTTCTGACACACCTCTACAGCTCCTGGTATCCCTGATAGACCAGTAAAATTCCAGTTCAAGCAATTCCAGCTCAATATACCTGCAATGTTAATGTAATTCCATAGGTATAGGGAAGAATTATTTACTCTACAAGGATATCACCACAAAATATAATTATTTGTCATTATGTGCCATGTTTCACATGTTCCTCTGTCTCTACTGGCAGCAAATTCAGAATAATTCAGGAAAGCCAAAAAGACTGTTTGCCTGAACTTTCATACTAAAGGACAAATAACTTTCAAATAGGAATTTCTGTACATTTAAGAGCAGCATGAATCATTTGTTTTTAAAAAACTGTACACAAAATAACAACATTTAAAAACTATTGAAAGCACTGTTGATGTTAAATATAAGTCTAAAAAAGTTTGCTTGTATTTTACTATACAGATAGCTGACAACGAATCAAATCATGACCATAGGTACCAGTCCTTTAATTCATACTTCTGTATCATATCTTATGAACAGTTAAAACTCTGGAAAAGTGCTGAGTGTCTGTGAGGCTACAGAGTGACACAGAAATGAATATTAAATTATTAATAATTAATTAAAATTCATAAGATTATAACAATGACTTAATCAGATTATTAGGGAATATACTTGTTGAGTATTTTCAAAATGATATGTAACACAAGAATATGATAGAAATTATGATTAAGATTTCAGAGTCTAACATGTTCAGAACAACAGTTCTGTGATGTTGTTTCTGCTGATTTTGAAAACAAAGTGATACATCTCTTAACACAGAGCCACCATCAGTGTGAGGTCAAATCCTACCATTCTACCTCAGATTCACCTGATAAAACCTGGCTTCAGAAGACATTGATGCAGAAACTTCAGGAAAAAAAGCTATCTTTTAGAGCAGTAGCACTTACAATTCTGAACTGCCTTCTCCAGTTATCTCCAATAATCTTAACAACCAGAAACAAGCATCTAAGTAAAGGTCCAGCTGCACACCATAATCAGAGATCTGCAAATGCTATTAGGACCCTGCTGCAAACTTTCTGTGCTGACAGTCTGAATGATTATACTTTGTACTTGCAGTGTTTGTCTCCGTTTAACATTTTCTGTGGACTTGCCTAATCAATGTATTGACGTATGTAGTATGGAAGTATCGAACTTGCTGTTGCATTATTGTAATCCTTATCCTGAATTTGTGTGCAAGAAGATGAAAGCCCTTAATTCCAAAATCATCTTGTCTTGTCTTTTGAGCACACTTTGGGGAATTTGGAAGGTACTGAGGTGATCTAATCTCAGTATGTCTTTGAGGTCCTGTCATCAAAGCTGGAATGCACACATTTGGCAAGTAGGTGATTCTCATGTTAAGGACAGATGTTTTCCTTGAGCATTGAAGCCTTAAAAATCTGGCAAATGAAGCATTTCTTTCTCTCCTGAACAAGAAAGATACATACCTCTGACTTCATATAGTTTATGTGCCTAGCACAAGATAAGCATGTCCTAATAATTCAGCTTAGCAAGAGACAAAAAAATGATTAAAATAAAATATAAAATTGAAATTAGGAAACCATTAACAGCAGAGAGTGAAGAAAGAGCTCAAGATGCTATAATACCTAAGGCTGAACAGTGGCACCCTAAATAAAGAGTTCACAGCAGAACAAAAAGTTCATTCAAAATCACTACAAAAAGATATCAAAATCCCCAAGGGCATGCCCACAGAAGACAAATAGAAATTATAAAAATAGGTAAATAAATCTAAAAAAGCCATCTGGTAAAGGCATTAAGCATTTGGAAGGTGAGAGAGTCCTGACTTGAGGTAGCTCCCGGGAAGGAAGCGTGGTGGGACTGACTGCTCTGCCCTGGCACGGCCAGGAGAGGGCAGGGAAGACAGGAACATGCTGAGACAGGTCTGCTGAGCGCTTGGGATGCCAGCTGCCACTGGAAAAAAGCAGGCAAGCAAGGAGAGGCCACTGGACATACTAATCATCACAAACCTGTCAAAAATCAGGGGAAGAGGAAAAGGAGAAGCGTGTACTTGGCTCAACTAAAAAGCAAACTTTCTAGCACATTTATAAAATCTCTGCTGTAGTTAATATCCAGGTACAGCATTATCTCATATACTTCATTTTTTCTGGGAAGAACAGCTGTGAAGAAAGGCTGAAAGCACATCAGGACTAGTCACAATTTCTTTCTTTATTTATTTAAAAAGATTTTTCATGGACACCATTATTTCATTAGAATTCACAAAACTACTGAAAAGTAGTACTTTTATACTACTACCTACATTTGGATCAAAACCTTTAAAATGGGCAGAGGTGACTAACAGCAACAGAATCCACAAGTCTTAGAAATAAACTCAGACATATGCTTAAATATATGAAGAGGAGAAAAAGTGAAGTTAAGAGTCTCAAAAGGTACCTTTTTTTTTTAAAAAAAAATAAATGCCTTGATTTTATCTCTTTTTTGCTATTTATCAAGAGTCAGTTATCCTACCTTAGCAGCCTTGGTAGCCTTAACTTTCAGCAGCATATCAACAAAAGCCACTCGCACTTTCTCTGAATTGTCATGAAGACTGTGTTTGACTGCTGGCAGGAGCTGTTCCAGTAATGGGTGGCTTAGTTTGTTGTCCAAAATTAATGGTATGCACTGCAAGAAAAAAAGTTTATGTTAAAAAAATAAATAAATTTAAAGAGTAGATTTATAAAAAGATGTAGCTAAAAATTGTTGAAGTGGATCGTAACATTTCTAAGGTTAAATTCAGTAGGGACAGACAATGTGCATGCATATTTTTCTTGTAATATTCTGTAGTAAAAATTGCCATGGTTATTTCTTATTTCCAGTGAACTGTGTTCACTGAACTTATTTCAGATGACACAGCTTCAGATCTACACTGAGGCCACAGTCTTGCCTTCTACCTGAGGACACAGTGTCAAGTATTTTTGGTGGTAGAAATACCAGCTCCCCAAATTCCACTGATTTCAGGTTAAAAATGCATCTTTTTTTTGCCAAGTTATTTCTAAATCAGCACTTTCTGCTTATCCAGTATAGACCCTCATGTAGCTGGAGTGGAGCAAGTGAGAATTAACGTGAAGATAGCTCCAAATTAAGGCTGAATTGACACATACACTAAAATTTTTAAGTGAAAACACTGCTTAGAGAGTTCATTTTTGACTCTAACCTATTAGTTATTTACCAAATGCTACAAAGTTGTAGATGAACTAATCCTAACATACATGCCGGCATCACAAAGCCAAGCACTCACTACTTTAGAAGGCATTTGTTCATCCCAAATGTACGGCTTTTATAAAGTGTGTACAACATTTGCATGTATTAGGAACTTTATTGCGTAAGACATTTTGCAGAACAAGTTATTTCCTTAAGTGGCCTATACTACAAACTTGTGCATCAAGTAAAATATAAAAATGACAATCATGATTTTAAATTCAGAAAAAAATGACTTACTTTAAAAACAGAGCATCGAACATCAGCAGATGTTATATCACATGCCAGCTCTTCAGTTAGTTTTTTTAAGAGATCAGCAAGAATTGTTGGAGGAATCATCTCCCAGTATCTGGATGTTATCTGAGTAACTCCGAGTATCCCTGTAGAGCGGACAACTGGATGAGGATCTTCTAAGAGATTCTAAAACAAACATAAGAATACTACTGTGAGTATATGTATTTTTGTGATTCTAGTGCTGTTTGACATTAACCTACCATAAACAAATAGCAGTCTGTTACCTTTTCATCATCATGCAAATTGTCGTACTATGAAAGAAATGTAATATTAACATTCCCTCGAGGCATTGCATTATGAAGCAAACCAGGAAATTCAAACCAGAAGCAAAATTAAGACAAATATTGAACAATTTTTTTTAATTGGACTTTTGAAATATTTTTTTTAAAAACAGCTCACATTAAGTCTTGCATCTGTGCTTTAATTAAGAATATTTAAGACTTCCATTTCACTTTTATTTATATATAAGCTTACACCGGCCACTGTTCCTTTGCAACAATATAAAAACTTCGAAATTCATTCAATAATCTGACGTTTAAAGACCACACTCAGGATTTTCCAAACATTTTCTTAATGAAAATACTATGCCCATTCTCACCCATCTAGACCGGTAAAGAGTTTTTTAGGTTGCTATCTCCATTATACTTCATTTCAAAATATTTAGTAATACAGTACTTCCACTGAATGCTCACATATTAAATGTAAAGTTCTCTTCACCACTACTAGGTTAAGTAAGGTGCAAGATCCATTACTCATGCATCTCGTCTTTCAAAAGCATCTTTCATTCACAGATTAATGAATAACAATACCAAACATTCCCTTTTCAGAGTTGAAAATGGTGCGTGTCATTCATTGTCGATTTAAAATATTATTTTTGCATTTTCTGCATCACAAGCCTGTATTTCCCTATGAATTCTATCCTGAAATTTCATAAATTTTAATTGCATCAACTGCTTATTTTTTAGTTAGTTTTGATGAAATTTTCATTTGTAACATTTTAGTTTCATTAAAACTTACAAAAAGTTCTTCAAACTGTTTCTGAATTTCATTATCCATCTCTTCAGTGTCAAAACTGGGATCACGAATAGGAAAAGCATCAACAAACAAAAATGCTGCATTTGATCGAACTTCTGAGTTTCTGGCCTGTTACAACGAAGGAAAAAAAATACTTTTTAAGTAAGTACCAACTTTTAATATCAAAAGGCATATCCTGCCAAATACTGCTCTTCAAACACTTCTGGCAAGTTAGTATTTTTAATTAAGTAGATGGAAGAGGTGAATTTTTAAATGGTACTTTTTAATAAGTATGAAAGAACTTACAGTAACGTATGATTTTTATTTTTTTTACCTTACATTTCTGCCCATTCAGTAAAACCTCAGTTATTAGTACAATCAGCTTTCAAGGCATATCAACTTCAATGACCCTGAAGAGTCACAGTCAGAGCCCTTCTGCTCTCTGTAATGCTGAATAAATTAAAAGCAATTGGTTTTCTCTTGGTCACCTCAGACCTCCTCTTCAGAATACAAGAATCTTGAATTCAAGTAGACATAATTAATTAAATTGCCTGTCAAGAGACAGGTGATTTAATTGAAAAGCTCAAGCATATTTCTTCAAGAAAACAGTATTTAGAAACCAAGTACCAGCAAGCCTGGAGAGTAATGTATCCAGCATAAGCATATTCAGTTCTGCATCTATGCACGTTAAGTAATAGGACCATGTTCTGAGCTCCAGGCAGCTCATCAAAAATCTAAGGCAAGCCTCATAACCCTCAGACATTTTACCATTTGTCAGTTTTCAGTGTGTTACGCTCTTCATTTTACTGGTTGTAGAATCCCAAACATAAAGAAAAAATTAAAAACTTTATGTTTAGACACTCAGTGAAAAATAATTAACCCTGTGGACTCTTAAAGGATAGAAAAAGAGAGCAGGCAATGAAATGAAGAAAAGATGAAATTCAAGGTATCTCAGGGAAAAACCTGAAATCTAACCATCAGACTACATTTTTTTAAATCAAAGTCAGCAGTGCAATAAGAGCCTCTCCTCCTTTCTCTTGGAAGAAAGAATTTTGTTCAGATTTTGGGTCCAAATTAAAACAAACAAATGTGTGTATATATATATATATAAGACTATATATATTTATATACACAGTCTAATAAGCCAAGCAAAGTAGGCTTAATTTTAACAGCAAAGTAAAAGACAATTCAGGGAACCTTCTGACTATTCTATCCATCCAATTTTTTTCCTCCCTTCTCATAAGAGACATTCAGATCAACGGCAGGAAAAATTAAAACAAGCATAACTATGTAATATTTGGAACTAAATATACTAATGGCAAATAAAAATAGAAAAACATGAAAGAAATAAGCAACAATTACTTAATTTACAATTTATTTTCTATTTCCTTTCTGGACTGTTTTTCATACGGTGGGTCACAATTCTGGGAATAACCAAAAAAATTCCAAATTCTTTGAGCCAACAAAATTATTAGGAATTCTAATTTTAATACTATGAAGGCAAATAAAGCCCATCTATACATTCTTTGTTTAGGGACTTGCGTTTTACTTTATTTATCATGGATATACAATTCATAATTCTTCATTCAGTCTTATAAAGCTGTACAAAATCCTTTAACTTTGATCTTGTCTATATTGGAGAAGTAATGCATACAAGCTAATATGTGAATTCAGGGTGAAATAGCTCTTCTGCACTAATATTTCATGTTTAAATTAATTCAAGTATGTTTTTGTGCAATAACCTAGACCTTGTCTACTACAGCCATTCCAGAAAGTTAATTTTCATGAACTTCCTAAGTGCATTACACTGAATTCCATTAAGCTCGCTTTAATTCTGAACTGAGTACCCAGTTTAAATTCCTGCCTCAAATAATTGGAATTTATCCCAAATGTATTTGCATATTCAAGCTCATAAGAGAATAAATGTCTTCACAGAGGAAGAACCCAGGACTTTATATTCATATTCTATTTTATTCTGCATTGACCATTCCATGCAGAGGAGCCTGAAGTTATTTAAATGACTAATGTTTCTTTACCTTTATGCTTGTGCTATTCTGAGGAAATTTCAGAAAGTTTTAAAACAATATTTTAATTTTTTTGTTCAGTTAGTTTTCAGAGCTTTCTTCTAAGTTTCATCTCGTGTAACAGGTCCTGAAATTCACTTCCAATTATTTAAAACACTGTTTTTCCCCAGTAGAAGTTAGTTTAAAAGTGTGGAATGATAAAAACACCCAAATACACTCAATACTTGAAAGGAATCACTTCCTTCAGCAGCTTGAATTCCTGAAGGAGTGGTTCTTGACTTTTTGAGCTTGATAAGAAACAGCTTAATCACTACTTATCTCACAATAAATATCCATATTTTTATATTTATATAACTTCTTATACTAATAACCAATTACTGCAGAACTGCCTCTGCTATGTTTGCGTGAGACTTACTTTTCGGAATAAAGTCATGAAAAAAGATGAAGAAGTTACATAAGGGCTTATATTATAAAAACTTGAAGTTGCGTAAAGGCTTATAAAATGTGTGTAGGTAAAAGCTACAAAGGAAGCTTGTGCGATTAATTACTTGCAAAACAAGCAATTTAAGAAGAAACCGAGAACTATGCATGACAACCATGCATTCAGATATGAAATGAAGTAGTTTCAACATGAACAGTTCTGGAATCTTTTGAATTCTTACAGTTGAGATATTTTTCCTTTCTGCAAGGAGTGCTAAGGAGTCCCTTCTCAGAATTCCCTTCACTTTATAACCAGTGTTCTAGAACAAGATTTGTTCTTCACTATACTAAATAAGGGATTTATTAGTTTAGTACACTGACTAAAATAGGAGCATAAAACTGGTTATTTAAAATTAAACTGACATTTCAAGCTCTGCAGCAGAATCCATACCAGTAAGGACAATTATAAACTTCCCTTCTTAGTTCCATATCTTAAACTACTGGTGATTCTGAATGACAGCAACAGTTATCTTAAAAATGACAAATACTTCAGTAGTAGTATATGAAAAGGAAAATTTAACTATAAAAGTCATCCAGCAAGACAGTGGCCTATACAAAAACTAATTGCCAGATTTTGACATTCAGTCACATATTTCCTTTTACCGATCACAAATATGGTACTGAATCATTTCGAATTCAGAATCTTTCTTTGCACTGAATCATTATGTGATTCATATAATTGCTGCATTCGATTTTTCACAATCCTGC
>JAOXJM010000012.1:10045393-10142378 GCA_026413425.1 Tringa solitaria
CATTCAAGGAGTTGTCTCATTTCATCATTTATATAAGACCAAAGAGTTTTCCATACTATGGAGAATGATAAGACAACATTAATTGACCCTGTATTGTATTAAAAAGTCTCAAAAATCATTAAAAAAAGACATAGATTTAATAAATACCACATTTTGTAACTTTATAGATTCAATAAATCTATATAAAGATCTACAGCTGAGAAATAAAATCATGGCTAGAGAGTCAGTTTCCCATCAATCCCTCATTTTTAGTTACAATAAAAATCTACCATTATTAAAGTAACTGGCAGAAATAATTTGAAACTGTGTAATTATCAACTACAGATAAATAAGCCATTTCTCTGTTAAGAACAAAGGAACATTATTTGGTGACTAGGATTATCCAAATACAAATCTAAAAACATAATACTTTTTTATGCATTGATGAAAAGCAAGTATGAGCACTCCTTGTGACTCAGAACTGTGCTTAGGTAGATAAAGCACCTTTTATTTTTGTATCTGAATTATGCAGTCAAAAAGGGAAAGTAGAAGACAAGAGCAGAATATAAGAAAGGACACCATGTAATTCCTCCACCCAAATCTGTGGACAGCTGGAAAATAAGTTGACCCTATACTGGTCAATCCCTTCAGATATTCACAGCTCCAGCTAGACAGGGAAGCCTGTGAATAGCATCTATAGAAACAACACTATAGTCTCTAGTTTTGAGATATACTGAAGTAAAGACATGATACAATTTATAAGAGACTATGTAGCTTTTATTTATACGTGAGAATGATGGATCTAACCCAGGATTAACGGTAAATCAGTACTGTTTTGTAGTAGAGTGCATTAGTACAGTATCAGATATTTGCAAAACTGACATCGGTTTTATAATCAGAACTTTGAATTCAGAAGGGAGAGTTGTACGTGTTGCTTCCTCCTTGCCCCTCCCATACCCTTTCAATAAAATAGCCCAAACTGCTCAAGGGAATGACTGTGGTCAGTTACTCTCCTAATTGCTACAGGAGCTTTGGATTCTAAAGGATCATTTCAAATCAAATTCTTTCATACTTTAAAGGACGTATCATTCAAATTTATTCTAAGACCCACTTCTCCACAGCTCAAAGACAGATTTATTCACATCACTGTCCTCTTTCCAGATCGTAAGCTTCTGAATCTGAAAAACATGAAATGCCCTGTCAAGCCTACTCCATCAATCAGGAATCAGAGGAAAAGGGAATCCACTATAGATATGAGAATGTATTTATTTTTGATTAAAACCAGAACAAAACCAAACCAAATTAAAAAAAAAAACCAAACAATATAGGATTGTATACTCGTATATCAAGCTGTATGTTGCACATACTATACACTCTACCTTCCATATATTTGGGGGAAAGCATGGGAAGTGAAAGGGCATAGATCAAATGCAAATGCCTTGTCATGAAAAGCTTTGTGCACTCCTCATTCTGCTTCAAATGTTTTGCTCATGAATAAAAGCCACAGATAGACAATAAGCATTTGTAACTGTATCAAGGCTTGTCTCTATAAACATATATACAGAGCCCTCATAAATGACAAAAAGAAAAAACAAATTGAGTTTCAGACTCATCTACTAAATTTGCCTCAAGAAGCTTATGACTTTTCATTCCAGTGATCAGCTACAGAAAGGTCAGTTCTCTCGGTAAAGAAAAACTTCAACAACAGACAGCAAAAACTATTTCTGGCACTCTGGAAAATCCCCTTATATTTCTACTTTTGAGCACCAAAGACAGATCTGGTGCAAAACTATAAGCAGGTACCTCCCAAAATTTGTTTAGCATATTCTGAGAAATAATTTTATTTTTTAAGTAAGTATTGCGGTGGGTCGGCTCCAAGCACCACACTCACTCACTCCTTCCTCTCCTGGTGGGGTAGGAGAAAAGCAAGGAAACTTATGGGTCGAGACAAAGACAGTTTACAAAGCAAAGGAAAGAGGACAAAAAAAAACCCCAAAGCAATGGAAATGCAATCACCACCTCCCACAAGTCCAGTGGGAGGTGGTGATTGCACTTCCCGGCCAGTCTCCAAGCAATTGCTATTTCCCCAAAATTCACTTTCCCTCAGTTTTAACTGCCCAGCATGATGTCATGTGGCATGTAATATCCCTTTGGTCAGTTTGGGTCAGCGGTCTCGGCTCTGCCCCCTCCCAACTTCTTGCTCATCCCCACCCTTCTCATTAGAGTGGGGAAGAGAAAGCCTTTCACACCACGCAAGCACTGCTCAGCAGCAGCCCAAACACCGGTCTGTTATCAACACAGTTTTAGTCAGTAAATCCAAAACATGATACCATATGGGCTGCTGTGAAGAAAAGTAATTCCATTGCAGTCAGACCTAGTATGCTATTTTATTATGAAATAGAAATTTTCCACTTTATAATAACTGATCTGATGCTACTAGCTCATGTCATGCTTTAGAGGAACTTACCTCTCTAACTTTAGAATGAACAGAAGAACTACTTCTGGGAAGATGAATTCCGTGATGCATGAAATCCTGAATGCAGTTATGTTCAAGTATCTACAGTAAAATCACATACACACTACTGTTAATACATAATAAAACAAACAGTACTGTAGACTGTGCAGCAACTTATATTTTTCTCCAAAATAAACAACTGAAAATAGTCTTTGATATTATTTCTTACTTGGCTTCTGCTTAGTCCAAATTTTTCCACATTAGGGGCCTCTGTCTGCTTAAACTGATTGTCAAAAATTTCAGAATATACAATTAATCTGATTCTTAGAACCAGATTTGAAATTCAAAAGCACCTCCACATGGTAAATAAGAATTATTTGGTATCTGAAATTTGCTGTAGCATTGTTGTAATGCTGTAATTATGCTTTTAATCATAATGGAAATTGGAAATAATGGAAATCCACATAAATGTGACAAATATTTGAGCTATCAAATAAATCAACTCGCACATACTGAATAAAAGCTTCAATAAATCAGATAACTAGTTTGTTTATTAAAAAGAATCGTGTGTATGCATAACTGTATGAACCAATATATCAGCAGCAGAATTAAAGGTGTTTAAATGTAACCAAGTTGATCACAGTGGGCAAACATTCAAAGCATGACATGCTGTTATTTCTTGACAATGCTGAAGAGGCCCTTTCCTTAGGGAAATAATTAATTAAGGCTTGCTTAGTAATTTTTCTGAGGTTGAAAAGTCATGTGTCTTCTCCACCTTGAAATTCAAAACTATCCAAATGAAATTTCAAGCACAGTATTACCTCTAAGAATTCTCCTGACACCTTCTTCCAGGCCCTGAAGTAAACTTCTGAAATGTATTCCATCAAGGATCTGTATTAACATAAAGGAAACACCTTGAAGCAAACATCCTAACCATATCTAGGTGCAATTCATAATGACATGAAGGTTTTGATAAGTACGAACATTATTCTTGATTCTATGCATCAACATTATTTTTAGAAGAAATTATCTTGAAAGTCTACACTGATAATTATGGAAACATAAAGTTAATTGCTAATTAATGAACCAGAGCACTGTTAAAAAACACAGGAAATATCTCTTATGGTGGAAAAGTCAAACATTAGCACAAATATTTTGTCATTTACCTAATAATGAATGCCTTACATTCTTTATAAAGATGTACAGGTACACATTATTCTAACTGAAAGCGTTAGGAAGCCTCTGATTTTAATATGAAGAATTACTTCTGGAATATTTCACTGAATGATCAAAGGAAAAAAAAAATCCACATTTTTTGTCAATCAGTCAAGTTCTCAGGTGATGATCTTGCAAGTCACTTCTTATTAGAATGTCTCTATATGGAATCTTGCCAAATTAAATTGGAGGTTGCTCATAGGGAAAAATAAAAACACCTTACAGAAGCAGAAATGGACCTGCAATTCTCACACAAACACTGCAAATAACATGGCACTGTTTATATGGAAGTCATTTGCTTTGGCTAATGCTAAATAAGCATTTTACTACACCTATAATTGTACACATAGGCATGTGCAGAGTAACTATTAAATGAAGTTGCTAAAACAATACAGTAGTTATATTCAGCAGATGTGAAGGTCTCTGGATTCTGATATATTTTATCAATATACTAGGTATTTTAGAGTGCGAGACAAACAGGATTTTAGCCAAGCTCTTAACGATCATTAAGAACTCTAACTGTGATGCATACCTTGGAAAGAATTGTAATTGGTTTTTAACAGTTCCATGTATCATTTTAATGAAGTTTACATTCCAGCTGAACAAAAAGCTCAAGAATCTTCTTCCCTGTTGGGATGGGGAAAAAAAAAAGTCAAACCTCAGAGGAATACCCAATTTAAAAGCCACCTCAAAAATTAGTAAATACAGAGCTTAAAGATGAAAAGAAATGACACCTTTAATTTTAAAAAGCATAGATGGGATTGTTGCAGGAAAAAAAAAAAAAATATTCTGAGTTTTTAAACCGAACTCAAGCATTACTGTTATTTACACTGTAGACAAAAAGCAAAACGACCATGTGGATTACATAACTGCCTGCATTTTTCTTTTCAATGCCCATTCTGTTTAGGTGTGACTACAAGTAGTATCCCATAACGATAAGGGACTGTGCAACTCGGGAACCTCACCAAGGCCACATCAGAGGTCTGTCAAGTGCAATGTCATTCGAGGATGACACATAATGACAGTGAAGGAACAAATAAAATAGCATGACAACTCTGCCAGCATTGGATATGGAAACATTTTTTGGACAAAGCCACAGAGAACAGCTGGGCCACTGAGGAAAATAAATGTCCTGATTAGGAAGGACAACTCCTTTCCTATTGCCTCGTGGGAGGTAATATTTCAAACCTCCTGGAACTGCTTTAATTCATGAAAACAGAAAAAAAGTTATTCAGTTTATTTTTTACTGAATTAATATTCTTCCCAATTAACAAGTTAGAAATGATGATGACAAATTTGGTGAGCAACAGAATTTTTGCAAGAAAAGGCAGTGGAAGGTTGTGGATGGAGGAAATAAGCCCTTGCTCTTCCAGAAACAGCAAGATCTGCCCATGGAATAGAGCCTTACACAGCATCTGTGCTTACAGCCTTACTCTGGCACATGCTGCAGATGAACTGAAGATACCCAGCTAATGAGTCTTTGAAAAGTTTGATCATACATAAGGGCGAGTCCGACAGTTGGAAGGATCCTTTGCACCTGTCAGCTTTCTAGTCAAAAATAAATCAGGAAAATTACTAAGGAGATGCAACAATAAAGAGCATGTTGGCAGAAGTTGAAGACGTGCACTGAAGAATTAGCAGCGGTTCAAAGACACTTCCATCGAGAGGTGGACTAACAGCTATGTTCAGACAAAATAGAGAAAATAAGGCTGATAATCCCAGACACACTTTGAGCTAGAATATCATAGAGTAGGGCTAGAGACAAGGAAGAAGTGTCTGCCTATATGCTTCCTTATCACTGCCTGATAGCTTAAATGGCTTCAGGTCAAGAAGTAATGCAGAAGATAAAAAAAAATAAAATCAAGACCTAATGGTTGAATACGATATCAAGATCCTTGTCTACAAGTCTGACAGAACACTTCCTGTTGCTAATGAGTGCTTCTTCTACCAAAAAAGCAAAAACTTGACTGAACAAAGTCACTTATCTCCAGCTTTGGTGTTACAATATGTATACTGGTTTCCCAGTGGTGCACTCTTCCATCAACATCTCTGACAAACAAAAAGGTCAAGGGAGTCTAAACTTACAGCTCCTGGCGCAACAAGGCAAAGATGAGGCCAAACTCAAACTCATCTCCTCTTCTACGATCCCAGGAGCATGACAGATGAAGAAAAGTCACAAAGTAGCTTTCAGGAGTTTAACCAATTATTTTTTGCCTTATATTTCAACAGATTGACCTGATCCTGAAAATTATAGTTAGGGGCCTATAATTTAATCTGCTGCTTGTGATCAATGGAAACGATTACTGTCATCATCATTCTCAATATCATGAGAGGTAAACTGGTCACAGGTAAGTAAGACTGCAAACTTGTCATCTTTGGGGTTAATGCATTAACAGTGTTGAGCATATTACTGCTGTGCACATGAATATAGTACAGGTGACTTTGTCAGCTGTATACACACAGAGAAAATTAGCAAGGAAGAAGAGAGTAGAATAGGCTACCACTAAAACACGGTAATATATGGTCTGTGGAGCTCTCCAGCTGTGTGATTGGAAACCCCACCTGAACAAGAATGTTGTCATAAATCACACAGAGATATAAATTCAGAGGATCACTCCAGTAATGCAGCCTGAAAATAAGGCTCTGAGAAATATTACTCTGTGTTGAACAGCACAGTCTGGCAAGGCAGAAAACCTGAACTCCCTGATCTTGAAATGAGGCATAAATGTGCAATTCTGTATCAGTTTAATCTGATCTAGAACCAGGATACCTCATTCCTGACCTTCCCCTTCCTCTCATCCTTGCGTATGATGAACCAGTCCAGGCTGAAACGTGATGAACCAATCTGACTGAAAAATAATCTTACTAGGAAAAATCTGATCGGCTACCTCCTTCAATCAACCCATGACACAGCTGCTTGAGCATTCATACCGTGGAGAGGAAAATAGGAACGTTAGCCCGTGACAACACAGGATCATTGCAACCCGGAGTTACAGCAGCCTCAGCTGCTATGGAGCTATGCTCTGGGAAGTGTACTCTGAAAAGAATTAGGTATAATTTCTTAGGAACTGTAGAACAAGCCTGTGGGCACTAAAGGGAATACTATCCCTGATATATAGGAGTTCAGTTTCATCTCAAGGCAATTCATACATCATGTTTATATTTGCTATGACCATTAGCATTTTAGAAATAGACACAGAATATAAGTAAAAAGTCCAGCAGAGATACTAGGGGTGTGTTGGACATAGCGCTAAAAGAGATCTACCATTAGCAAAATGAGCCAAGCAGGGTAACTAGAGAACACACATGAGGTGGGCTGTCACTAAAACTAAACTCCCTCAGCAGGTCAAGGGAGGTGATCCTTCCCCTCTGCTCAGCACTGGTGAGGCACATCTGGAGTGCTGGTTCTGGTGCTGGGCTTCCCAGCACAACAGAGATATGGACATGCTGGAGCAAGTCCAGCAAAAGGCCGCAAAAATTATTAAAAGGACTGGAGCATCTCTTATACAAGGAGAGGCTGCAAGAGCCGGGCTTGTTAAATCGAAAAAAGAGAAGGCACAGGGGAATTTTATCAACGTATATAAATACATGTAAGGACAATGGTGATAGACCCTTCTCAGTGGTGCCTGTGCCCATTGCCTTTGTCCTATTACCAAATCAAAATGCAAGAAATGCCCCTTAAATATAAGGAAAATGTGTTGTGTTTTTTTTTATTTTTACTATAGGGGTGATAGAACACTGGAGCAGGTTGCCCAGATAGGTTGTGGAGTTTGCATCCTTGATGATATTCAAAACCCATCTGGACACAGCCCTGAGCAACCTGCTCTAGTTGACTTTGCTTTGTGCAAGAGTGTTGGACTAGATTATCTCCAGAGGTCCCTTCCAACCTCTAACTGTGTAATTCTAACATAAATACTCAGTAAAATAACTTACTTAGGAATAAACAAAAGAAGAATTAGGAGGAACAACTATTTCCTCTCCCTTCCATATTAAAGCTTTTTAGGGAAAAAAATCCAAAACCCAAATCCAAACCTAGAATATTCCTAAACAGGTACAGACTAAGATTAACAAAAAGTCTGAGAATGGCTAAAGCATCCTTGATTACATGCAAGAGCTTATCAGGCTTGAAGCTTGAAGATAAAGAGCCTGAGAAGCACCTTTTTTTTTTTTTAATTTTTTTTTTATGATTGGCCTAGATGATCTTAAAGGTCCCTTCCAACCTAGGCGATTCTGTAGCTCTTTCAGGTCCTGGAAGCCCTGAAAAGGGAGATACCCTTACAAGTTCTACCCACTGTCATAATCCCATAAGCAGGTCAGGTCCAGAACTGAACCTGGTGACAAACTATGGACCTGTCAGCTGCACTGACAGCTGTCGTAGTTCTTTGTAAAGAGGTTTAGGCTAATGAACAGACCTCAGTAATATTAAAAAGGTATTCTCTGAAATTAAGGAAGCTCCCCAAGCCCACTCAAAGTTTTTAGCACTCAGAATTGATGCCTGGCAGGCAGTAGTTCAATGGAAAGAACTCCTGAGAAGATTGGACATGATCAATACGAGTCTATATTTGTGAACAGTGATTTAGATCTTTCACCTTTATCAGAAAGGAGTGGATGGACTAACAGAATGCAAATTCAACTTTCAGCTGGCAGCTGCTACTTTCAGTCAACATTTGCCAGAGTGGAGTCCAGTAAGGCTCTCTCCATTCTACCTAGAAATAGGCAGATGAAAATATGACAAAATGTCAAGAGACCAGAAATCATGAAAAAGGAAGAGCAAAAGCTTGGGCAGAAAAGCAAATGTGCAAAGTGTGAGCAAATTTGCCTATTCTTGGGGAGCAAAGGGGATGTGTTTTGATATGCCAGGAGAAAGATTCGTCACAAAGTCTGATTATTACTACTTTTTTCCCCAAAAATTTAAAAAAAAAAAGCTTCATACTGAAGGCTGCGTTTCACTCAAAGATTCTTTAGGAAAAAAAAACAACCTTACATGTAGTAATTAACATGTGCTCTATTAGAAATCTCACAAGATGTGGAAGAAAAAAATTAACTACAAGAAGTTGCTTCTGAAGCCTAGATAGCAGTTTCATTTTACATATGTAATTCCCATTATTTACTCTGCTTATATGAGTATGAAATACTAAAAATGATGCAGTGGATTCAAATAAAATAGAAGAAGGTTATTGATAAGGAAACAAATACAGCTACAGCATTTTAAGTACTATGACAAAGAACACATAGAGGTACATGCTTTCAAGAGGACAAAGAATGACCTCAAATGAAATATACCAGGGATAAAACCAAATACAAAAGCAGCCAATGAAGTCTTATCTGTCTTCCATCTTTTCACCCATGTTTTCTCTCCTTTCACACCTCTTGCATTGCCTTACTACATCCCAATTTTAACCAAAATTAAAACATCTTAAAATACAATGTGTAAGCAATAAAAAAAAAAAAATCTTAGTGTCCATTATCCAAAACCTGATCTTACCAAACATTTCACGTAATTTGCTCCCTACCACCATTTTTAAAACCCTCTATGCCCATAATGCCACAATCATGCAGCAACGACAGAGCTTCTTTTATGACAGAAGTTCATATATTCCATGACAGG
Organism: Tringa solitaria; assembly: GCA_026413425.1. Classification (NCBI taxonomy): domain Eukaryota; kingdom Metazoa; phylum Chordata; class Aves; order Charadriiformes; family Scolopacidae; genus Tringa; species Tringa solitaria. The sequence continues at coordinate 10,054,651 of JAOXJM010000012.1, forward strand.
AAATATATGTATTTTAAAGAGGCAAGGAGGAGTTAGAATTTTGGAGCCAACATCAGGTTGTCTTGCCACCTAACCAGAAAAAAAGCTTGGATACTAGTATCTTGATGCACACTACAAACTACAATACATTACATCTTCACTGAGAGAAAAACAGGTAGTCAAATAAAACAATTCTCATTTTGCTGTAAAGTTGGATTCTTCTTATGCTACTTTTAAAACAGACTATGGCAATGCAATCTTCTAAATGGAATCATTGAGATAAATTTAGCAAAACAGTTTCGCTTCTATCTCCAATAAAGGAAAAACTGCTATAAAAAAGAGAATTATACCAGGGAACGGTTTTAAGTATTGAGGGACAAGCACTGGAAGCAAAGCATTTGGTTCTTATTACCTCGGGATACAAGAACATGAGTGATGACTTAGACATATACTTTTAAATTTATGTCAGAAATAGGAATAAGGGCTTTCCAAATCAAACAGAAATATCAGCTGTTGATAGCTTGGAGTCAGAGCTGATTTGTCTTGTATTGCTACCTACTGTACTGTAAAAAAAAAAGGCTTAATGCAAACCCATTAGAAGTAACCAAAGCCCACACACATAAAAATCCCAGTAAGATAAAAATTTGCTTACCTCTTCTTTTTTGATGTGTTTTACACTCATAAAACACTGAAGCAACAGATCCTTGACTTCATTAGTCTCCTCTGAATCGTAATCAAAACAAAGTAAAGTCTGATGTAGATTCCACAGACGAACAACATCTACACCCTGACAGGAAAAAAGTCCCCAATATAGCTTTAACTTGAAGAAGTATTTAAAAGTTTTTAAATAATTATTTTGAAATGCATTGTTAGAGATCAAAGATTTTCAGATTGTAAAATTAGAAACATTAATTGACTTTCACTGCATCGTTGGCAAAAAATTACAAAAATATGTGTAACTGCATACTGACTTCCAACCAATGAAGACATACTTAAGTACAGAAAGCAAGCTGCTCTCTCATGCAAAATAAATGAAAACTCTATGATTCCACTTTTGAAACTTTATACAATGACAGTAATTAACAGGGAAAAATAACAGACAAACACAAAAAAGACAGACAAAAAAAATGTAGAAAAAAGAATGTAAAAAATCCAGTTTGCTTGTGAAGTTGATGCCAAAAATCTTTAAAGTTTGTTATAAAGAAGGCAACTTAATACGTTGATTACACAAGCAACACCAAAAAGACATTTTGTAACCAACACGTATCCTAGGTTTCATTAGATGAGAAGCACTAGGACATGGAAAACGAGTTAATTTGACATGAAAGGTATTTTGGAGGCCTAAACTTTTTTTGACTATTCAGTAATAATCTAAAGGTCAATATAGCCTCAGTATACCGTAGCAGTTTTAGTCAGGCTTTTTCTCAGCAGAATGATAAACAGAGTCTTCCCAAGCTGCTCCTTCCCTTCCAGGCCTTTCTCCCACCACATTTCACATATACGTTGGATAGCACCCTGTAGGATTTTTTCAGATTCAGGTGACACAGGAAGAATACCTACAACAGTAACAAAGTAATTATTCACTGCCATGAACCAAGTTACTCCTGTAAAACATCAGTTTGTTAGTACACTAACTATACCTCAATGTCAACCAGTTCTAGCCACTTTTATACATCTTAATGGCTTATTCTCATTGTATTTAGGCAGCTTTATTAACTCTTAAGGTTTTGGCCAAGTTTTTGGATCAGTAACAATGAATCAAAGTTAGCAGGGACTTTACATTTTGCCTTAAAAATACTATAAGTTACAGAATAAGGGAAGTTATCTGTCATTGGATGAACAGTTGGGAGAAAGAAAACTACTTAAGTTCCAAATTTTATATTGTGTAACTGATTTTTATGTAAATGCTCCTTTAATTTTGTCTCATAAATAAGAACTCGCATCAGTACCAACTCTCGTGCAGTTAATTCTGTTCCATAGGTCAGTCAGGTCAAACAAAAAGCCTAGTATACTCATCTGCTAAAAAAAAAAAACAAAACAGTATAATGCTGTATTCTGTAACAGGTAAGTACGCACCATTTAATATAAATACACATTCTAGAAGAGCTTTGTAGTTTACAGTTTCATCCACTGCAGGTATGGAAGCAATAACTACAGCTGCCACTCCTTGGATCACAGCTACAGTTTGTTTCTGAAAAAAAGCAACATTGAGGAAACAAAGTTTACTTTATACTCAGAAGATAGTTAATGACAAGCAATAAACCTTAGCAACCAAGAGCAAAGCTGAATTGCTATTATGCTTCCATTTTGAACAAAGAGTATACTGGCACCCAAATCCTATCAAATAAGAAGATGCAAAAGCATAGATTTTTCAAAGTGCATCCATTTCAAGAAGTTTGAAAAAGGCTTTCAGCTCCACCTAGTAGACTCGGGGGACCTGTACTTGGGGACTGTACACCTGTACCCATTCCTCCATTAAAAACTTCTGCAATAAAACCAAACACACATCCATTTCAGACCTAAAAAGACCCTAAATATCAGGGTCTTGTACAACTCAAAAATGTGTAGATCTGGTGACTTTAGATCCAGTTACATGATTCTACAGGACTTTGTACATATGATGGATTTTCTACAAGCCTCTAGGTCTCCCTAATGATTTCCCCACTGCGTTTCTCTTTTCTTCCAAAATTAAATAACCTTTTCCCCCAAAATTCTCAAGACTATGTGGACTGTAGTGCAGAAGGTAGTATATAAGGATCTATGTCAGAAAAATTCTGTGTAAGCTAAATTTGTCAATCTAGGTTTCACAACCTTCAATCAATAAAATGGCATAATAAAACAGGTAGTGAATTTCTTACAGTATATGCCAGATACTTAAGGAAAATCTGAGAGATCAACATTTGTTTACTGAAGTAAGACATACAAAAAGCTCACTTTTTTCCCACTGAAAAGAATAAGTATCCTCCTTAATTAAAATTAATAATTTTAATTATCAAAATTATCAGTAGATCTTATCTTTTATAATACAGAAAAAAGAAAGTCAGCTTAACCCAAGCATGTTAATTAAGAAGTCATTAAAGAGTGAGGCAGGGATGATGTTTGGAACTGATGTTGCATGATAAACCTCAAATGTTTTCAGATAATATGAAAATATTCCATTTTATTCACCAGAAAATATGACATACTCATCATATTTTTATTTTGCCAGATTTTTACCATGTCTGGAGCTCTCTCAATTTCCATGTTGTCATTATTTTCATCATCTACAACCTCCTGCCATGTTTCTACAGGATTCTCCATCAAAGTCTCTGTCAACAGCTGTGTCAGTCTCTCCCATAGTACTTCTTTTTGCTTTCTTGGCAATTCTTGAAGTAGTTCATTCAAGTCGAAAGGATCAAATGTATTTTTCTGTGAACGGCCAGAAGATATCACATAGTTCCACATCAGTGAAGTGGCTTATAGTTCATCACCGTACTTCCTAAAATTAACGCTTTTTTTACATTAAGGCTTAATTTCCGTTCCTCTGCAGTTATAGAGATAAAATACCTTCTAGAAGTTGTATTTCTTTAAAAAATAGCATGAGAAATTCCTGCTGTTTAACTATTTATTGTGAAATAAGAGTATTGCTTTTAAGACTAAAGTCTTTAGCCCTCGATAGCAACACTACTGAACACAAATCACATTCCTGTAATATCAACTTATGTCTCTCGTGTTCTAAATACTTCATTGCCAATGAAGACAATTCCATACCCTTAGCTTAGAAGCTCACAACTGCACAGAGTTAAAGCCCCTGATCATATCTTTGCTATCTTCAATATAGATTGACAGTGGCTGTTGAAAGAAAATCCTTACGCAAGGAGTAGAAATTTAACAGTCAGTACAGCCGCAGGGACAGCACTACAGGGTTGGGAGTACAATCTGCACAGAACACTGCTCTGTGCACTGCACCGGTTTAAACTCCCCCCAGTCAAACACAACTCCTGAGCACATTAACCCTATACTTCCCTCTTTAGCTCTACTGAATGGGAAGCCACTATTCGTCTCTATAGAAGACTTCACTAAAAGACTGTGCTAAATTATTTCTCAGAAGAACCTTGCTAGAAAAGTTTACCTCAGAGATGCAAAGAGCCTGCTGGCATCAAAGAAGGGTAGGCAACCTGCTATGAAAGGGTATATGCAGAGAAAACATGAGAAGAAAAAACAGACACAGCCAAGAGCAAGTACAGATAGTTTTTGAGATGTAATTTGCAATCCTGAAGTGAAGGTCTACCAGATCAAAAACACTTTGGAGGAAAGAGAAAGAATGTCCATGATCTCGAAATAAGAATATATTTAGTTTGCAGATACACTAAAAACTAGGAATCAAAAAGATAAAAAATGCTGAAGGGAAAAAGAAAAATTGAAAATAATGAAAGAAGCAGCAGTAAGTATTAGAAGGTTCCCAGAAGGGTATGAGAAGAAAGATCCTGTTAAATATTTATAACAGAATTTCTATCTTATTCTACAGCTGGAAACAAATACAATAAACCAAAGGCCTCACAGGGAGTTCTGTAGCCCTCTACGTCAAACTAACCCAAAAGACAGGATATTAAGATTACACTGTTTTGAACATAAAGAATGAATTCATAACAAGACCAAAGCTTTCTGATCTTTCCTTGGGATGGTAGAAGAGAATTATTCCAAAACCTATGAGAAAAAAGGATGTCATTGAATGATAGTGATAGGCATGATTCTTATTTTGCTGTCTGAGAAATAATGCATTTTCTTGAATTGGAACAGGATTTAGTGAAAAAATTTAACAGCACCTGATAAAGACCTCAATGAAGAGCACCACAAAAAAGATTGCAAAGAAATGTGAAAAGCCCGAAACAAACCTCGAAGAAAAATTAGCAAACCCTTGTAATTTTACAAGATGTGAATGAAATAAAACATTGAGAGGAGGGAAAAGGAAAATTAAAGTGGGTTAGGGGGTATAGAAATGAGATACACAGAAAGAAGAAGTGATGCTAAGAACAGAAATGTAAATACAAGTTAAAAAAGCAAATTCTGATGCCAGAGCACAAAATAGGTAGAAAAAGCAGGGCATAAGTATAGTACAAAAACTAAGAAAAGCAGTGAGGCTCTAAGCATCCTTTCTTCTTCTTTCTATGGTTATATATCCACTTCTAATACACTGCCACAGCCTCCTCTAGAAAAGCAGTCAAGAATTATTCAAGGAAGATCCTAAAATGAGGATCTTCACCCTAAGGTAAGATGTGGTCAAACACCCTCCATCCTTGAAGGTTAATCCAAACAAACCAAGATATGTTAAGAAAGATCACTGGATTACAAAGGCAAAACCAACATGACCAAATTAACCAAAAAGGAAATGCTGCAAGTACCGTGTGCTATCCTGAATAGCACAGTTTCTTGTTAAAGTATTCAGATTTGGGGAAAAATGGGAACTTCAAGCAAAAGCAATCTGGTAACAAATTTGTCATCTATAATTACCTACAGGAGTGTAAATGAAAAAACTATCAAATTTCTTGGAAAAAGAGATTCAATTATGTTTGAGAGATAAATATTTCTAAGTTTATAACATAGAACATGATCTCTATCACAGAAATCATAGCTTTAATACATCTGCTGCATTAGTAAATTAGTTCATGCCTCCGTGGACGTAGAGGTCAACTGATCCACTTACTTTATTCTGACACAGGTAATATTAGGAAAATACTGATTAGAAAGCTTAGAAAACTAACCTGAAAATACCATTTATTGAGGCTAGCAAAAGATGTTTAGGAGAAAGTATGTATATCTTAATATCAGACAGATAGAACCTTAGTGGAAAACACCACAGTGCAATTTGTGATATTTCTGATCACTATGCAATATCATATACAAAACTTGCAAATGAACTTTTAATTAGTAGATTTCAGTGGATTTGTTTTGTTGTTCCTTCTGCATTTATAGACAGCAATATATCCCATCTCTAAAACATTCACTGATAAAGCAACTATCAAGCACAAATACAGACTACAGAAACTAGACAGCCTACACTATCAAACGAATGAACAAATACTAGTGAAACATGCCTCTGCTATCTTTGTACAGTAGCTCAGATTCATAACACAGCAATAAAATCTTTTATAGGTTGAAATTTTTTTTTTTACTATTACCATGGTACAATTAATTCACCTTTTTAAAAATGTAAAATGTATATGCAATAACCAAGTGTTAAAAAATTAGCTGGTTTATAAATAGCAACATTTCAGATTCCACAACTTTTTCAGCTATATTCCCTTAAGTGAATTTATTTTCTACAGCAGTTATCCTAGCACATCTGCAGGTACCAAAGAAAGAATTTCTTGTCCCTATGTCACAATATTTCTGTACTACTAACAGACTTACAATTTTGTTAGTTATGCTCATGTATCATGGCTTACTTACAGGATTCTGAGTATAACGCAAGAAGTCTTCAATAGACTCTTTAGACACCACTTGTAGAAATGCTTCCCGTTTCATTGTGGTCTTGTTTTTCCTTGCTTTATAAACAAAACAGAACAAAGTGTTAGAAAAATCACTGTATCTCAAAATAAGATCATTTTTGGTCTCAGTGAAGAATGTAAGAGCTTACATTCTTCATCTAGATAGTTATAAATAAAAGATGTTCCCCTGCCAAAATACTTTACAGTTGTCTGAATCAGCATTTAGATTCATAAGAGGTGCAGTATTTGCATGCTTTCTTTTTAGTTGCTTTTTTACTAAGCAAGTCCTAAAACAGAAGAACTTTTTAGTGGATACTTTTATATTTAAAAAGAACACCGTATCCTGCACGTACAGGACAGTATGCCTTTTTAGCTAGACATCATTCCTGACAACGGCATTTACTTATATGAAAAATACAGCAAAATACTCTGGCCTTTCCTCTCTTGTCAAGTGAGGCCTATGGAAAATGGGCAAGGCCAAGAGCTGAATTAACGCACCCGAGCGTTCCTGTCCACCCTAGATGACTCCTGGCGTGCTTTCCCCGTCCCCACCAGCTGGCAGACTGCCTTACACCGCCTTGACTGTGCGCGACGCCATACCCCGGAACGAGCCGGGGCACTGCCCCCACCAGCCAGGGGCTGATGACCCACGGCTGACGAGCCGGGGGCTACCGCCAGGCCCCCGCCACGGCCCCACAGGCCGCCGTGCGCCCCCGGTAGAAAGGAAGCGGGAAGACACACGGGCCGCTTACCTACCGCTCCCTCAGAAAGGAACCCTGGCAGATCCGGGGGTTACGCTTCCAACAACGCGGCGCTGCCGGCACAGGAGGCAAACGAAACAGGCGGCGGTCCGGTCTGAGGGGCAGGAGAAGAGCCCGGGCCGCTCGCCAGCGCCAACGGGCCCCGCTGCCGGAAGAGGGGCCAGTGCCGGCTGCGGCTCAGGGAGGGGACAGCGTACCCCTCTGCCGGCTCCTGGCGCTCTCCCACCGCTGCCCGTCCTCCCTCACGCAGCACCGAAACCCGCCGCCGCCGCGCGAGCTGCCGCCCCTTTCGAATTCTCCCGCGGCGGCCGTTGAGCGCGCGCGGGCGAGCGGGCGCGGGCGGCGGAGCTCGCGTCTCGCGAGAGCTCGGCTCCAGGCCTCTCCCCCATTCGCCTCCGCGCGCCTGAGGGAGCTGGGGAGTCGCAGTCCGCCCCCCCTCCCCCCGCTCCCGACACGGGTCTGGGCTCGAAATCTACGCTTTCGGCTTTTTGCTTGTTTGTTCGAAGGCGAGAGCTGTTTTCAGTCAGGTGCCGCCTGGGTGACCGGTGGTTCGGCGGCTGCTACCGCCAGCCGAGGCCGCCGCCGTCCCCGGCCGCCCCCTGTCATGGAGGAAGCGGGGCTGAGGAGGGCCGGGGCAGCTGCGCTGGGTCGGCCTCCCTGGAGAGGCCAGGCCCGGTAACGGGCACCACTGGGCAGCTGCAGCCCGAGAATTAGTGGGGAGTTTGGTGCAGGCCGTGCTGCTCGCCTTTAAACTCAGCTATACTAAATGATTTTCTTCAGCTTTCACTTTATAATAACGCATGGCTTGCTGACACTAATTACCCTGGAGGAGCAAGCAATCAATTACCCAGACAGAGAGTAAATCTACATACCAGCGTTCTGTAGCTGTCTCTTAAAAGCCTTAACACCTTCAAACGGGGATAAGACATGTTTAGTTAAATTCATGTATAGGCTTAAGAAACAGTATGCCTTTGTCATGGGTTTGGCTGGGATGCAGTTAACTTCTTTGATAGCAGCTGGTGTAGTGCCCCGTTCTGGATTTGGGATGAGAAATCGTGTCGATAGCTCACGGGTGGTTTTGGGTGTTGCTGAGCTCTCAAGGCCTTTTCTGCTCCTCATATTGCTCCAACAGTGAGCAGGCTGAGGGGCACGAGAAGCTGGGAGGGGACACAGCAGGGACAGCTGATCCCAGCCGACCAAAGGGTCAGTAGGACCATGCGATGTCCTACTCAGTGTGTAAAGCTGAGGGGGAGGATGAGAGAGGGAGGGTGTTCGGAATTACGGTGTTTGTCTTCCCCAGTCACTGTTTGTGCGTGATGGAGCCCAGCTTCCCTGGAGATGGCTGAACACCTGCCTGCCAATGGGAAGCTGTGAATGAATTCCTTGTGGTGCATTGCTTGTGTGCGTGGCTTTTGCTCTGCCTATAGAACTGTCTTTATCTCAGCCCACGAGTTTTGCTCACTTTTACTCTTCTGATGCTCTTCCCCATCCAAACTTGCGGGGGGAAGTGAGTGGCTGCCTGGTCCTAGTTGCCAGCGGGAGTTAAACCGCAACGGCCTTTTTCCATGGATCTCGGGTAATGTGGATGTACTAGTACTGCAATAACCATTTCCGCTAGCTCACAAAGCCTGCATCATCCATTTGATTACACCGGTGACTGTTTTCTCCAAGAATGTTTTTGTTGCTGTTGTTGACAGCTACACGTTTAATCTTAGTCATGGTGAACAGTACATGTATTACAAGCTCTTCATCCAAAGCGATGAAGAGCTAAACAGGCTACTCACCAGAATTTATAGGAGACTACGTAGGCCAGATGACATTTACACTTTGATAAATAAGTATTTTTTTATATATCAGGAAATGCTCCTTTTTGTTTCTTCTCAAACTTAATTTGCAGTACTCAGAAACACTTGGACTCAGTTCCTTGAATTAAGCATAATCAGCTTTCAAATTCTGTGATATTCCCCATTCCATTTGTTTGATCTCTTCTGCCATCTAGAAACAGTCAAGATGTCTTGTTAAGGGCTTAATTTATATCTTTCCATTTTGAATTTGCACTAGTGCAATATTTCTCAGGATGTGTTGTTCAGAAGAGGTAGGTGCTTGACTGAAATAATTTACTTCCAGTCTGTGCTAGCAGCATAGCATATGCTGCTTTACTGTGCAAACAAACAAAATCGACAATAATTTCTATAAAAGTTCTCGCATCTGATTGGACTTTTCTGGATTGTAATTTTTAAGATTTTATTTAATACTATATGTAAAAATTCACTTCTTAAACTAGTATTTATGTCTTCTGCTAATATTTTAACACAGAATCTTCTTCAATCATCCTACCTCTCTTTGTATTCAATATTAAGACTTGTCAGTTTTTCTGCTATATGTATTTGGCTTAAAGACTTTTCCTGGTTAACTCTTAAGTTTTTGAGTAAACTATTTACCTGGTTTTTAGACAGTTTGAAAACTATAGGATGAAAAATAGTTTATTATATACTCATCCCATATAAATAGTGCTATTCTGTGTTGCTTAAAAAATGCAACAGATGACTAACGTTACTGAAAGCAAAGATAAAAACTGTTTCAGTTCCGGAATCATCAACTGAGTCCACGTGAAACTTCTGAAATAACTGGATTTTAAAACAAATATGGGTGATCTAGAAAGTTCTGTCAGCACTGCAGGAGGATGAGCTACATTACTTACAAGCTGTAACTGAGATGGTCACATACCCCAGGCAGGGAGGATGTGGCAGAAGGAGTTAGAAGCCAAAAACTCTCCTTGAGCAACACAACTGCGCGGCGGCAGTTGAGTGCCACTCCTTGACTCCTCCTGAAGCCAAACACACACTTCCCCACACCATATTGCCGTCTAGACAAAGGCCTGGCTTCTCAGAAGTTCACATCCACCTCCGGGCAACCACAGAAGAAGGTCCCAGGAGAGACAGGTCCCTGGAGAAGTGCTTGAACAACCCGAATCCCCGCCCTGCGACAGCCGGGAGGCATTGGCTTCTAGAACTGGGCTACCAAAAGAAGAGAGTGATTTGCTGCTCTGCAGCAAAGAAGGATGGAGTCAGGGTTGGTTCAGATCGAATGGACTTGACTCTTAAGTTAGGTATTCAGCTAAGTGCAAGAGGTGTCTCTGCCCGTGACAGGGGCTTGGAACTCGATGATCTTTAAGGTCCCTTCCAACCGGAACCATTCTGTGATTCTAAGCCTGTGAAAGAGTTTGCTTGAAGTAAGTCGTATGAGCAATCATCATACTTGTAGAATAGTAAAAGCAAGTAAAAAAGTATGAAAACTGACATTCATACATTGTGCTAATGTCTGTCCTTTCTGCATACATTAAAAGTCTTTGCCATTTTAGATCCAAACCGATGGCTTTATTTATCATGTCTCGTGTGGTCCGAATATGTCATTAATACCTTGATTAGTCTTTTAATTAGATGCTACATTAGTCACCTGGTTACTGTTTATTTAGTCAGGCACATACCCATTTAGCAAACCAACTAAAACATATTTTAGCTTATAATTTGTGTTGCATAGCAACAACAGAACGATTTTTTCGTAGTATTGAAACTGGAAGTTGACACAGATAACAACAGACTGAATAACACCAAATGATTCATTTTAACGGACCACACAGAGAAAGGAGAGAGGCAGAATAGCGTTTTTCAGGTTTTTTCAAGAATTGTGCATGCACTGCAAGCTAGTAATGAAGCTACAACTCTATTTGCAGCTTCTCTAATGTTCTCCCTTTCGAGAGTACCAAATTACATGCCTCTTTTTGACATATCTGTTCATCTGTTCAAAATAATCTATACCCTGTGATAATAATCTCATATTTATTATCATTTTCCTGTCAAGTCAAGTTAAGGCAAAAATGAAAAATGGGCCTTCCACACATGGTTGCTGAGCAACAGCAAATAAAGATTTGCTTTTGTGCTACCGCTTCATAAACTGGTCTTTATTCTTGGTGGTGGCCTGGGTAAGAGATCTCAATTACAAACGTCTCTCACAAGAACATCGTGGTTTGGACCGTAGCAACTATTCTGTTTTAACCTGCTGGATTCAACGTTAGAAATACCCATAAAAAATAAAAAAGTAATTCCCTGAATGTCAGATGCTTTCTTGACAGTTGTATTTTTGTTCATATTTACAAAGTTATTTTGTAGATAATGGAGTCTGATGAGATTATTGTACACATTATCTCCTAAGCATGTTAGTATTGTGACTCCTATTTCTTTTCGTTTGAATATATAATAAAATTTGTTATAGTCGATACAGTATCCACAAAATCTGCTCATCCTCGGAGGCAGGCTGTTAATAATTTACGTGCCTTCATTTCCCTTGATTTTTTTTTTTTTTTGATCTTCACATACTTTGATAAATCATCCGAACAGCATGGGAGAGAGATGAAGTTTCACACTCTTCCGCTTCTCCAGATCTAGATCTCCCCTTGCCTGGAGGTGGTGCTGCCAATCACGCCAGCCTCCCCTCGGAGGCAACTCTCACTTTCCCAGGGCGGTGTGATTAGACGGGGAAACTGCTTATTGCCCTTAAATTATTAATATTAACACAAAACGATTTTAGAGTTTAAGGGATTAAGTAGGAAAACAAAACAAAACAAAACAGAAACAACCCCAAAACATTCACTACAGAAGGAAAAAAAAATAAAATCCATGTTAACTGGAACAAAAATGAGGAGATAAAACGGGCAGAGGGAAGGCTCAGCATTTCCCGGGAGCTGCTCCCTGGAGCAGCGGCTGCCGAAGCCCTGAACCTCCATCCCCTGGGAGCTGCTGGTGTCCCGCAGGTTGGTCACAGCGAGCTCAGGTCAAGGCGTGAAAACAGTGCGACTTCATTCATTTTCCTTTATTATTATTATCCTTTACGATAACATATTTATTATTGCTTGCTTTATTATTGTGCTTTTACTGTTATCCCTCTTTCCTCGTAGGCAGTGTTATAAATCCCAGTCATTTTACTCTGCTAACTATTAGCCCCATGAAAATAGAAAGATTTCTGAAAGGCTATAAAATGTTCACAAAAAGAAATTACAATAACAATATTTGCATATCTAAATCCATTCCACTGTAAATATAGGGAATATCACTTGTTGTGATAACTACGGCAAACATTTCCTTGTATGAAGTCATTAGCGTATTTCAGAATATTATATATCGATGAGTAAATGGATGTTTGTCAGTCAATTTGTTTCAAATGTAAAACGCTCCAGTTACATATGCTGTGTCTACATTATTTTAACCTTATTAAATTTAACATCGTGAACTATTAGAGATTTACAGGTAATACTGTAAGAGTACTTGTAAGTATTTTATCTCCATTCAGCTCTCATTCTATTTTAGTCTTTATGGTAAAGAGAAAAATTGTTTCTAATGTACAAAAATACTGTTATTTTTAATTTCACAAGTGCTCTTCAAGGTTTCATTGTGATAGACATACATCATCTATCCATATCTGGCACCATCTCTGTTCCATCTGTCTAGTACGAAACATGAAAATACTGTATAAATATCAGAATGGACATGAGTTGTTTGTCCATATTGGTTTATATATATGTGTGTATATACATGCAGACATGTAAACGACAAACTACATTGGTTGGAGAACATACCAGCATTTTATGGTCTCTCACATCAACGTTGGCTTTGTCAAGGCTGAGACCTGGGTGTTCCCCATGTTCCAGACCAGGAACCAAACCAAAGCCCATCGTGCGTTTCCCGCAGGCTGCAGGTCCAGCCCCCTCCCCGCAAAACTGGCAGATGGGGGCTGAGTGAGCGCGGTGCCCGCTCCGTGCGGGACCCGGCCGGGGCCACGTCTGGAGTCAGGCACCTGGGAACGCTCACACCTTCACTAGTGCTCACACCTTCACTAGTGCTCACACCTTCACTAGCGCTCACACCTCTCAGTTATTCCTGTCCTGTGCATCGAACAGTTTTAGTATCACGGGACCTTGTGCTGATGCGATTTGGCAAATATTTCCTGATCAACACCTTAAAAAAAGGAAAATTGTTTTGTAAGATATATTTTCTAGTAGAATTTGACCTTTGCCCCCTTTCCCCCCTGTGTCTATTGTACTGCTCCGCGATGGTTTCCGCTGTTGCTAGATACCCTGAGTTTCTAGCTGCAGGCTTCAAGCAACAGTAGAAATAAAGACTTAAAACTGATGATGTTTGAGATGTGCTGGTCAAGGCCCTTCTCCATGTCTTAAACTGTAATTTCACTTCTCCCTGCCTCTTGATTAATTTCATGTTTTAATCTTATTAAAGTTGTGTCAGGTCCTCAAGGGAGCTCTATAATCAACTCTAATTGTCTAGGCTGGGTATTTCAGGCACGAAACACCTAGACAAATTACTGCCAGAGGCAATTATGGTGAACTTAGAACCTTAATCTTCCAGATGTTTCATGTTTCCTCAAGTCATGGAGCAGTTGTTTTATTTGCCAGTGCCTTATGACTAAATGCTTTTACAAAAATATTTTGGCAAATTGAAGCTGGATATTAGTAACCCCCATTATGAAACTCACCTCTTAAAATATCACCTGCGCCTCAGAGCGAAGGGGGAGAGCAGAGCACAGGGGGCCCATGCCTGTTTTTCACTGCTTTTAAAGTAGGACGACTTCAGGCTCCACTGCCAAAGATGCCTAGAATCCACACCACTTTGTTATTGCACAAGAAACGAAGTGCACAGGCAGCAAAAAAGGCTTCTCAGAATAGGGTCTGCACTACCATCTAGTGGAATATAATGATGTCTTCAGAAAACAAAAATTGAGCAGTAATGAGTATAAATCCAAAGACTTTAAAGTCTCATTGTGAATTGTAAGATGAGCAAAACTAAAATACTTTATAAAAAATGTTAAAAATGAAATGTTTTTTTATATTTCCAATAATCTGAACTTGAAAAGGTGTATTAAATAAAAATATAAAATAGAAAAAAGTTGCCTAAAACTCTAAGATTTATATCTCTTTTCAGAAAGCTCATCTCTTTTAAACCTTTGATTCTAAGTACTTGACACACACATTAATTAATGATTTACCTAATGAAACACAAAGAACCAATATTGCTACAAATACCATTCTATGAGTTAATTTCCTTTAACTCATTTTCGTTACCTTTCATTTTCATCACCCGGATGAAGGACGGATCTAGAGACAATCCCAGTTCTTCAACTGGATGCCGTTGTCACAGTTTATCGAACTTGTCCAGCTGGGCTCTGAGCTGAAAGTTACAGCAGAGCACCCATTTAGTGGTTGTTGTAATGCCTTTAGCTCAGAGAACATTTCGTGATTCATGCAAAAAAACACCAGGTAAAGGGTCTTATCAATTCTAGGTTGAAAATACTGCAACATGGTAACTTCAGCTAAACTTCCAGGCAGCAATGAAAAGTCATGCAAAGTATGTCAGGACTTCACCTTCTCCCATGTTGAAGTCTGCATGGAACCATCTTGCAGGATTCTCTTTAGTAAATTATTAATCTTTGTGAAGCGCGTGCTAAGCTCCAGTTGTCAGTGTCGGAGAGTTTTGAGGGCAACACACAAGCTTGCAAATCCAGCTGAAGAATAAAAACCCATATATGAAATTCTGTGCTGGAAGCAGCCACCATTAAACGCGTGCATCAGTTTTTGTTTTCGAGATCTCATCCCAGTTACCCGGTAAAATTAATGACCTTCAGTACTTTCAGATAATTATCGCTTTGCTAGCATTATCTATATTGCAACTCAAATTGTATTTTTATTACTACACAATTTTTGCACCCTGTCTTAACAAAACTTGCAACTTCCTGCTACATGTCCCCTTTGTTTGCCCAGCCAGGGTTGCTCCATCCCCATCTCCGAGAGCTTGGGGTCAAAATTCCCAGGAAGACCTACTGCACAGACTGAGCAAGATTGCAGAAGAACTCCAGTACATTTACTCATTTTAAAATTAAATAAAATGTACTCGAGACTCATAGAAGAATTCAGGTGGGAAGGGACCTCAGCAGGTCATTGAGCTCAATCTCCTGCAGAAAGGAACTACTATGCTTAGAAAATATATAAATATAATGATCAGAACCAGATTCTTGCTACACACCTGATGAATGAAATCACAGGACAGCCGGGGTGCTGGGACTCCACAACTTTCTTCTGAATGTCCTTTCTTGCTGGGGTGCCACATGCCCAGCTCTAAGGGCAGTTGGATTATCAAGCCCTGGCAGGAACTGCCCCTGCACAGCCCGGGTGTGAAAGTTTGGAATCTTGACAAGCTTTGTCTGTCCTTGAACCTGTTTCTATACGGATCTTCGAGGGAAGAATGGTTGCTATTAGTCCTTAATTCCTTTGCAATAAAGGTTATGGCTGCTGAGCACTCAAAGAACCACCAGTGGAAGAGAGGCTGGTGCCCTTTGGTGGCATCTGAGGAAATAGCTACGCGGTGCTCTGCTCAAATTGGATTCCTCTGCAGGTGACTGGCAAGCAATATTCCCTGCAGACGGTGAGAACGGAGAGCATCACCTCTGTCACATGAATACAGATTAGAGAGCTTTTCTCCCCGAGCTGCCATCTAATCTGGCAGTTAAATTCACCGCATAACACTGAAAGAAATACAAGTGGAGTTTTCACTTCAGCTGCTTTGCATTTTTCAAATAACGTATTTGAGAAGGTGACTGAGAATATTGTTGAGAGCCTGACAGTTAGGCTTGGAAATCAGCAGGAGAACATAAAATCATAAAGTTAAACACTTTGCTAAGATGTATTAAAACACCATTTGTGATTAAACAGACACCTTCAGCAACCAGCTACAGCCACAAATAGGTCTTGGTTTTGGTTCTTTCTATCAAGCAAGTATCAAAGGTACCATCCAACATTCAGAGTTTGTTTCAGGGAGAACATAAGTAATTAATCTGATTAAAACAGAAACCTCAGAGGAAACTAATTTTGTATTCAACTCTTAGCTGAGAAAATACCTAAAATAACCTTATTGGTAGCCCTATTGGCAACACGCTGCTCTGAGATGGAGACTGGATGACCAAACCACTTTAACCATTACAGCAATTAAGAAAACGTCTAGGCTTGGCTGAGCCCGTCAAATTAATACCGAATCCACCTGGAGGAGTGTCTTGCACAGTAATTTCTGGTCTCTAACAAGATCTTGTGAATACACGGGCAGCGTTCTTGTGCAGGCACCGATGCAGTGACCACCTGCCTTGCGGGACAGAACGGAAGGTTTGATGTTGATCCCAGTCTGGAGAACGCAGACACGGGATCAGTACTGGCACTGCCACCCAGAAACACCTTCCTGTGAGGGACTGGGGAAGATGGGCATGTGTTTACTTGGCTTTAGCTGCCTTCCCACGGATTAGCAGAAGCCCTTTATTCTGCTAAAAAAGGAAGACATCCCCCTTAGGACAAAAAAAACAACAAACCTGAAGATAATTTTGTAGTTAGTATCACTAAAGATTATCCAGTGGGGTCTCTTCTAAATGCGGTAGTGACTGGGTGATGGACTTCTGCAGCTTTTAGTCTGACTATTAGGAATTCAGACAAGTTGTAGCTTTTTAAGGGAAGAGGTATCATAATTAATTATGGTAATATAATTAACTAAAAATTAATGTTTAATGCAAACAGCGTAATTTCTGTGGTTGTTTTTCTGTAATAGATAGAGGATCCAATACCCCCTTCTTATTTATGCAGCACGTACTTGTATTTTCTATCAGTATCTGCCCTTAACAAGCAGGCGGAAGGACAGGAAGGATTGCCACAAGTTGAAATCTGCTGCTTCTAAATCCAAGGCAATTCCATGCAGTCCTAGCTCCTTTTGAAAACGTAATTCATGACAACTGATGAGTAAGTGCTAGAACCATGACAGTTTGTCCCAATGATCATTTCAAGAGAAAAAGTTTTAGACACTTAAGTTGAACAAAGGGACATTCTAATTCTTACGTGTGAATCTGTTCCAGACCAACAAGCAAGGAGTCCCCCAGTGAAGCATCCTGTACTCACTCCTCTGTTTCTCATGTAAAACCCAAAGATCTGCCGACAAACCTTACAGCAAGGCTACCTAGGTTAGCAGTCGGCACACTTCATGTATTTTACATACATACATATTTCAAAAATTCACCTCATCATATTAGTGATTATTAGGACAGGGATATGCAAAAGAGGGGAAAAGGGAGTATGTGTGTAGAAGGAAGCAACACACCCACCTCCATATGAACCATTTATTGAATAAATACATGCATCATAATGTAGAATTACATGAGCAAAAAAGGCAATCTGTACAAAATTGATTACCCTTTGTTCTCATTTCAACTCTCACCATTTGCTGCAGCTCCGATAAAGGATTCAAGACAGAAAATGAAAATTCTTTTAATCCAAATCCAAGTGATATGCATGCTGATTTGAGTTCGGGTTATACCACTGCTATAATTAAGAAAGCTGGTTTTCTTGTCAGTGAAGCAGAGTAAATCTAAAAACAATTTCGATAGTAGAGAACACGTGTCGGTACATACAGGTAACAAAGCTTATTTTTAGTCATATCTTAAACATCTTTATATGTTCATATTTTAAGGCACAGGATAAACAAGAACTACATGAAAAGCTATCGGTTGATATTGAATACATTGATTTGATAATGAAGTGCAATTTTTGACCAGAGGGAAAATGTTATTTGTCCTTCCTATTTCCATATAAACGGAACAATCAGAATTTGGTTATTATACTGAGGTTTGTTTCCACTATCCAAAGAGTTGGACTCATCTAGGCAGGCATATGCTGATCCAAATTCACCCAGGAGAACATTTCTAATGACTTTGGCATCCAGGATTGATTACAGCAATGGGAATTACTGTTGCTGAATTACAATGACAATTCGATCTCGTAATTTTAGATTCCTAGATGGGAACTAACCTCTTTTAAGAACCTACCCCTAATGTCAGATTGTGAGCTATTTTGGAAACCTGTCCTATAAACTTTATTCAGTTACTCACTTTGTGCTATCACCTCAAACGCAGCATTTTTTCCCCTTCTAGACTTCAGAAGACAAACAAGCATTGTTTTTTTGTTAAAGTGCAGAGTCTTTTAACATCTTAACAGACTTCACTTAAGACTTGAAACATGCAATCAGTCTAACAGCCCGTTTGCTGGCTATGGATCAAACTCTGGGGAGTGACTGGCCAAGATGTAGAGTGAAGTCCTTCTACCTCGGGCTGAACCAAGGCAAAAGACAATTCTGCTGAACTGCTGCACTTAGACCTCCTTTATTTAGATCAGCTTTCGCTTTGTGCATTTTCATTGCATTAACAATAATTCTCTGTCTTTCCATTCTTAACATTTTAATGGAGAACTAGCAAAGAAAATATGTATTTCATAATATATTACATTTTATATGAACAGATGAGTGTGTGTATATATATACATACATAGATAGATACTCATACATTCCAATATAGAGTGAAGCCTTCAAATGGAAATGTTTTCTTCAAAGAACCTCTCTCTATTGCCCAGCCCATCAGAAAGTTAACAGCAGCAAAATTTACAATGTAAGTTTCTTTGCTATAATTGTCCTGTATAAAATGTGGCAATAAGGCCATCACTGTATAGAGGTGTATATGTGCGTGCCACACACATCCCGTGACAAATGTTCATGTTAAACTGAATTTAGACAAACTGAAATGAGTCAATTCTTAAATTTGAAAAAGACAAAAAGCTACATCTATGGTAGGCACTTTGGTACATCTAGTGATGTAGGCAAATTCTACATCTAGAATTAAGGTTCTGTCAGTAATCTTACAATAAAGCTAATTTCAGGAGTTTATTATTCTGCTTTAAAAATTCTTTCTTGGCTGAGAGATCATTCTAGAATCTTAGCTAAATAATATACTTTGTCTGTCTAATTGCATACTTATCCAAGAATGAGGGTGTTGGCTCTGAAAGAGCTGAACTGTTCTCTTGGATTCTTAATGCTCATTTTTATAACAGTCTGAGAAAACTTACCAGAAAAAGGAAAATCAGCTCTGAATACTAAAAAAAATAATTCCCCGTAATTCATTAAGTTAGAGGTATGAGCTCAGCTGTTTAGACTGATACCCTCCCTGCAACTCTCAACTGTCTACTTTCATCAGTTTGTGCTAACTGTATCACTGCTGGTCTTGCAGCAGACAATGGCAATGCTTCAGAGCAGAATGCCATTAAACTTCTGGAAATCTGTGTGGACCACTGCAGTGCATTCTCTCCATGCACCAAACATGCTACGTAGCAATGAAGCAACTGTAAAGAGAGTCAGTTTTAACTTAGTTTCACGCTTTCTTACTTACTGGTGTTCAATTTTAGTATTACAGAAGGTATAGCATAATATACTATTTATACTATTGTGTAATAAAAATAACGTTATGTCTTGTATGTATGCCTACTATATGAACTTACATTGCAAGCTGATTTGTATACCTTATAAATCAGTGAAACATGGCAGTTAGGACAGTTCTAAGTGGTTAGAGATTTTGTTTATAACACAGAAAAATCCATGTCCTCATACCTTCAAAAGGTCACATGTCTGGTACTATAGAGTACAGGAATAAATAACAAAATCCAAGTGAACCTGTGTAATAAAACCATATTGTTTGTTATGTTTACTCCATTAAATGAAAACCCAGATTTAAAAACTGTGATTCATGGACCTCATCCTCTATTTATACAATATTTATAGAATTCTCATTTTTGTTTATAATATTCTATAGCATGATTTCCCAATAATACATTTATATATAAATATTAAAATGTTAATGTTTTGTACATTTTAAGCTAGCCACACTGGGCCAGGAACACAATAAAGTAAAAATGTTTTTCCTCATTTTGTTTTTGAAGAATATCACAAAATGATTAAGACCATTGTGCTGCAAAGACAAAAGAGATTCTTCTGAAGAAATTAACATGCATTTAGAAGAAAATATCTATATCCTTTATCTAATTTTCTTCTGAATTCAAACCAGCATGAAAGAATTATAAAAAAATAGTATATATTTACATTGTACAATATACCTTGGTGAGATATAAAACAATGCAGGAAAACAGCAGAACATAATCTTTTCACTTTCTAATAGGTACAGCCGTCATACAGATCAATTTAAACACAAAAGGTTACTTTACTGTACTATTGCACATTGCAGTAACACATAAAATTGTCTAGCAAATTAAAATACAAAGTTTAACAATGAGAAAGGCTATGTCTACATAAAATGACAAAGTGTTACAAAATTATTTGGGATGTGTCTAAGAACTAAATCAGTAAAGCTATAAAAATAATATTGGTACATCTGTGAGAACAACGCTTTAAAAATATATAAAGGTTGGCAAAATTATGCACAGGGAATTCCCAGTAGCCACGGGTCTAACTTGCACCATGTGGCCTTGTACCATCCTCTGTTAAATCATACCTGGAAATGAAAAAAAAAAAAGTTGTGGTTGTTTTGGGTTTTTTTTTTGTTTTTTTTTTTTTACAATGAGCAGGTATTATAAAACTATTAGTAATGCACCAGATATTAGTATGTAGTATTATTAGTAATAAAGAAAATATTATACTTACCACTGGGTCCAGCCTTTAGCAAGTTCTTCAGATGCCAGAGGTATTAATACCTGTGAAAAGTTAAATTAGCAATCTGTGAATTATGTCTGCCTTTCATTCTATGCCTTTTAAAGTTCAAATCTCACAATCCTGAAAACTACAGTGTAAGTGATGCCATTAATAAACAATGTATTTTACGTCCTTGTCATCATAGCTATCTGCCTGACTTGTAGTAAAGTTTCAAGTTGCTGATTTTGACCTAAAAATCTCTACCCTTTAATGATACGGTCTCAGACCACCTCAGAGGCTTAAATTCTGAAGATGGCATATCTTGGCAATGGCAACCAGCGATCCTGCTAAACAGGTAAACGAGGAACACCATTCACCATGAACTGGTCACAATTCTGGTATCTTTCATTCTCCTTACAGAGCTTGAACATGCTTTCTGCACACTCCAAATCACACATGTAGGAAATAGAGTGATTAAATGAATGCCTTTAGAACAGTGAAGCTGTAAATACAATAGCTGGTTTTGGCATTGGGAACACCTCCAGTAGCAGTTCTTTCTCATGAATTTTACAATCTGAAATTTTAATTACTAAATATACATTTGTTCTGTGTGCTTCTTTAAGTACCCTTGCTTATCTTTCCCGTTCTGTCTGGACATTTTTCTGAGATATCACCTGTTTTCTACTGGTTATTTTCTTTCTCTGACTTTATAATTAATGTCTGACATGCAGGTTTCTTTCTCTCTAGAAGAGACTCCTGCCTCATCTTTTGATGTCTCTCTCTGTAATTTGTTCCCTCCCTGACTGAAGCTTGACGTCTAAGCCATCTATAATTTTTAAAAGCTTCATACCTGAATCAGGTGCTTCAGTCAACACTAACCAGCTCATATGATGAGAGGATTTTAGTCTTATATAATAACATGCTGTATTAACAGAATTTTCTTGTTGTCAACTTACTTTGCCAAGCAGCCCTTTATCTTTGGACAAGAAACCACCACTGTTCTTCACTGCTACATCTAGTGTTCTTCTCTGTACTTCAGGCAGGGAAACACTGAAATCAAATCTGAAAGGCAAAGTGATACTTCAGTGAGAATTTGGTACCTGAAATGCAAGTTCTAAACAACAACTCAAATCAAAACCAAACTATCTCCAGGCAAAAAATAAGGTCTGAGATAAATGAAGAAAAAGAATCCTGATGTTTTGCCTAAAATTCTTCTTTAATCCTATGATCAATATCAAATATTTGACATTTCTGTTACCAGTGGTCTCTAGAAGCCACTGGTAAAGCAAAACAAACAAAATCCAAACAAACCAAGGAAAAGGTTAACTGCTGACTCTACTGAGAAGAGAATGAGGAATCCTACTATCTTGACAGCTCAGTATCACTAGTCTCCAAAAGGGAAAGACTGGTCAGTCTTACTGATCCTCAGTCCTCTAGAACCAGAGCTTATTTTCTTTCCTGGCACACCAAGGATATGTATCAACTCTTAAGGAAGAAAAGATTTTGTTTGCTAGATCTAGAATTTACAGAAAACAAGGGCAAGATTGCGCCACAATCTACAACTATTTGTTGCTACAGTTCTTTAACAGCTTTATTGCTTTGCAATACATTTTGCTTGGAAAGGCAGAGTAAAACAAGTCTATTACCCGGAATTAACAGGAGAGAGCTGCAGTACCAACCAGGAAAACCTACCAGAGCCTCTAACTAATGACTTACAGATTTCCCTTGGACAGAATGGACCAAAGTGTTGTTTTTCCCCAAATTAAGTTTCTGTCCGTAGAGAAAGGTCTTCTTTAGTGATAAGTGATGGGTGGGGTAGGAAGGGTTACACGTGTGAGGGAAACTACCACCAAAAAGCTGAGTGCAAAGCTAGGGACTTTTATGCAATATAACATTGCATAGGTTGCAAGTTGTGCAAGTTTATGGGCCAGGATATAGCCTGCAAGGAAATTTCTAGACTCCCTGGATGCTGAGAAGTGCCGCCAGGTGGACTGACTGAGCAATTTGGTCATGCATAGACACTGGCTGGCCAGGTCTACCGAGGAGGCAGCATCTATCAGCCAGTCAGAACCAACGTGCTTCCTGGAAGGAAGGGACACCAACGGCACTGCCCAGCTAACAGGCATATTCTGGCCACCTGCCAGAAGCCTGCACACTGCTTCTCAGCTGCTACCAGCACAAAGGGGATGTAACTAACATCGGGTAAGGCAGAAAAGGCAGAGAGAAGTGGCTGGTAAGAGAGTGAGAAAGGCTACAGTGGTAACAGGGAATAGAAGGATGGGAAGAGCTATTATAGCAGAAGGGAAATGTATGACCAGGTCTGGTGGTGACAACTAGAAGTTTCAACAGCTCATCCAGTCAGGTAAGCTGAGAAACTTCAATTTGACAGCTTTGTAATTGCATGATATAAAACCACTACACATAGTTGAGAACATACATTTGATCAAACACTGGGTTTAAGGTCTTCTTTGATACATGTGTTTTTCTTCTTCCTGATCGTCTCTTATCAGGCAATAAATACATTCGCACATACGGATCAGATCCCTCTTCTGAAAAGGCTATTAGATTTCTGTGATCAGTGAAAAACAAGGAAAAACATTTAGAAAATAAACGAGACATTACTGAATATAAGCAACTACACTACTATCACTTAATTTAGTACATTAATCAGTTGTGGGATATCCTGCACAAAGTAGGATGTGCAGGGTACGGCACATTGCTAATAGCACTGGTAAAGAAAAACTAAAAATATGCCAAGTGGTGACTTGTACAAGATCAGATAAATGGTGACCAGGCAGCAAAGGAAGGAATACAACGTTTATTAAATTCTAATACAAAGTTTAGATACGGTTTTCCAAAAATCATGCGTTTTTGTCATTCCATGACACATTCAGTCTCTTGGACATAGCTTCCAGACACTGCTGCTACAAATCTACATGCCATTTTCATTAAAAATCTGACAGATGCATGACAGACAAATACAAAATCACAGCAAAATCTTCAACAAAGTTTTTACTGATTCTGAGTATAGCTCTGTACTTTTTTGTATTTACACATAATTACAATTAGTATGTTATTTCAAAAATAGCCAAGATATCCAGACAACCAATTTAAGAGGATAAGTCAAGATATGACAAAGTTTATAGAGAAATATGCACAGAAATGAAATTTGGTATTTTATGCTTACCTGCAGGAATGCACTACCACAATCAGTTTGTTTCTTTGTGAACTATGACGAATTGTAAGCTGGATCTGTCCTAATGGAGACTGCCCCAGAGTTGTTCCACTGCAGGAAAAAGTAGAACACTATGCTTAGTTCTTAAATATTTAAAGTTAAGATGTAACTGAAATGTATGCAGAGTAGTTTTCCCAGAAATCATATATTATCCATTTAACTTTTCACCAGACCCCCAAAACCTCAAAAATCAGAATGCCTAAAAAACATGGGGCCTGCAATAAAGGACCTCCTTAGCCATAGCTTTACCATTCTTATCGAATGAGAAAGTATGAAATTTGTGTATTAAATAGGGAGTTGTATTTCAACATTTATCATAATTAACAAAATCAAACCAAGTTTTGGGCTAGAAGAGACTAACAAATGGAAGAAAGACAGCAGAGGACCACAAAGATAAATAGAGGACTGGAGCACTTAAGCAGATGGTGAAGGAAATGTGTTTGTACAAATGAAAGAGGCCAACAGCAGATTTGACGACAGTCTTTCACTGCTTAAAACAGACATTATAGAGAAGACTATGTCAGACTCTTCATGGCTCTACACAGTAAAGAACAAGAGGCCACAGTCAAGCTGCAGCAAGATAAATTCCAAATGGAAATAAGAAAAAAAGCTTTTCACAGTGGAGTGGTTAAGCACCAGAACTGCTGAAAAAGTTTGCAGATTCTCCATCCTTGGAGATGTTCAAGGCTTGTTTGGACAAGACCCAAGAAATCTGATCAAACTTTGAAGTGGGATTTGCTCAAGGTCAGCCCTAGATCAGGGGGCTGACTGACCTCCAGAGGTTCCTTCCAACCTGTATTACTCTATTGAGTCTATGAACTCTGATAGAGAAAAGATGAATTGGTTCAATCCCTTACAAATAAAAAATTAAAATCTTTCTACTTAGATTCACAGAGAAGCTACATGAACAGGGAAGTAATGGTTTGCATCCTGTTCAGAGCAGAATGGCTGCTCAGCTATCTTTACTGCTAAGTATAGCTGCCTGTTGAGGCAAGTAAAAAAAAAAAAAAATAGAGAATTTAAGAAAGCATGGCTGCAGCAATCCTCATTAATTGAATAGTAACTGACTATCCATTTAACGTTTTTTATAGTCAACTACCCCTCTGAGTAATTTTAAAACACCAGCTATATTCAGCTTAATTGGCTTAATATTAACGATAATAGGATTCAATAGTGAAACAGGCAACCATTCCATCAAAGTGATTAATGTTGTATTGAAAAATATCTTTCTCTCTTGCCATCCCGCTCTTTTCAGTGCTACACAGTGTAGCTGTGAGAACAAGGTGGACTTTGTCTTGCAGATCATCACAACAGTAAGGTAAAGGAACTTCTAATTGCAGAATCTGTTTAACTGAGGTACTGGGAAGAAGCAGAAAATCACAATGACTGATTTTCAGATGACAGGCTCAAACTGCAACGGGAAAAATTATTACTGAAATGCAAACTAAGGACTTTCTCTTTGGCTGCACTGATGACATTTTTAATAAATCAGCTTAGATGTATTGCAAACCCAAGTAATTAACACCGTACTTTTCAAGCTGTCGTAGTCTTTGCCGTAGCTCCTGTGTGGCGATGGGCAGAGAGATGTCTGAGGCTATGCTAGGAGTGGGTTCTTTGACCGAGAGGTGACTGGGAGAGTAAGAGAAGTTAGAGGCGTGAAGACTGGAGGAACTTCGGCTGAGATCTGTTGGCCACTGAGGGCTGGCATTGGGAGGCTGACTTTTTTCAGCTGCATCAGTCTTTTTATCACTATCAGTCACTGGGGAAGCTGGAACAGGTTTGTTTGTATCGAGTGGTGGTGAGACAGGAACCTGAGGCTTAAAAGATGATTTTCTTGCATCTTTGGAAACAGATGGCCTTTTTACTTGGGCTGAGTGTTGATGGTCTGGAGATCTTGCTGTCTTTTCAAGAGAAAGGACCTGGATATAGTAATAATACATATAATATTACTATTTTCCTGTATAAAAAACAATAAGAGTACTGGTTAGTGACAAGTTGTTCAGTTCAGACATTAACACAGGACCAAAATATTCACACTTGTACTCATTCACTCTACAGTAGAAAATCTTTTGCACAGCAAAACACAGCTCCATCTTCTTTGTGGCAACTGCAATAACTATAAAACAATAGGAAATTTTCCATTCATTTAGAATTATTTTCCTCATTGTTCCCTTCCCATACTTTACACACTTCTGGTGCAAATGCTATTTACTTTGCAGCTCTAGCCACCTGGAAAGCTATTCTATAATTATTTTCTTCTAATCTTTGAAATTTAATCCTACATCACCAGTTCTTGTTGCTCCTTGTCCTTACTTTCTTTTGTAAGTTATTTTCAGTTATTAATGACAAGTAAGAAAGAAAGTGATTTAGAAAAGAGCAAATAACAGAAGTTTGACAGTGCTTGTGAAGAGATACACTACCTTATTAATCAAATAATTTAGCTGGGAAAAAAGACAAACCAATTTTCAGGTATGCAAGTTCTACCTTCAAAACTCGAATGCGATTGAAAGTTGATCTGAATTTTTCTAGTACTATGAAGGTACTTCCCTTTTTTTTATTTTAAACCATCATCGCCCCAGTTCCATTTCTATAAGACAAATGTGATTTCACTGATTTGTAGCCTATTGAGTCATAACAGACTTGAAGGAATTCAGATTCCAAACATGATTTGCAAACCTAAAACCACTGGGAACCTCAGTCATGTTCAATATAGCTTATAACTGTTTTGTTCAGAGGATTTTCTGGTTGTGAAATAGAATGTATTTAAATTAGAGGTTCTCTTTGTGTACTTGATAGCACTGCCACAACCAAGGACACCTGACACTGGGACACCCAAGGAAATGTACTATCTTCTTCATAAAGGTAGAAGACCAGAAGTCACAATAGTCTTAAATACGCTCTCAGATATTTACAATGGGAAAAGCTTTAGAGTACCCTGAGTGCAATCTTCATGTTTATAGTGCTGTTTGGACCGGAGTTGCTCAGGTGGAACCGCTGGTGCATAGTTAAATCTTCACTCTCCAGCAACTGGCTTAGAGGCAGTTTGAAGTTCCCCAAAGAACACTGGTGCTGTTCATCCCTCACCTGAAGAAACACAGAAGCTAAGTCATTTTGATGATCGGCTTTGTAAAAATTCAGAGAAAGAAAAGGAAATGACAGTTTTATTTAAAAACAAAAAATCCAAACAATGTAGTTTGTTCTTAAATCAAATTTTCCTGATCATAAAATTACTTTACATTGAAGGAGGAGATAGCAAATATACTCAATGACTAGTTTCCTCATCCCTATACAGCAAAAGCAAGACAGAAAAATAACCACAACGTCTCCATCTACCTGACCCTTCATCAAATAACTACATGGTTTGCAAACAGTCTGTGTGGAAATTAATTCCCACAACTGTTAGAGGAATAGTAACTGGGACAGTATTCATTTACACTTCAGTGTCTTTGACCTATGTAAATGACACATCAGCAGTATAAAAGGATACAGTATTTGGATAAAGCATCCCAAAGACTTCCTTGGGATGAGAGAGGAAACAATTCAGCCATTCTGCTAGCAGTTAAGACTGTTAAGGTTTGAAACAGGTATCAAAATTACTTTTTTTTCTTTTTTTTTCTTTTCCTTTTTTTAACTAAGACACCCATCAACCATGTTCTTCTGGTGAGAGACTAATAGTACTAAATACTAAAAGTATTTCTTTCTTTTAGCAGTAAATGCAAATAAACAATTTCATAGCTTGGTCTTTAAAACCACTTTAAGTATAATCTTAATGGTGTTGACAACATATTCAGCCTCATTTCATAACAGCCTATAACGCCTGAATGTTACTACTGAAATGTCTTAGAAAAGAAAGGTATATAAAAGGAGTGAGACAACGCACCTCAACTTCAAGATCTTGTCTTTTGGGATTGTGTACAAAGAAAGTAAAGTTTTCCTCCCATACTGGTTCATTGGTCTTGTATCGAATCTAAAGTCAGAGAACAGGAAGCATACAAATTGTAAAACATTTTTGTCTAATAAAGCTGGTGTCAAGAGTTGAGTACATTTTTCATTTTGGCTTTGCAAAATTAATGCCTGAAACCTGACATATTTAAACAACGGCTTAGTGGGATCTACCCAGGCCATATATAATATCACATATAAAATTATAACCAGAACATGTAATAGACTATATTTTGCATTAAAGTTGCTGTATGTAAAATAAAACTCCTGCTAAAGAACCTTTACTTCACCCCAGTCTATGAACAAATACAAGGTCTTCAGACTGGCACATTCCCTACTAGTATTTTTCCCCTCTAATCTCTAAGTAGCCATGTGGAAGATTTAATTGCCAAGTCTCTCTACTTTCAGCAACCCATTATTTGGGGATGGAGGGGGATGGGGAGAGAGAGAAAAGTGCTCATAAAAGAAGCTATCACCAGGAACAAAGGACTTTAATTTCTAGCTCCATTCTCTAATAAGTATCAAAATTAAAACTGTATACAAGATCTACTTTAGGCTTTGTGACAATTTTTTAAAGGATAGGAAAAAACAAATTAGATGTCCTCTCCTTTTTTCTCACTGACGCTTTTACTTGAAAACGAAACAAACCCCCAAAAACTCCCATATTGCATGCATCTACATATCTAGGTATCACTTCACTGTTGCTATCTTATTTTGAAAAGCTGTTTGAATGGAGAAGGGTTAGTTATAGACGAGAGGAGAGGTATGTTGAATGCCTTTGGTCAAAATCAGAAGTGCTACAGAGCACTTTGGCAAATCTAAGGCCCTATTTTAAACAGAAGGTTCAGGCCAATGATCTTCAGGTGATCCCTTTCCACTGGGGCATTTCTAAAATTTTGTGATTCTGTAAATTTTCAAAACTTGATTGCTGTATTTTGAAGCCCGCTGTTTGTGCACACTGTCATTTGTATAACCACTACCTGTTGCAGGTCAGAACCTACTGTGGTAGGACATCTACAAATATTTAAAAATCTGGTCACAGACAGATTAATTTGAATAAACCCATTCCATCCTTGGCTTCTTCTTGGCAATTTCAGTTCTGCTGGTAACTTTTAGTGCAGTGGATACACTGAAATGCCTGACAGCCAACACCAACCACACACAGCCACCAAATGTTTGTAGACAGAGCCAAGTATAAAGAGTAGGAACTTACCTTACTTTCCTGTGCCTTGTGTCCAACTGACAGCAAAACAAGTGGGTTGGGATTGCTGTTTATTTTCTTTCCTGACTGGTAAAGAAAAAGCAAAAACTTTGCCTTCAGAATAAAGCAAAACCTCTCTCCCCTGAAACCTAAATGTTTGTATTTTAAAAATACAAATCATAGACATTCTACTATATGCTTATCTATTATTCTCAGTATTTTATGCAATGGGCTTGAATGGCAGACTGGCTAGTAACTCGTGAATGCATCAACATGAAGGCATCCAACAACCCTACATACGCTGAAGCAAAACGCTACAAATAAGCAGGAGTTTTAGACTTCTTTCGGTTTTCTTTGAATGAAATTGGTAAGGTGCAAATTCTTATCCTTTAATGAGCATTAAAACGCCTGGAGCTAATGAAGCATAATTAATACTGTAAAATAAATATTGCATGCAGATGGGAGATATGGAAAAAAAACAAACTCAGGAAGCTTGCTTTACATTGCAGTAGTATTATTAAATTGGATGTAGTACCAGAACATTGACATTCCCCCCTTTTCATTTTGGGGAGAAAGAAGATGCACTATAATGGACCTAATGTCTATTTCTACAGTTTACCAAACGCTCTTTATTAGAGAATCAACCATCTGCCATATCTAAGCCTTGCTCACCAGGTCTATTAGCATTATCCCAAACTGTGAAAATAAACATCAGCTCAGAAACAAATGATATACACAAAGGAACATTCCCAACTACGTGTTTCTTTCACAAATTTTAAATTAACCTAACAAAAAATTAAATTAGAAAGAAAAGTTAGACATGAAAGTTAATCATCTCAAGCAGGTATTAATGCCGTTTAAGAGGCCTAAGAAATATAGTATATATGGTTAATAATATACTTTGAATTCTACCAAATAGGAAATTGTACAGATCAGGTATGTAAACAGAAAGTTAGTTAAAATCTACTTAATGCATGTAAGGTCACAATTAGAACCAAGTGATTAAAACATTTTTTATTTTTTAATAGAATGTGCATATTTTAGTTACTTTTGGATCTGAACTTACATTTTGTACATGTCGCTTCCCACTAATATTACTTGACTTTAATGTGACACACTGCTTATAACCATACTTTACTTTAGAAAAAAAGCTGTAAAGAAAGCACTCCTTTCTTGGAAAAATGCTGCATTTCTTTTTTCATGATTTCTAATCAAAAATATTTAGCTCTCAAAGACAACAGAATACAAAGGTTTAAGGAAAAGAAAGTCAGATTACATTCCAACTGATGGTGTTTAAAAATGGTAGGTGAAATTTGTTTCATTTTTTCTTTGTTCATAAAAAGGTGCCTGAAATTCCCTTTTCCTCATAAAATGATGAAAATACAGAAGTCGACAAAAAGATCCTTGTTGCTTATGCTGATACGTAAATATAAATAATCTTAATTGATGCTACATAGGCAGCAATATGTACATACACTTATAATATAGCTCTAACACCTGCCACAGAGATTTGCTGTTGACAGTCTGTTAGAGACTGCCTCTCGTCCAAGTTTCTCCAGCTGAGAGCTTTGCTTATGCCTTCCAAGTTTGCTTCTTAACTCTACGTCTTCCATTCAAAAGAACAGGGCTAAATTTATTTTATTTATTATAAATAATAAATATATATATATATTTTTTATATATATATATAAATAACAGAAACAAGATTATTTCAAAACGTGTCAGAGATTGATTTTACTGGTTAGTCACTCAGAACTGACCAATAAGGTATCACTCAGTATGTAAAAGATGTTTTAGCTTTCATGTCAGCCTTGTTCTTTAGTTACTGCTAGAAATGAGTTCTCAGGACTGTTTTTTTCCACAATCTGCTAAAGCAGTCTATACTCCACTCAACTGATCTAAATTCAGATTACCACAGACCATAGTATTTTACCAGTGTCTTGACTGCTTCTTGAATAACGGCACTAAATATATATCTGGCAACAGAAATTCCGTCGACTGTTGGAAGAGAAGTATTGCAGGCATTTGTGCATTTCCAGTTACTTTTGTGACCTTAAATGGACAACTATATTAGTTTTACCTTTAGGGCTTTCTGAACAGCAGCCTTCTTCAAGCCATCAGGGTTAAATTCTAATGGATTATGCTTTTAAGTCAGGAAAGAATGAACATAGGAAGGGTTAGTAAGTCATGCAATGAAGCAATTTCACTAGGTTAATCAATTATGACATGATAACATAGGACAAAGTGGGAAAAAATATCAACCTAAAAAAACCCCAAAAATCTTTCAAACAGAACAATGAAAAAGCCACAACAACAACAGCAACAACAAAAGAAGCCTGACAAACAGTTTTTTTTTTCCCTTTTGTCCTCTGAATGTTTGTATTCTGCTTTAAAACTAATATACTCGCTTTTCAGTCCACTTATATTTTCGTTCCTAGGTTTTTACCATAATAAAGAAATTTCACAAAATAGGATTTATTAAATACATGATGTCCTATAGACTGCCTTCTGAATAAATCTTTTTAAAATTTGGTTAAGTATATTTTCACAGCATAGAAGCTTCTGTGATGAGAAGTCAAGTAATTATGTGAAGGAGTCAATTTACTGGAGAAATAACTATGCTAAAAGCATTGATAGGGCTTAGATCATTATAAAAATCTGTCGTTTGAGCCTCTTCAGCAGATGAACAATAAAAATACTGCATGCTCCCTAGAATGAAGACCTACTACTTTACTCAGTTGAATGAGGACATACAGATAAATTAACAATAGGAATTTGAACTGATTTAGCAGGGCAAAACCTCTGACTACTTTCCATTAACTAAGCAAATTTTTAAAGTTTATTTTAAGAATAATATATTTTTCTTGATGTGACACATGTAAAGTACAAAAGTATCACAGAAAATTTGCATTCAACTCATAAGAAATAATTTCAGGAAATATGATTTTGAAATAAAACAGATTTCAAATTACTATACTTTTGGTTGGCTTTTTCTTCAGGCACAAATTTTTGTTTCCAAGGAGAATTCTGCTTTAAAAGCTATAGAGCACAGCCCAAAAACATTCATAATGGCCTTTTAAAACATGCTGGTTTATGAACAGGAACCAATCTCATTAATGCTTTGCCAAAAAAAATGCCTTCCTGAAATTCAAATCCAAAAATGACAAAAATTTGAAGAGAGATTTAACCTTCATGCAGAAATGTATTTTTACATTTTCTTTTGGAATGTTATATCCTGAAGTTGGCCAATATATACATGATGAGATTCCTGGCATTCAGCTTTAACATTCCTATTTCAGAATGTACATACCATATGATGAAACTGGCTAAAGTTAGAAATAAGGTTTGGCTGGTTTTGTGGGATGTTTTTTATTCATTATTTTTCTTAAAATAAAATCAAGGAATCTTTCACAGCTATTTATTTGATACGCTTGGGACATTCTTAAAGACCTTCAAAGATGGAGACTCCCTATACATATGAATCCTAATGTTTAACTATCCTTTTCATTAGAAAATTTGCAATGCCAACAGGTATGTTCCTTGCTGGAGTTCAAGCGCTGGTTCTTGATTTCTGACAGACATTAAAAAGTCACTTTGTTTGCAGCAGCCTTCTATCATTTCCAGCCCCACCTTTTCTTCCTAAGGCTAAATTCATCCTAGTCACTCTTCTTCTGCTAGTCACATTTACCAGCTTTCTCATTATCATCACGGCTGTCTTTCCCATCTTAATTCCTGCAGCCAAAATCAGGGCCTTAGTAACAGCTAAGTAGAACAGAAGGACTATGACATACATCTTACAGGCTACACTCCCTTTCCACATAGTGTGGTGCTTGTCTTTCATAACAGCCTGATAGTACAGCACCACTACAGATCTATTTCTGTAAAGCTATCCATCAGACAACCATTTCTACTATAATTATATGTGTGCAATGTTCGTCCTCTATGGAAAAGTACTTTATTTTTCCAGATCATATCTGAAATACATCATGATGATTTTGAATTCTGAACTGCCCCACAACTTACTGGTCCTCTTTCCTTCCCATTTGCACCTGCATGTTTAGTACACATCTTTTTCCCCCCTATATTATTATTTCAAAGAATTTTAAAAGTCAAAAACAAACCTATGTGATCAATTATAAAGGCAGGCAACCAATGATTCCTGGATATTGAACATGTCTCAATTCCTCTGGAATCATAGCAAGGAAAGGCCAAGGGGGACATCAGCTAGGGCAAATATGTTTAAGCCAGACTTCAGGTTTCAAGGGAAGGAGCTGCAGGTCCATGTGGATGGTGGCTGAAAGGCTGGGTGGGAGGAGACTAGGAGAAGAAAAGGGAGCGTTCAGTATAAAAAGCCAAGAAAAGGTCTTGCCTTGAGTGGCAAAATTGTCTCACTATGGTTCTGAGTGTTTCTGCAGTTATAGGAAAAGGGGACAGTATACAGGAACTATACTGGTAACTGACAGAGTGGAACAAATGAGATTTCAGGCTTGCATTCTGTAACAGCCAGTGACATATGCAGTAAATCCTAACCACAAATCCATGAATTACACCACAACTAACAAGCTGGGGTTTCTTAATATGGTGTGGAGCATGACTCAGTACTTCTTCTGACTCACTAAGACTTGCTTGGGGTTAAAACAGGGCTTCAGAAGCTTCTAAGTCTGTGAGTGCATCCTCAATTGATGACCAGAAGACAGTTACTGATCTGTAAGAGCTGATTTAAAATAGGGATAATTTATATGTTATATAGACACCAAATTAGAAAAAAATAGCTATTTTTGAGCTAATGATAACATGTCATAAAACTAATGGTACTCACTTTTAGAAATTACACTAAGAACACTTTCATATTCCTTAACTTCAGATAGATCTTACTTAAATGGGTAAATGTCTGGATTAGGTGTCATGAATCTAGGTTCCCAGCAGCCAATAAACTGTCTAGAAAGGAACAGAGAGCACTCAGGGCACTGGCTTTTCCTCTCTCTATATAAAGTGAGTCTCCTTTTTAACAATCCTCACACCTCCCCAAGGAACTCATGTTACATGTCGATGAGGTATCTGAATGTGCAGGTGTGAATGTGTGTATAATGCCTCGTGTTTAAAGATGCCCTGAAAACAAGGTGCAGTTTTATGACTGCTGAAGCCGTTATTACCTCTGGGCTACTACAGTCCTCTCCTCTCTCCTGGCCTCCAGCCACAAATATCACCCTCTTGCCTGCTGCAAGACTAGCACCCATGCAACTGCAGAACACAACAGTTAATGCTGCTGCTGAAGGAAATCCAGACCTGCTTTCGTTAAGTGGTTGTGATTCCACTCTGAGTCACTAATCGCTTCGGGGATTTGGAAAGTTTTGCCCAATGTCTAAATAAATGCTGCCAGAAGCAGACAATGTGTCCTAATACAAAGGGCCTAAGACCAACAACAAAAAAAAAAAATCAGGGCTACACTCTTTAACATGCATTTTGATGTTTTAAAAAAGTTATTATTATTTTTAGAATCTATGTGGTATTTCTATAACTAAAAGAAAGAGCAACTACTTATCATTTTTAATACCAAGGTAACTGAACCATAGCTTATGAACTGCATTTATTATTCATTACATTTTAAAAAGATTTGGTAATGTATCTAATTTTTTTGATACTTTAAAATGAACTTCCACACAGAAACTAACTGAAAGGACCACAGAAAAAGGGTTTTGTTGGGATTTGGAGGGGATGGGGGGAAGGTGTTTTTAAATCAAGGTTTATAATATGAACCAAAGTAGCCAGCCAGCACAAATTTATCTGCACAATCTACAATTGCATGTCCCTGGCAAAAGAGGTTCTTATTCTGAACAGATTCTCATTCTTTAAGATAACAAGGTTGTGTTTACAGATTTAAGTGTAGCATATTCAGAGGCTCATTACTTAGTAATAATCTTGTAACCTTAAATTCAAGCAAAAATATTAATTGGTGGTTCTCCCTAGCCTGGATTTTCCTGACTACTGACTAATTTGGGAAAAAAAAAAAAAAAAAAAGAAAGGAGCTTGGGAATTTGCAAAACAAGGAGCATCATGAAGTGAAATAGAATTTACAAGGGAATTTATATTTTGGGGAGCACAAAGAACCACACCCATTTGTAAAGCAATACTTGAACCAGTGTGGAGAGGTTGCAAGTTCTTACAAACATTGAGTGCATCACCTTTTAAAAGAAACTACAAGATGTTGGTTGTAGTATTTATTAGTTTGATTTCTTTGCAATAAAAGCACACAGTGTGCAAATACAGTATGCATTTTATTTCTCAATGAATCAGCAATTTAAGTTAAACATAAGAGCTTTTACAACAAACTTGTTTTGGGTTTTTAATCACAAAAAGTTACTTACCCAATGATATGCTGATCAATGAAATTTAAGTAGCCTTTAAAATGCAATAAAAATAGCACAAAAACAATGCACACTTGTTGAAATCATGCAGCAAAACAAATTGCATGCTTTCATTCCACTAGAGTGAGTGGCTTTAGTAGCACTAATCCACACTCTGGCAGAAAAAAGGTACAATACAAATAATACCAGAGAACTCACAAATAGTGCTCTATAGAGTGAGGTAGTGTTTTCACAAAAGACTAGTCCCGATGCTCTCCTCTCTTTTAAGTATCCACACCCAAAGTTTCCCTCGTAGATACTCTTAGGAAGATGGAAATGGAAGGAGAAAGCAGAGTGATGGGATTGTGGCAGAATGAATGCATAAGCAGCTTTACTACACAAAAAAGTTAAGGAAAACAGTCAAAGGATTCCAGAGAAAACAGCAGAGAACATAGAGTAAGTAAATATTTGTCATCACAAATAGTGTCATCTGTTAAATGACTTTCTGTAGCGCAGCAAGGTGAAAAGTTTTTTGCTTTCTATTTCTTATTAATCGTTCAATAGTATTAGCCCACTTTCCAAGTTTACTCTTTGTAGTTCAGGTTTATATGGCAGATCCAACTAAGTAAATTTAGAGACCAGCCTTCTACACTGTTTCTATTTCACTTTAAACATATTTCAGATAAATTATGCCATAATGTCTCAGAAACCCACAATTATGGTGCAGCTGTGCAAAAGAAAGGCCTGTGCTGGAAATTATCCACTATAACTCAAACAAAACAAGGCTGATGACGAGATCTAAAAATGTACCAGTGATAAGTATTAACTTAAGAAATTTGTTTTGAAGGTAATAAAAAGTAATTATTCATCCAGAATATATTTCACCTGTAACATAAAGCTGCAGACAAAAGTCCTCAAAATTATTAATAAGGATCAGTGTAATTTTAACACTTTGAACATTTTGTTCCCCATAAATACAAGCAATCCAAACGAGCAATTAATTTTGCTATTACACTACACAACCCCTATCAGGGAATATGAACACAACATGAGAAGCCAGCAGACTTT
Organism: Tringa solitaria; assembly: GCA_026413425.1. Lineage (NCBI taxonomy): Eukaryota > Metazoa > Chordata > Aves > Charadriiformes > Scolopacidae > Tringa > Tringa solitaria. Next base: position 10,091,207 of record JAOXJM010000012.1, read on the forward strand.
CATGTTTAGTCTGGTAAATGTTGTTCCATATTAGAATCAAATGGACATTAAAAAGCTGTATTCACTGCAGTTTGTCTAGCAGCTCCGTGACATTATCTAAGCATTGTCTTTATTGAATCTGTAGGAAACAAAATTTTGAGTTCTCCCGCATGAAGAAGTCCTCCCATATATTCCCCCCCCCCATAACTGTGAAGCCTTTCTTGTATCTGTTTTTGGACAACTTGAATTTAACACAATATTGTATTATTTTATTGTTGTAAACTTGTAAATGGAATTTTCAAGTGTTCAGTGCTAATTTCTATTATATTCTTTATAACATATTTCTGGAAAGAAAATTACTTGAAGTTAAATAGAGTCATTTGTAGAGTTGTAGCAACTGCTTTTCTGGGCTGTTAGAGCAAGAGAAAAAAAGAGGGTTAAACAGGTCCCACATTATGACCATCCTTATTCTCAACCCACCCAGGCAATCTTGTAATGTAGACAGAACATCAGACACAGCAATAAGAAATTTGGAATCGTGTTCTCAAATTTCCTAACTGGTCAGCTTTGTGCCAAGAACTTCCCCTTTCTGTTCCCTACAGCACAGAGATCTATTGATTAGAAGTACTGATTAAGACATTTAAATTAAAATACTGTCCCCCAAAGTAGGTAGAACTCAAGACTTGCAGCCTAACCTTTCTGAAGGAGGGAGAAAATGTTACAGGATGTCCGTTTAAAACAGGAAGGGGAAAAAAAATTAAACTTAGGACAAAGCATCTGAGTGTTTGCTGGAGATGCTAATCTAATACAGAGAACTGGAATTGTATTGTATTGGAGATTGTGGATGAGAAAACTTTCAACTATTAATTTTAAGTAAGAGGCTTTCCTGTATTTTAACAAATATATTAAACTTCAACAGTTTGAGTAAAGCCCAGTAGTCAAAAATACAGAAATGGGTTCTATTTAATCTAGTGCACAAAAGAGGTAGCAGATAGACTTTTTCTGCATATTGCAGTATTCTGAAACTGATGTTAAGCATACCATAATTCTATTTCTGCTTACTCTGTACTAGAGTAATTCTACTCTTTTTCTGCTAAGTTACGAAGTTCCCTCCAATACAGTGAGGTGGAGAAGATAATGCAGGGCTCTATTCCAAATGAGCTACATCATTTTAGCTTTTAAAATAACCTATAAATACTACACTTCCAAACACTGCTCTATACACCCTGGAACAGACATGAAATCACTAGTCAGTGATGCAAATATTTTAGGTTACTAAGCTTTCATTTGTTACCACTCTGTTTAATGCAGCATTTTAACTTAAACCTAAGATGAGTAGGCAAATTTTAAAATGCATGCAAAAATATCTAAGGCTTGAAAACTTTATTCTCTGATTAGTATTTTAGTCATCGCTTCCAGAATTTCTCATCTAATAGCAATGTTGAAAACCAGCAAAACTCACTGTTATGATTCACATATCTGTTTATGGTAGGGTTTACTTTATTACTAGTATCATTTACTTTACTACTTGAAACTTTATTTTACTAACCTGAAATAAACTACCAAACTTGTCATAAACAAGTTGTTTCACAGCCGCATCATATAATCCACATAATGACAGTACTGTTACTTTTTTTTGCTTTATATTTTGCACAAACAAATAAACAATACGCCAAATGACAACCTGACAGGAATCCCATGTGAGTACTTTGCCACTGTAACATCAACTGAACAGTAATAATTTCATGATGAGGACTTCAGTACCTTCAAATCTACCACAGATACCCTAAACCAAATCAAGTAAGTTTACCTGAACTCAAGAAGTGGGTCTTTCCCCAGTTCCTTAAAATTTCTCATGCTAATCCCATACTATTTACGGAAAACACTGTGTAATAAAAACATGCAGCCTTTCAAAGTCCAGGAAAGGAGCATTCTTTAAAGAAAAATCACACTGATTAAAGATAAATGTTTTATTAAAACATACATCTATAATACTATATGACTAGAAATGTGGACCTTACATTACACGTTTTGAAACGAGAGAAAGTATAGAAAACATGGCATAATGTGTGTTAGTAAAGCAGTGTGCCATACTACCAAGCAAAACATGCTGGAAGTACACGAGAGATACCCATGACAAAAGGGTATCCATCAGAATATAACTTACAGGCAGGTTTCTTGCCGAGTCCAAATAGAGAATAAGCAATGCAGAAGAAAGCCCATCATTGGCTTGGTCTTTATCAGCTCTAATGCTTGTTAGCACCTAAACCAAAAACATACTGTAAGCCTTCCTGAAAATGAAATAACACTATTATTTGTCCCGTTCCTGAAAAATATTTTTAAAACATCTCCCAAAATACAAACATCCACAAATGCACACTATGAAGCATAAGAAGTTTTCAAGACTCATGTAGATACTTCAAACACATTTTTATGGAAATTTCCACACCATTTCCTAATATTTTTTTTTTCTAGACTGGACAGATTAAAATGTCATATCCAACTTTATCTTCTAGGCTAATGAAATGTTAGCTGATATTCTCAAGCCATAACATTAAGAGAAAAGCAGAGGACAACAAAAGCATTTTAAATCCCATGCCACAAGCTACGACTAATTTGAGATTTCTAAAGACAAACAGTTTGGAATAAAGTTACAGGTTTATCCAAATTCACAACAGCTAGAGAATTAAATTCCTAACATACTTAACAAAGAAAACCCAAAACAAGAACAACCCAAAAAAATCCCACAACGCCCACAATGAAAACCACCCCACAACAATTGAAATTAGGAAAAAAGCAACGTGCTAATTTCATACCTTGTCTAGATTTTCAGCAGTTGGCATCAATGTGAGCCATTCCAGTTTTAAATGCAATTTTCCTTTGGACACTTCATCCAAAGTAAACCACTAAAAGTTAAGCAAAGTACTGTGAAATAACCTGGCACCAAACAACCACATGATTGCTTTTGGCTCTTCGGGACGTTTAGGAAATGCTAAGGTCTACTAGAAATTTCATGGAGCTGAAGTCTGCATAACTGGAAAAGATCTGATTCATTGTTTAAAATTTCCTATTTCACACTAAATATTACAACAACAGCCATGCAAACCTCTATGTTATACAGTAAAAGCATTTTTAAAATATCAAGATAATTCTTTAAGTTCTGTAAAGATGTTCTGGAAATACAAACCCTGCATAACATACTTCTTAACAATACATAAGACCTCATAACAATCCTTCTTACATATAGGATAAAAATTAGTCTGCTAAGTCAAATAATAGTTAAACTTGGCAATTAACTGTTCTCCTGCAAGGAAAAGCTCTCACCAAATACATGTTACTGTTTTTTGCATACTAGTAATCTTAAAGCTCCAAGATCAAAGAACAATGGCATTATTCTTCAGATATCCGTTAAACCACTGTATTGATCATCAAGGAATCTATCGCATTATTCAAGCGAATACAGGAAACAGGAAAAAAATAATAATACAAGAACAACTACATAAACAACATACGGGGTTTTTAAACCAAAACTTACTGAACACTTACCTCATCTAGAAGACGTTCCTTTTCAACTTCAATTAAATCTATCATCAAACTAGAAAAAAAAAAAAGAAAAAACACCAGTACTTTAGCCAAGAAGCAAAAAATTTAATACTGAACTCAAATCCCACCCTGTGCTTGCTGAGTATCCAGGCTTCCATTGAGATCAAAAGAGTAAAATACTATTCTTTTAGCCCCTAAGAGAGGAAGAAGTAGGGAATGAAATGGCTGAACAAAGATGAAAGCAGGATAACAGAAAATATGCCTATACTAGAACCCATTTTGTAGCTACAAGGGCAAATGGCACAATATGGCTCACATACGTATGACCAAATTCTCAGAGCAGTGACTACATCCAAATTACCCAATCAAAATAGCCCCTGGACATATGCTATGAACAAATTCATGCTTTGGCATTGTCTGGAAAAGTGCTAGTTCACACAAGCTAAAAATGTATCACAGAATCTGCTAAAAATTAAACAGGGCAGACAACTACATGCCAGTGCACAAACATTTGATGTGGCTTTTGATTTTATTAGTACTGATGTATACATTATGCCACTTTCCCCCACCACCACTTCAGTGTAAGATTAGGGAAGTGCAAAGAAAAGAAGCCTTTGTACTACCTACTTCTTTATTTTAATGAGAAGAGAAGTAGGTACTGTTGCTCCTGTTAAGAGAGAAGGAGCTGGAAAGATAAGGGAGTTCTACTCTGTATGGAAAGCAACAATGGGAAGCTCCAAAACTCTGCAAGAAATAAAGGTGACAAATTACTGGAGAAAGAAGCTGACTAAGACCCTGAAATGTTTCTGGGTAAACACTAAAGGTAGGCTTATGGACTCTAACAGTGAGTAATGTTTACGAAAGCACTACAGCAACTGTATTGAATCAAATAGTTAAAAAGCTCTTACAGAAAAATAAACTGTGAGATAGCCATTTAAAAACTATGGAGATGAAGAAGATACACAGCTATAAAAAAAGCTCTATTAAGGTTGCCTGAAGAAATAATTAAGACTTAGTGATGCTTACAAAAGCAGGTAGGGTACAATTACTGAAAAAAACCCACCTTTTTTTTTTCTGGGTATCCACAATACTTACCTTATTTTTTGAAAAATATATAGATGTGTATATACGCAAGTACATTTTCATATACACATATTTACATGTATGAAGTAATTAGGGAGCTATTACTACTACTTACTACCACCATTTTACAGAGATAATGAATTTATAAATACAGTAATGGAGCAGAACTACAATTGCAATAAAATGCAAAAAAAACCCCAAAAAGGTGACGTCAAAATATTTCATATCTCTTTTCAATACCTACAAGCATATCCTCCACAACATTTACCTTCCCAGGAAGTCATCTTTATCTGGATCTTCATCAAAGAGCTCAATCTCTAGCTCCTGTCCTGGATGTTCATATACTAAGGCCTGGAAATACAATAAGATGGCACTGTCAATGGTAGAACTATCTTTGTTAAATGGCATAGTAACAGTAAAACATAGAACTACAGTCCCCATGTTTTTTAAAACATATCAATATGGAAATGCTTTAAAAAAAAGATGCAATTTAAGGAGAAGAGCAACCATAACAGCTTTTCAGATGTGATTTGCTAATGCTGGCTTTAAGAGACTAGGCTGCTTTTCAGAACTACTGATGCTTAAGTCTAGACAAAAGAAGTATATATAGATCAGTGGAGAATTTCTGTTTTGTTATAAAACTTTGGGCTTTTAGAGGGAGACATCAATAAGCTCCTCAAGGACTGCCCCAGAGTATCTTCAACAAAAGAAACTTCGGAAGACAACTTTACAGAACACACAGCAAAGTATTTTTAGTGATTATACCTCATAAACTTCATTCCATTTTGGATTGAGATTTTCTTTGATGACCTTGCTTTGGAAAATCTGGTTGCCCACACGGATGATTCCGTAAGGATCTGACTTTCCTTTGACAATCCCTTTTAGGTAAGTATCTTTTCCCTCCAGGTCCTGAGCTTCAATAAAGTGTATTCTTAGAACACCCTGAAAAAAGAAAAAAATGAGCTTATGTAGTAATCTGAAAGCCTCTGTGCCATCGCAATTTATGCAATATATGTTTTATAAGTTCCATTGTGATTTTCTTAACATGAAACTTAGTTTGGACATACTAAATGGAGGGATATCAATGATGATCCACATACACAGCAGACCTAGCACAAAAGAGAGTCCTGAAAAGAAAAACTGTCATCAAAAACCCAGAAACTTGCCAGTTATATCAAGAAAAGCCATGTTACTGGAAGTGAGTAGCAATAAGTAGTAACAACTTTCAAGTGAAGAGCACTAACAATAGCTTGCAGTGATAATATAAAACATGTGCTACTTAATTTTTAGTCTCTACAGTTGAACTATGTTTTAACAAGTAATACATTTAAGATTCTAGCAAAACAAAAAGTCCTTCTTAGCATTATTATAAAACATGAACTCCACAGAAATAATTTATAAATGAAATAAATTATTTTAAGTGACTGGATTCACAATAATTTGTACAACTGCAATAACTATATTTAGAAATTCGCAGAGATGTGCATATCGTTTAACAGTAACTACTACAGACAAACCTAAATGCCAAACCATTAGTATGAACAGAAACATGCTTACCTTTGGTATAGGAAACCGCAACTGAGCAATCTGCACCTCACTGACAAGGGGGACTGTAATTCTATTTGGAAGGACCAGGTAGTTGGATATTATATCCAATATTATTGTATCTGATAAGCCGCTGTTGGAGAAAATAATCCTCAGTTACTTCATGAGAATTAAACACATTATGTCGCACTAATATATTCCTTTTTCTGCTTAACAACCTAAATGGGAAAACATTTGCCTTTTTGGGGAGGTAGAAGATACATCTGCTTTTTAAACTCTTTTTTTTTTTTTTTAAATAAAGGATTCTTGTCAAAATGGCCACCAGGTGGAAGCAGCAGACACCGAATAGCAGAAACCACAGAGATGAATACGAAGTTCTCATTTCCCTGCCACCACCAAGTTCCCCTCTTACTCCCCTTTTTAAAGCCACCCAGGGTAAAAGACCGTTGCCTAAGTTTTCCTGCCTGCATTGCATGTAACCAAGCAGATGTTAACTGTTAATCTACTTTTGTATTTCAATAATGATTTAACTGTCCCTGAAAGTTTGGCTAACCGTGCCCGCATTGTTATGAAACAAGTTCTCCTCTTGAGCTGGGAGGACCATCATTTAAAACAGAAACAAAGAAAACATGCTTGTGGCCGAGTAAAATATAGCCTGGGGAAGCAAAACAGGTTTTCCTCTGGCAAAAGGGAGTGGCAGTACAATCACATCAGTAATGAAACATTTAAACACCCAACCCCATACTTCCCCACAAACACAGAAAAGAAAAAGATTTGGAAGCTACAAGTTCACCCAGTTTGGGTGTGAACTGGCAACAAATCGGTAGGTTGGCAGGCCAATGCTGTTGGTTACACACTCACTGCCTACACTGGCAGAAAGGTAGCACTGGAGTGGTACAACTGACCACGGAAGACAAGTACTCAGGAAGATTTTAGGGGTATGTACAAAGGCTCAGAGAGAAAATTGTAAAAGTACTTGAGATATTCTCAACTGCACATGCACTCACTAAAGCTAGCATCCCCTTCAGGGATGAATGACTTCTCCCAAAATACACTTTATGATTTTCCTTTTACAGTCTTTATGGAATTAAGATGACAATAATGTTTGATTATTTAGAACATTTTTCAGAATAAGCACGTGTGAAGTTTTTCTAAGACTCAATCTCTGGTTGGGAGTAGCTCTGACTCAGCAGCTAACATACAAGCACAAAAACTGCAGTGAAGTCTATATTACATTTTAATTTGGGAAGAAAATTTCATGGTGATTAATAAACATATTATGGTAGAGATGGGTAACAGAATTAACCCATTAAATACAATCTGGCTTATTTCAAATTCATACTGAACTTTCATGCCAGAGACTGGCAACCTGTACACAGCCTACATCCCCTTGGCTGCCTACTTCCACTGTAAATCCAGATGAACTATGATACATGATAGAACACGGCTGACTTTCAACAGCATCCAGTACAAGAGGAACAGAAGAAGCTCAAAACTGCATCAAGATCAACAGGCAGGTCTGTGCAGACCCTGGTTTATTCTCTAAAAGAAGCAACAGTGGACCATGTTAAGATATTGTTCAGAGGAAAAGTTTCCTCTCAACTTCTGTGAGTTAATTCACATCTGACCTAAAGAGGAGTCTTCATTTCCCTTTCTTTCTTGCAGAGCTTACCTAGATATACTTACAAAGATTTTTATTCTACATGAACACCGAACCTTATAAATTATAGTCTCTTAAGACAATTACTACAAGAAGATAATTATGTTATTTGAAAATACATAGCTACCTTTAGTCATGCTTTTCAAATTTCTTGGTTTAGTTTTGCTAAGCATCAAATTTTCAACTTACATAGGTTAGACTTTCTCTAAAATGAGCCAAGAAAATAGAACCCATTATTTTTTTAGACTTGAATTAAAAATTTAAGATAAACATCTCAAACATTCTTAACATTAAAAGGAAAACCATCACCTTAGCTTTCTTTGTAACTACACAAGCAATAATCACACTTTTCAAAATCCAAGTCTGATGATGAAGCTTCAGGAAACAGATCAGACAAGTTTTTTTGTTCATGCTTTTTTTAGTGTCCCTACCTGGCAAGAAGAGAAAGCTCTGCCTTTATGCTCAGTAAAGCACACGCCTTAAGAACAGATGATTAATGTAGAAAACTAACTGACCTAGGTCAGAGAAAGCAAATGAGCAGTGCAAGAGAGACAATGGTACCTGCCATGTCTTAAAAGAAAGGTTATCGTGCTCTTCACTCTTCACAAAAATTATGAAATAAGCTATGGCCATAAATAAACCTATCCTGGACTAGGAAAAGGTTCAGAGATTGATTAATGTTCAAATGGAGCTAAGGAGATGTCCTTAAATAAGAGACAGCCTAAAGAACAACAGGGCCCTGTCACTCAGAGGATTCACAATCCTTTATACTAGGACCAAACCCCAACTCTGTGATTCCGAAGGTCAGTCCGACAATTTTATCCCAACACAAATGCTTGAGTTCACTAAAACATCTGAGAAATTAATATGAAAAGTGAACCAGCATTAATGGAATTTCACAGAATTTTACACAGAGAAAACTGGACTCATAGGACGTAGCAGATATTCCAGCTTTAAAAACAGGAAACTGAAAAAGAATACCAAAGATCATAACTAAGTAATGAATTAAAGAAATTATAAACCAACACAAGACTTTCAAGCTGTTTAAAACTTACCTAACCAAATATTAGCCAACTGGGATGCTCCCATCTCCAAAGTATTCTTCATGAATATAAGGCAAAGATGACAATCATATTTATTATCTTATTTAAACTAAGAGCTTTGACCCATGGAAAAGATTCAAATCACTGATCAAGCAACAGAGAAAGATGTACCAATTTAAACTCTTTATGTTGATGCATCATCAATAAAGAACTTCTTAAGATCGTAAACTCCAAGTCATTGATTCTAAGTATGATTATTTTTTCAGTTCATAAAAATGAGAGAAGCATGAAAGGCTTCCGATAGTTTATTAAATGTCTTCAAAAGCCCATTTCATTGCAGTAAAATAATTAGCAGTTACCCACTCTGTTGTATTGCTCTAGCTCTACTTAATATTTAGTGAACGAATAAGCAGCTATGTATTTCTCCTGTGTCTTTATTCATACTGCAGAGACAGCACATCTCTGACTGCACAGAGTATTTTTACTACAGCTCAAGCAACCATAACAGAGTTCACCTTCCCATCATCCACTTTCCCTCCTGACAGCACGTGAGTATTCCCACAGCCTGGCTCCTCCTCACAGAGATTTTAATTCCACTCCTCTGTAAGCTACGCTAATGATGGAATATGAATTACTATTGTGTCCTTCCCCTTGTGAAGTCATATATGAAGAGCAACCGAAGTTGTTAACAGCTAACAGGGGAGCTTCCAGCAGCAAATGCAGAAATTCATTTAGCAGAAAACATTTGCATACAAAGTACAAGTAAGTAGTTTAGTGTACAGCCAACAGCTGGAAGACAAAAAAGCTACCTGTGGTGGCAGCAATCTCTTGTTCATCATTGTTTATAACAACTACACATGTCGAGCTGTAGTAGCAAAATATACAGTTTGTCTATACAGATAAGAAAAACAAATACACCACTGAAAAAAATCTCTTGGTAAGGCAGAGCGTGAGTCACCTCAGTTACAGTTACTATAGAAACTATACTACATGTAGATGGCCCCATTATTTGCATATGTGGCCAAGCTCGGTTGCTTTGGAAACCATAAACTTCAGATTTTTAGCAAGACTTTGTATACATCTGAGGTTTTGTGTTTGTAGTCAGGCAAATATGTAGCATGATATCAGTCTCAGGAGCCCGGTAAGTTTAAGTACTAAATGTAAATTTATTAGTGTTATGTCCAAAGAGCAAATTGTTACTCAGAAGCTGTATTTTGGAAGCCATTCTCTCACTCATGAAGAAAACCCCTTTCCTCGGAGGTGGTTTTTAGTGGGCTTGAATCATAAGCAATTCTTGCATCCATTAACCTACTTAATGCAAGTTCTAATTTCAAACTGTTCAATTGGGATTCCATGCAATGGCTTCACATGTCTAAGTAAAGCAAAAATTGTTTCAGGCATGCAACCAAGCACTAAAGGATTAATTTAATACCTAAATTCAAACTCTTGTTTTCAAACAATAGAAAAAATAATTCTGGAGTCAGCCAACCCTTGAGAGTATGGGATTCAATAGAAGAATTAGACACAAAATTCAAGTGTGTATCATATCTGCCATTATCCCCTTAGCCATTGTCTCAATATTAAAAAGCCCCTGGGTAACCATTACAAATTGATAATTATGAATATATTCATGGGGATTTAACCTTATTAGGATTGCAATGGTTCAAAGCAGCTTGATTTTCACCTCTGCTTCTGCTTTTTTTCTTTGGTGTTTTATCATGTGCTATTTTGAAAAGCTCTGAACACACCAAGCATTTTTTCTAGCTATATTTTTGCTACTCCATTCAATCTTCACCTAATAAACTGAAAGCTTCAAAAGTAAGTACTCAAAGAGATTATAAAGTGTATTTAATTTGATTACTGTCTTTAGGTAATCCTAATTACCTTTATACAAGCAACTAGAGATGTATCGGCATACAAAGCCATAAACCAAGATGTTGTCAGCTAACTGGTATGAAAAATAAGGCTCTTTCTCTTTCTGCTGTAGACAGGAAATAGACAAGATTCTGAGAATCTGGAAAGGCTAAGAACACTAAAAGAAGCAGATTAAAAATTAACTTTTCAGAATGTTTTTAATAAGACCTACCAGATATGCTTTTACTGTACTTTCACTTGTAGTGAAATCTGCCATCTGCCAATTGCGCAATTTCTTATAATTAATACATAACTGCTCAGAGTAACTTAACCTAAAGTTATTTAGCCAGTGGTCTTCAGATTTTCTGGGGTTCATTGGAGCGGATGAATATCAAACACTGGTTTACATATACTCACTTCAGTCCTGGAACATCCAGAAGATTGGTCAGTCCAGTCCAGTTAATTTCCAAAAGCTGTGAATTACAGAGAAAAGGACATTAGAGTTAAAAAAGTTAGAGAGTTAAAAAAAAACCCAAACAAAAACCAAAAAACTCAAAAAAACCCACCTTAGAATTCACAACAATGAATATATAGAGGTGTCCATAGTATCTACTACATGCAACCAATACCAAATGACAACATGTGGTCCTATTTCCTGGAGTAATCTTTTTGTATTAACCATAGACCTGTTACAGATGAAACCACCAACATGAATTTGCAAAGTATAATAAGCTAATGAAGAAACCCATTTGAGACCAGGAAAATAAGAGATCTAAAAGACACGACTAATGGAAAAAATGAAGGATTGGGATTAAGAAAGTGGAAGGAGGATGCGTTAACAGTTTGCAAACACAGAGGAGGTTGTTTTCAATGACAGAGACAAATTCATTCTACCACTGATGCAGTAAAGAAGAATGGTATAAACAGGATTAGGTATCGAAGCGAGAAAAATCCTCAGAAATAATAGGGGTAACTTGTTGCTAGATCATATATACTTCCTTCACTGAAAATCTTTACAGAATATTAGACATACAAATGCTATAAAAGTACTTATTCTGTTTCAGGACTGCTGGAATTAACAACTAATTTCTAATGTCCTTTTCAGTCCTATAATCTTCACATTCTAGATAAAAAAACTAATGGAACTGAGTTTCCTTATGTCACTTCTCACTGAAAACTTTGTATTAACTGCACAGGAGTTAATTGAATATAAACAACAAAAAAATCCAAACCCACCCAACTACCACCATGCTTCCAAATCTAACTAACCCAATCTAAGAACAACTGCATGAAAAAAGTTAAAAGGATTTTGAGATTTCTCAGTTAAGAAACTGGTGTTATGCTAAATGCTGAAATAATGAGTTTCTACAAGAACGTACGTTTCATCTTTCCACAAACAGGCAAGAATAATCACCCTACACTAATTTTCCGTTTAGAAAAAAAAGCACATACTATTCTTTTATAAAGGATCTGTTAACAGTTTAGTTAGTGATTTCCCTTGTGAATGTTTCCACTGAAGGTAACACATTATGTATTTGCTTACATAAGGAGCACTGCTACTTAATATTTCAACATTATCTATGAAGCAGCCAGCCTACCTGTAACAAACCATTAAGCAGAAAAAAAATAATTATTCTTTCAACGGAAAAGGTAGTAAGATTTAATAACTGAATGTTCCAAAACAAAAAGGCAAGAATCTACAGGAGCCAGCAACATGCCCTTGCCGCAAAGGTGGCTAATGCCATCCTGGGCTGTGTTAGGAAAGCCATTGCCAGCAGGGTGAGGGACATGATCCTTCCTCTCTGCTCAGCACTGGTGAGGACACACCTGGAATGCTCTGCCCATTTCTGGGCTCCTCAGCACATGGACATATTGGTCTAACAAAGGACCATGAGGGTGATTAAGGGACTGGAGCGTCTCTCCTATGAGGAAAGGCTGAGAGAGCTGGGACTGTTTAGCCCAGAGAAGAGAAGGCTGAGGGACATCTTATTACTGTCTATAAATACCTGAAGGGAGGGTGCAAAGAAGACAGAGCCGGGCTATTGTCAGTGGTGCCCAGTGACAGGACCAGAGGCAATGGGCACAAAGTGAAACACAGAAGGTTCTCTCTGAGCATCAGGAAACACTTTTTACTGTGAGGGTGACAGAGTGCTGGCACAGGTTGTCCAGAGAGGTTGTAGAGTCTCCACCTTTGGAGATACTCAAAAGCCATGTGGACACAGTCCTGGCCAACCTGCTCTAGGTGGCCCTGCTTCCTCAACTGGGTTGGACTAGCTGACTTTCAGAGGTCCCTGCCAACCTCAACTATTCTATGAGCCTGTGAACATATTACAACAGAACACAAACATTTGGTCCCGCTCAGGGAATGAAACTAGTGTCTTCCCAACCATGCCATTCAGAAGTAACCTAGACTTCAACAGAATGCTTAACAATCTAGTACTTTCCCTGCTGATATCCATTCAGAAAATTGCTGCAAGGTTTCTCTTAGCCTCCTCCTTTTACTGTATTACATTCCTGTGTCTCCCTATAGGCAGCAGAAACAGAAACAGCGACTCCTCTCATATAGGCATCTAACTTGAACTCCAGTAGGTGACTGAAAGAAGCTTTTTCTCTACCTCCATCAACCAAAAGGAGAACAATAGAGATCTACTATATTTCAACATTTAGAAATCAAGGCACCAAGAACAAAAGAATTATAAATTTATACAGCTCATTACAATTTATCTGTTTGCTTCTTTTAAATGCAATTTTCTAAACCCTTCAGGATATTCATGTTTCCCAGACACTGAAAGAATGAATGAAAGTCAAAACAATTTTTCACTCTGTCATTACAGCATCAGACAGAAGAGAAGAGCTCTCACAACGACAGCTTAGCTTTGTGGTTTAGTTCTATTCAATTCATTTTCTTACTTCACATTATTTTATATTGTGAGGGTAAAATGCAGTAAACAATAAATTTATGCTAGTTGCATGGATTTTATTATATTTAATTATGCCGTTGCATCTGCCATTTTCCCCTTGCCAATTACAGAGTATTTCCTTTATCCATACATTTCACATACTGATTTTCTCCCAGGAAAACTATATTTTGCAAGTTTCATCAGAAAGTTAATGTTTGCTTTTGATTTACTTTTCAGCACAATATCCCCAACAGACACAGAAAATAGTAAGTCGGAGGAGGTAAAAAAGAAACAGAATTTTAAACTTTTTACTAAATAGCAGTAATTTCTATTTGCAGTTTAGGGCATAGAGAAACAAAGATAAAATACTTTTTGCATTAGTTGCTGGTTAAGCTTCAGTTTTAACCTTTACATCATTGGTGAAATGCACCACTGGGCAAATTGAAAATGAAAAATGTTATTTGTCCGCTGGTAATTGCATTTCACAATTAAGATACTTTGTCTTTATAACTAGCACGTTCCAAAGACATCCTCTCACTTAATTGTTTATTTACTTGATTCTGTGTATTAAAATGCTTTTGCAGGACAAACGAATTACCTTGCAGGTCATAATGAAATATAGCACCAGATACTATTTAATATAAATCTGAATTTCCAAGTTCATGTTTCCAGATGTACAAAACATTGGAGGTAAACAAGATAACATTATTAAGACAGACAATCTCCAACTGTAGTAGTAGCTCTAGCGACCAAATTGCATGAACAGGTGGAAATAAACAGCTTTCAAAACATAAGTTCTGTGATAAAATAATTCATTTTTGGACTCTATAAATTTTAATGAACAGTATCCTTACCAAAAGGCTGGAATATCACTAAAATCCTAACTTCTATAAATACAAGGTGAACAGTTATGGTCTCTTTGCTCTTTTACACGATGAAAACAATGTCAGATTCTGCAATTATTGATATCTGTGGAGTTGATACTTGTTCTCATTACAAAACAAAGGGCTTTTAAACACTCAAAAGTGTTAAGTGAACAATGTGGTAAAAATTAATAATTAAAGCACATTGCATAATAATGAAGCAGATCATATTCTTGTGACTTGTAACAACAGTCATTCTAAAATATGCAATAAATATTGACAGTCTTGGATTTAGTTTTCCACTTATGAAGTGATACAAAGCCAGGATGAACATGCAATAAATTAACCGAAGAATTTGTAGACAATACTAACTAAATGATGAATGCGATGGTGAAATGTGAGACAATGCTATAGATATGAGCATCTTCAGAAAACTTTTCAAATTTAATTTACTTTTCCATTAATGTCACGTCCAGCACACTTGATTTCTGCATAAGCGGAGAGTTCCCTCGACAGGGAAACTTAAAACTTTAGAGCCAGGCTTTGGTTTCCATTGCACAAAATATCCCAAAGCACTTTTATCTTCTGCCCAGGTGTCACATTATAAGTATAGTTTTGACATTTGCCTGTCAGAGCTCCTCCAAGGACTTTCACTGACAGTTTCACAAAGTTGAAAACAGATGATTTATTGAAGTGACAGATACAACAGATTCAGAATTGCCGTTGATAAACGCACTAGCTGCAATACCACTAAAATATGATTTTAAAATTATTTTTCTTTACTTTTTTAAATTGTTTTTTTAAATTAATTTTTAGGGTTTTTTTAAATCAAAATAATTGGGATGAATGCTGAGAGTAAAAATTAAAATCTTAGAGTAAAAACAGTGATTTAACTGACCACACACAGGCACCTAGTTTCATTTGAGATCCATTAGGATATAGAAACAGAATAGTTGGGGTTGGAAAACATGTCTGGAGATCATCCAGTCCAACACTCCTTCTCAAAGTGGAATCAGCTGTGCAGGTTGCTCAGGGCTGTGTCCAGTTAGACTTTGAATATCTCCATGGATGGAGACTCCACAACCTCTCTGGGCAACCTACTCCAGTGTTCAATCACCCCTACAGTTAAAAAATAAAAAAAATAATATTTTTTTATGTTTAAAAGGAATTCATTGTATTTAAGTTTGTGCCCACTGCCTGTTGTCCTGTCACTAGAAACCACTGAGAAGAGTCTGCGTTGTCTTTACTTCCCCCATCAGGTATTTATATATATTGACAACATCCCCCCTGAACCTTCTCCAGGCTAAACAAGCCCAGCTTTCGCAGTGTCTCCTCATATGAGAGGTGCTCCAGCAGCCTAATTGTAGCCCTTTGATAGGCTTACTCCAGTAGGTCCATCTCACTCTTATACTGGGGAGCCCAGCACTGGGCCCAGTATTCCAGACGTGCCTCACCAGCACTGTGCTACTTCCTCAATCCTGCAATCTAACAAATGCTTAAGTAATATAACATACAAGTAGGTTGGTAGTAGTTGACAAGACTAAACACAACTTGTGCTTTCAGAGTAGTTCTCATGTTCTAATCACAAGTTTTGACACCACATTAGGTAACACTTTAAAAATCTGTGTCTGGAAGCGTCTAGAAAAAGTAATTTTATACTGTTTTAAGATAAAGAAGCCGGTTTATTATATGATTTCTTCCCTTTTTCATAGGCAAATTAGAAGGCAAATACATACCATAAGTACCCCAAAAAAGTGGCCTCTATCCTAAGACATTCATACCTACCTCCCATATTTAACAGTTTTGCATGCAGTTTTCAGAATAAATAGAAAATGCAAAAATATTTGCATTTCGATTTTTTTTCATGCTTTGTTTAGTATATTGCACAGAGAAGTTCACAAGGTAATGTCCTGTGCTGTCTCTTAAATAAACTAAACCAAATTAAATGAATTAAGCAACATAATGCATGTTGAAATTCAGCATTGAGAAACTTCTCCTACACTAGACTGAAATATATATCATAGTGGATTTTATATTAATGGCCACAGCCCAAAACAAAGAACAACCTATAAGATACCACTGAGAACTGCAAAATTTTCAAATTATATGACCAAAAAGCATTTCAAAACGTTGCAGCACAGCATATGAAACACATAGAGTGCCTACGGTACAATTTCACTATCAATACTTTGATTATTACACACTTCTCAAAAACAAGGCTACTGATTCATTCTGTCATCAGTGCTGAGACCATGAAAAATGTAAAAAAATAATTACCAAAGAGATGGAAAAAATAGTGCTACTAAGCATGGCCATTGAGACAAGAAATGGAATTAGTACATCTATTATCAGAAACTTCTATTCATCCACTTATTGTACAGGAATAAATAGAAAGACAGAGGTCAGTTTCAGAAATGTTAAAGATAAATCCTTTTCCATTCAAAGTTGGGGCTAAGAAATTAAAACACACTCCTAAGGCTAAGCACTTTACAGGATTATTAGAAGAGCTTGCAAATAAGTCTTAAGCCATGAAATGTTCTGGAAGGAATACAAGCCTTCAGACTCCTGGTATAAATCAGGCTTTAACTATTGGGGCTTTGAAGGTAAATTCTCCTCGCAGACAGGATTTGCCCCATTGACTCACAATAGCGCTTCCTTCCCAGTTCCACCAGAAGAGCCCTGCAGCAATGAAGCACACTGATAGCACTGCAGCAACACACACTCTCTAATCTTAGTCTACAGATATTAGTGACAGATGCTTTTTTTCCATGTTTTTTTTGTTTTTTTTTTTTTGTTTGTTTTGGTGTTCTAGCCCCTCACCTCCCACATTCCTCTCCGTAAGGTTGTTTCCAGTCTGCACTTTTGGCTCCCACACTTAATCAGACTTCAGCATTAGATACACCTTTTGAAACGTAAGAAAGAGTTTTCCAAAAAGGAACACCAAGTTCAGGTAAAAATGCTTATACCTGCAGTATTATGGAAATAGCACTGAGAGGAGAGAAACTCACAGGAGACAGAGAAAAGCAGTCAAATCTACAGTACTGCCTGATACACAAGAGGGAGCCCTTCCAGCCACAGTCCAGCCAAATAACAAGGATTTTCATTCCATATTTTGGGCATTACCATGCCATGAGTTGCTAAAGGGGAAACAGGTCCCCTAACTTGTGGTTCTGACAGTAAGCTAAAGCAACGCCACCACCTCATCAAGCTGAAGAGCCCTATGGAGAAAAAGTGAGCAAGCAAAAGACTGCCAGCTGATGAATCATTTTTTGAAGCACCGAATATAAAAAATTCCACACTTAAAAAAAGGTTTTGGCCTATAAATCTCCAAAATAGCTCAACAATATCATTTCCTTCTCTGCCACCACTTTGAGCAATGCATAATTCTCTTAGTTTAGCTAAATTCAGGGAATGCCAGCTGGTTCTCTGCGGCAGAACTAACAGGGCACTGGAAAGACTGTGTTAAGGATTTGTCACTGAGTGAAACTCTGCCAGGAGCCAGGAACGATGCGGTGCCTTTCCACAACACACTGCAACCCAGAGAGGAGACCAGCCTTGCAGAGACTGCTACTGGCTGGCTCTCTGGCCTAGAGCAAGGTTTCAGACACCAGTTACACTTTCCGATGAAGCAGTCAGTGCGTATGTTGTGTGACTCAAAGCTCTTTCAGTTCTTCCCCTGCCCAGAGCAATGAAACAAATTACGTGTCCTCCCTGAAAACCAAGAAATTTGCATCTTACCAAGGCTCTGAACTAAGAACTAGTGCAACACACGCTAAAACATACTCATACCAAGACACAAACCCTTCTTACTCCTCTCAATATTTTGTTATCTAAGTTGGAGGAGAAGAACATAAAATCTTTATGTGGGGAACCAGTGATTGTCCAGCATCGTTAATAGCTTAAAATTGATTAGACATCTTTGTACTCACAGGGTACAGTGACTGTTATTGCACCTGCTATTCCACCAACAAAACACGTCTACATTTAAATATGGACTTTGTCCAAAGGTTGTGCTCATGGGCTGTCCTAGGCTTACAGGTTTAGGCCCTGAGCTGGTGGTAAGGGTAGCCAGAGGGCTGTGATTTGATGAGGCAGACACAAGAGTCTGGATACACAGTAAAATAAAGTTTGCAACTACTAACACACACAAAGGACTACTTATATGCTGAGCTCACAGTGAAGCTGTCCACAGCGGGAAGGGGAGATGAAGGTAAGAAAGGTTACTAGTTGCTCCATACTGGGCTAACTGGATGTCTGATTGGGGCACCATATAGTTAAGAGCCAGAAGATACATCTCTCCCAAGAGCAGCTGAACCTACTGAGCAGAGAAGCATTTAGAGTGACAGAGAAAAAGGGTGAGCAGCCTTACAGCAAGGGCACTGCTGAAACACCTCCTAGCTTTTCTTGCAACTAGTTTTCAAACTTTACTTTGGCTCAAATATTAGAGCCGAGATCTGTTTTAAAACCTATCCTAACTATTTTGAGGTTTAAGAAATCCCAGTGATTGAAAGTGTTTTGAGGTACCTCAAAACCCTGGCAAGTTCCCATATATTCTTTATATGTAAGAGATGGAGAAAGTTGGTTGCGTGTAATGCTTATTAATCATCTAGAGAAGTGATGGTAAATAGAACTGGAAAACAAAACAAAAGAATTTGCTTATTACTATGCTGCTTCTTCAATTTCATAAGACTATGAAAAAGGTCAAGAGCATCTAATATGCAAGGTGTGTATTTTAGTGTTGATAAAGCAAAATAATGTAATTGAATAAATACACTTTATTCAATTTCGCTGTTGGGAAAATAGCCATGCAGATGTTACAGTAAACACGTAAAGCTCCACTTTAATCTGTTACTACATTAATGAGTTTGATAAGTCCCTGAATAAGTTAGGTGCAACACAGAACAAGTATCAGGATGCACAAGTAGCAGAGACAAGATTAATTCTGGTGTTCATCTATGTTTAAACAAACAGCAACAGAACAATCTTCCTAAAATTCTGTGAAGATCAACAGCCTATGAAGCTGATTTTAACTAAGAGGGAAAATGCTGAATACAAATCAGACAGAATTCATAGGACTGACATTCATATTTTGTTAGAATGCAAGAAACAGAATATTGTAAAGATGTGACTTACAATTCTTTTTATTATTACATGCAATAGGAAAAAAAAACCAAGTCCAGCAAACAGTGATCTTTCAAAACTTCCTGGTACGACACACCACTGAATGTAATAGACAAGTAGAAGTCATTTTTAAAAGTTAATCACGTAACTGAGCTTTTACACTTCTGAACAGAGACAGTAACAGCTCAGTTCATTTTTTCTCTTCTGTTCAGCCATGGAATTATACTGGCTGTATGCTATACCAAGTGGGATGGACCACTGCTTTCAGTTCTGTACCAAAATTCATTTCTTTTATGACATTCACAATTCATTCTTTTGTTATTTCTTCTGTGTTACACTGAAAGCGTTTTAAAAAAGCATATGCACCCTATAAGAAAAGGCAGGCTAAAATCTGATGAGCATTTTTACATATTTGGTGTTCTCAATACCCTAGATGCCTGTACAAAGGGAAAAGAATGTACTGGAATGTAGAATATACAGGGCCATTACTGAAGTTCACAGCAGCACAAAAGGCAGCTGGTAAACACTGCCAACCTTGTGGCTTGATTTGGCTGCCATAAGCACTAATAATTCTCAGAACAGAAGCCACAAAGTATTTTAAAATTCTGATGAACAACTTCCTGCTAATCAAGTTATGGAAGTGTAAGATTTCTGCAGGACAAAGTTAAGATGTGCCACAGGGCACGATGGTACAATTCCATGAGATAAGTTGTGTTTTTTCTCAGAAATTTAAGAAGGGGACTAACATGCCCTCTTCTGTTACTTGTGAATTTTCATGGAGAAACCAGAATTTGTCTGGTAGCAGAGCACAGCTCAGTACCACTACAATGCTAAAGCGCTAACATTATTGTAGTAATTTAATAAGTAACATTATCCAGTGCATTTCCCAGTAAATATATAATAAATTCAACCACTCAAACAAGGCCTGACCATACAGTATCGTAGGAAACAGAAATCACACCAGTTTTCATCATCTCTATAGGAAATAGAAAACATTTCTGCCCAGTAACTGTGTTTAACAGTAGTTTTTCAGTGATAACTGTCTAAAGATTAAAGTGAGACAATTGCTACAGAGATAAAATGTATAGTTGTGGGAGCAAAAGACAGAGCAGGCAACTTTTCGAGTTAAGGTAATCAGAAGAAGGATCACAGTCAGTCTTATAAAAACCACTTATAAAGTGCACCTCACTATTCTCCATAGTGTCAAATACTCAAAGCTACAGTTCAAGTTGGTTCCTTCCACTTCCTACTGCTTCCTACCCTTCTACCAGTCCTGCATTTCTGTTCACACCCTCACACTAGTACTGACACTCTCCTGACTCCTTCGTGAGCCAGCTCAAGATGCTCAAATACATCTGAAGGACAGAAAACTTGCCTCTTCTTGTGTGTTTAATATTCTGTCAGCTGACATCCTTTAACCAGATTCCTTCAGGAGCAGAAGTTTCAACACCAGTATGAGAGACAGTAACACTGAATGGGAGGGCACAGGGAGAGAAGAATATGGTATTGTGCAAGCACCAACTGTGATGGCCATTAAAACATTCCTTAAGTTACCAAAATAAAAATTAACAAAAATGTAAGTTATAGCAAATAAGTATACAAAGTAGTGGAAATCACTTTGACTTTATAAGCAACAGGACTAACTCTTAAAAAATACTATTATAGCAGTACCTATGCTTCAGAATTTATCTAGATGTTTCACAAACCCCTTTAAAGGAGGTTAAAAAGCTTTGAAGCAAAGGCACTGACAGTCTCATTTGGTAAGGAGGCATTTTTGATCAACTAAGAGCAAACCAAACCAACATTCTTCCACATTTCGCATAAGCACTTTATGGGTTTTTTCCAGCCATTTCACTAGGGCACATTCTTAGTGTAAGCACTCCTTTTGAGTCTCATTTTCATCAGTACTGATAATTTTGAAAAAACACATCAAGCACTGAATTTTGCAAAGGCAGCCAATATTAAATGAAACTAAACCAATATCAAATAAATCAAAACAACAGAACAGACCCAATCTGTAAAGTGAGTAGAGTCAGAGCAGGGCTCAAGTCAGCAAGTGGAGGGCAAAAGTTTGAATATAAAAATGAGAGCTTTGGAAGAGTTGCCCACTTTTCCTGGAAGGCATCCTGTTTTTCAGCCACTGTTACTTTAGAACAATAATACTGGTATTTTCATGTGTCTGTTTGTTTGTTTTTTAAAAAAAAAAAAAGAAAAAAGGGTTGGGTTAAGACAGACCTTCAATATTAAGTGTGCCACTAAACAAGATTTTGAAAATTACCAATTTGCAGTACAGCAATAAGCCATATACACTTCTAAAACTGAATTTAAAAAATCAAAATAATTAACTCTGTGATATTTTTTTCTAAAAGGAAGAAAGCCGACACTTAGACAAGTAGAATATATAGCAAATACACATAATGTTAACATAATGAGAAGTATTGCAACAAACCTTACAAATCCTCACTATTTACAGAGTGCTAACTTCTCTCT
This sequence comes from Tringa solitaria, assembly GCA_026413425.1. Lineage (NCBI taxonomy): Eukaryota > Metazoa > Chordata > Aves > Charadriiformes > Scolopacidae > Tringa > Tringa solitaria. Next base: position 10,113,288 of record JAOXJM010000012.1, read on the forward strand.
AGCACTGAAGCTCAGAGATTTAAGACTACTTCAAAACACTACAATGCACATATTTCTCTCTCTTGAAATCTTCTCTTACATATTTGGACATAATTTATAAGCTGATGAAACTTTCTGTACCTTCTTACAATAGTAACATCAAAATACAGTATTTAAAAAGTTTTGTATAAAGTAAGAGCTCTTGCATCGTCAAAAACTTCATGCATTACTCAGAAATTTGAGACTGGTAAATTCATTAAACAACTATGTTTGGAACTATTAATTTAGGCAGCATTGCCTTATATAGTCATTAAGGCCAGCAAACAGATGATACAGAGCAAGAGGAGTTGTTGCCAGTTACTTTAGACTGGAAAATATGAGAACAAAATCTAACACTAGCTGCCAACTAATTCCTCTTCTCGTCTAACAAAAATATTGAAGAAAAGCTTTCCTTGGCTGCAGCCACTTGCTCTCTAGTAAGAGAACAGAATCTGGCTAGTGCTATAATAAACATTATTTTACATTTTTCTGCAGAAGTTAGAAAAATAAACAACATGATGACACACTCCAGTGGGGAGAGAAGCTTGCTTGCAAAAAACCTAAACATTCACGTATAACTGTCAAAATCACAGAATAACTTGATTCAAAGATATATTTTTGAACAATTTCACCCTTAAGTTTGCTCTGACCTTGACCACTAGATTATTTTTTAAATGAAAGGAGGGTGAAAAATACTTTTAATATTTCTGTAACTGAAAACTTTTGGGGAAGGGTTGACTTTTTCATTTTTGTACTCCAGGCTATTTCCAATCCTTTTTTGTCCCACTAAGTCAACCAGACCCTTAACAAAGCACCATAGGGGTAGGAGTAAAGACAAAATTACTCTGGACAATGTCTTTCACAAAGTGACATGTTCAGAAATCTACTGACCACAAATGAGAGGTGTTTCATTTACTGTATTTTCAGTTTACTGTTTCAGGTGCAAGTTGTCCCAGTTAAGCACTTTGCAAAGGCATGGCACTTCGAGTGGATCAGGGACAGAAAGGACTGGGCACAGCTACCAGAGCTAAAAGCTGACTGGGGAGGGATCTGGGAGTACCAGAAATTAAAGGTTCAGACAAATGCTACCAGGGCATGATGCTGGGAGTGGGAAACAGAGGAACTGTCCCTCCTCATCCCCTGCCAGCTTTCCTACCTCTCCCCTAGAAAGCAACAGAGCAGCAGTAGCTGCAGGAGGTACCCCAGGAAAGCAGCCCAGACACTGCATCGGGTCACTGCTCCGAGAATGGTGTCTGCAGAAGGAGGGCACGCTGGTTTCTCTCTCAGTGAATACAAACCAGCTTAGACTACACAAACCACATCTACAACACAGGGAAAGCTCATCCCAAATCCTGTAGAAAAAAAAAAAGTTTAAGTTCTGCATCCACACAGCTAAACTCTTCTCCCTGCTCCTCAAAAACAGAGTGTCCCTGTGATGAGCTCGACACTGTACAAAGTCAGGAAATTGTATGGGAGAGCAGTAAATAGCAAAACAGTATCAGAGAGTATGCTAACAATTACACAGTGCAGACTGCCATAAGGCAGTGTTCAATCCTCCTCATGGCCCTGCTTAGTTTGTTAATGTAAACATGAACAGATGCCCTATACTCATACTCAGAGGGTAAAAATGAGAGAACTTAAGCAGACATCTCCTAGTGTTTAGATTTACTTCAAAGAAATGTGTGTAAATCCAGAACTGATTCATCCCGATGTATTTCCCTGACCCTTTCCAAATAAAAGCAATGATGTTTTATCAGTTTTGCATGAACTATTTCACTTTTACAAAAACCTCACTAAATTATCCACAAAACATTTCTAAATTCTTACATGTTTTACTAAGATTTAAGTCTCCATTCCCTCTACCCGAGCATACACGTTTCTCTAGACGAAAAAAGCTACATGAATGACACTAGAGGTTTTTCCTAAGGCCGTACATAAACACCCAGGCAAACTTATCGTTTCAACAAGTTCACAAAAGTTTATCATAGGACATTTATTAGTTCAAAAGGATTATGTTACAAGAAGGTGATTTCACTGAATAAAACAATAACATACCTTCTAAAGCTGTTTATGTAAAGAAAACCGTCCCACCCCCAAAAGGTTGAAAACTAGATCAACTTTTTAAAGTTGTAGACAGCCGAGGAAACCACAGTGATCAATCTGAGACTGTTTCAAAGTGCCTAAACCAATATACTTGTAATTTATGACCTGGCATAGTCTGAAACTGTTAAATCTTGACATCGTAAGTTTTGACTGTTTAATTAGAACATATCCAAGAAACAAAAGTTTCCAATGCAAAGCTTGCTTCTGAGTAAGAGACAGAAACAATTAAATTTCCTTAAAGAAGTCATGTAGCATAAGGATTTCCATGATGTTCACATTTTCCATTAAGCTCTATTACTGGCACTTATTAAAAGCATTATCAAACTTCAAATCACTAAAACTGCCTTACACGTACGTATACAACATCAAAGAATTTTCCACCAGCAAGTGTGCTATATGCATTATGTTCTCTTTGATATTCATCTAAAATAAGATTGTTCTACACACTTTGCAACATCTGTCATCTTTTCTTAATGCATTTGTAGATTAAAAAAGAAATTTCCTGGAAGTAGTAAAACCTAGATCAGAATCACTGTCATATTTTATAACATTTAATTCAATTAAAAATGTAGAGTATTTGTTCCTTCTTTTCAGACAGTTAAAATTGTATTTGTTATCTGTCCTCTGTTCTTTTACCAATGCTGCACCAAGTTGCCAACAGACATACTGGTGTTTGTCAGCCAATCTTATCTGTGAGATTCAAATTATAGCTTTTGAAGTGAAACAATCAGTCCATGGTGCAACAATCTCCTACCTGTAGCGCCTTGTCATAGTGCAAACCTCAAAGATGTACATCTACCATTTTAACATAAGGGAAAGCATTGAACTGAAATTGTATCACTACACCATTCAGGTTCCCAGCTTTCAAAAACTGTATTAGTTTCAAACTTCATGTTTACTGTCTCTTTAAAAAAGCATATTTAAGTTCAGCATGAAAAGACAAGATGGCCATCTAAAACACAAATGAAAATTTTCTGTACTAGCTAATTTGTGACAGGCCAGAATTCAGAAACTTTTGTGGCCTCAGAAAACTTTCCTTAACTCATTTTCTTTGAATTACTCAGATGACAAAGTTTTCTTCCTCCCAGTGAGCTAAGGGAATCATTATCTTTAATTCTCTTAATTCAAGGGAATTTAAATATATCTGGAATAACTAAAAGGTTATTGATTCAATAATCCAAATCCTGAAAGAATACACATTATTTTGATGCCAGACTCCGTGATACACATCAGTATTGGCTGAGTCAAAAGATCCCTGTTCACTTTCATTGTCATTTGAGTAGTAAAGAACAGGGAATCCCAGGAAAGACCTCTAAAATTTATTCAAAGTAATTATTATTCTTCTAGTATTCATCAAATTTGACCACTGTTTTTCTGGGAAGTTCAACCAAATGGTAGCAAATTCCCAAATTCTTTCCTTTGGCTGCTAAATTCTTGCTCCATCATTTTTTGACTACTCTCATCAGCACTCTAAAAAAAGAAGAAACAAGAGATAAAAGTACTTACCGGTTTCCTAAGGAAAAACAGGGATAGTGCTCCAATTAGGGGCATGTCTCCAATTAGTGGTTCCAGGATAACTCTCATAGTGCCATGAATCTGTAGAAGGGGAGGAAAAAAAGGCAATAGAATTGACTTTAGTTCAAGCTTGACATAAAATTTATCTACCAGCAATACTCACATTTCTAATGCATTAAATTTTAGACTATGAAAAATTTTATATATATAGCTTTACATGTCATGCAAACCACAAAAAAATTAACACAGACACTGAATAGTTGGGCTTGCAAATTCATTATATTCATCTACACAATGCTGTGTCATGTTAGTGGTAATTTCGCTAAAAATCTGAAGTAGATTATTTATATAGCTCAGAGTAAACAAATGTTGCACAATCCAATACAATGGCATCCACACATACTGGAACAAAAGTAGGTAAATGCTTATAGGTATATCAAGACACATGCACACAAAAAACCATATTATTTTTCTTTATTAGAGAGAGAGATCTGTTATCAGAGAGTTAAGGAGACAGTATCAGAAGGCAAGGCTAGTAATAATAATTGTGTCTAACACTGAAATATTAAATAAAACAAAATTTTAAGTTCCACATTCCCTTTACGAACCTACACATCCCTTGAACATTGGCTTGATGTGAAATTATCTCCATCTTTCCCAAAAAGAAAATACTAAGCAACAAAACTACACAATAACTTTTTCTTTCTTATAAACTATTTTGTCAGAAAATAAAGATTCACTGATGACTCGACATCAAAAGCAAAGAAAAAAATTTAATTTCACCTGTATACTTTTCACACCAGCTCTGCAGAAATATCGCTTGATCTCCAAATCAATTTCACAGTTTCCAACAAAACTAAAACAAAAAAGAAAGTATACATTCCATTTTTAAGGACTAAATTGCAAAACACCATTAGTTCTGTATCGCACTGTCATAACAATGTATTTTGTATCTCAGTACATAAAAAAAAAAAGCATGTTAAAATATTACAACATATAACAAAGTCAAGATTGTTAAAAAAATTATATCCCCTTCAAAGCATCAGTACTGTCATCAAAATCACTCAAATTAATACAGAGGTATGTTATCATCTCCAGAAGCATAAGAGAAAATACACAAGCAGCCCTACTTTTGGGAAATAACAGACACAGATTTCATACTCCATGTTAAGAAAGCTCCACGTAGGTCTCACTGACAGCACATGTACCCAAATCCACTCTCATCTAATATAGTCATGAGAAGCACTAGACATGGTTATTTTGCTAAAAACCAAGATTGTCTGAAATATCAACAGACTTGCAAAACCAGTTGTATTTAGAAATTCAATAAGCTGGGCATTCTGAGCTGGATGATCCACTAAACAAAGTTTAACCCAAAAACAGTTGAGCCTTTTCTGAAGGGAGAAAGGAGACAAGAAGCAAATTAGAAAATAATATATTAAAACCAATGCAAGTTCTTCCCTGAGCCATTTTTGGGGATGCAAGGTCAAGGCCTTAAAATTCTGTAGAAGTTGCCCTATATCTCAGGGAGAGTTTATAAACGATGGTAAGAAAAGAGACACATCTATTTTGCCCATGCTACAAGGCTAAAAGATTATTTGCACACAACTCAGACTCAGATTTTAGCAGCTGCTTTTCCTGCAGCTCCATGTAGGTCAACGCATGGTCCAGCAGATCTTTTTCAAAAACTGCTTGCTGCTGTGAGCCACATTTGGGTCTGAAGACAAACTAATTCTGAGACTCAGTAAAGAACCTAGGAAGAAAGCTTGAGACTATGGTTTCGCGAGGGAATTGGTCAACAATTGTACAGAATGAGAGCTAAAACCAAACCCAACAGATTGAATACCAAGCTGCAGCTCGGGAGAGACTGGCTAGACAAGGAGCCTTGCTAAGAAGATATGAGTTATAACAAAAGAACAAATTAAATCTGAAGTGCTTTTTCAACACACTGCCCAGTTAAAGAAAATGGAAGGAACTAGGTGGGGAAGGGATAAAACAGCTTAAAGCCAGACACTGTTGGGAGAGGGGGGAGAATTTCTGGAACAGGGCATCCTGTTCCAGATTCTGCAGTAAAGCCCAGGCTTCCTCACATTAGGATCCTCAGATCTAGCCTGTACAGTGGAAAACTGTTCAGCCGTGTTTAGGACTTATTACGGAAATGATGAAGAAAATGGAGTTGTGTTCCTCAAAGGGCCATTTTAGGATCAAGTCCAGATAAAATAACAGAACAGTAGGATCCCTGCACACTACTCCCTGAAAACTGATGGCCCCAAGGTACTATCAAAAGGAAGGTGAGAGCTGCTGCATTCAGGATATCCATTATTCAAATCATCTGTAGCCTCCTGTACGCTGTGTGTGAGAGTGTTGTCTATGGGATTACAAGCAAATGCAAATATCAATCCTTAAACAGAAATAAACAATAGTACCAAGACATTCTTATAAACATCCAACACTAGAATTTATTTTGGACTATTCAAAAGATAACACTATGCAGAATCATTTTGGTACATTTGGGGAGCTGAAAGACAACAACACGACAGGGGTCTATGTGAAAGGAAGGTGACCATTGCTTTCCCTGGAAAGAATGTAATGTGACTGTATAGTTTAAAAATAGGTATATATTTTTAATAGACAATTTAAAACGATGTAATTTCTATTTTTACCTCTCTAACTATATATAGAGATAGTAGAGATATATATAAATACACACACACATATATAATTGCATAACAACATGACACAGAGAAGCAAGGTCAATTAAAACCTGCAACTGAAGCCTCAATCTTGGCACTTTGTAGCATGAGAACTATTTGTGTTATGAAGACAGGGAAGCAATATGCTCATTTGAAAATCCGTAATAACATGATGACAAATTGAAATAAAAATAGTAACAAACTGCATTGGAGGGTAATAAGTCAACAACTTTTAACGTTATTATAAAGTTGAACACGGTTCTGTCCCCTATGGCTGGGTTCATTAACAGACAATGCTATACAGAATTTCACTGTAATTTAACATACAACTTAAAGGCTCATTTAGTAAGCAAATTCTATACATTCAGATCATAATATCCTAGAAGTATTTGTGACCCCTGTAACATACAGATCACTGAGATAGATTACAGTTTAATGAGGACAGTCTTGTAAGAATATAACAGCAGCTGTACTAAATCAGATGAGAAGCAAAATATACTCTATGTGGCCATTGTAGCCAGTTTATGATACCCAGAAAAAAATACACAAACAAAAACATGAATAGGAAAACATATTTCCCAGATTACAGTGATCTGTGATTCTGCATTTTGGACTACGTATATTATTTTTTAGGTCTCTACAAGATCTTTTGACCCCATTTTTACATCTGTCTTCTGCCAGTACAAGTATGCAAGTGTGAAAAAACCCAGCTGCGTGCTGTTAACAAGTATTTCCTCAATCTTTTTTTGCTCTTTACTACTGTTCACATTTAATTTGATGGTTTATCTTGTTTTATATTAATCCATAACCTTTAATTTTCCCCAAGTGTTTACTATATTCATGCACTTTAGCAAATGTAAGATTTCTATTTATTACCAATTTATTTAGACTTTATCTTCATTTGCTCAAGTAATTGAAGTTTTTCCCTTTCACATCTTTATCACCAGAAACTAGACTTTCAAATTGTAACATGAATCTTGACAGTTTTTTAAAATAAAGCTCACAGTAAGTAACAAAGGTAAAGTGTTCCCTTTCCAAACATGGAATCTTTAAATACATTTTCCCATGACTGCTTGGTGGATTAGCTAGTCAAGCTGCTTACAAGAGTAAAGTTCTTAATTGGATCCTGAGTGATGCATAGGACCCATTTCAAAAGGTTCTGAAAAAACACTCTGAGGCAATGGTCATAATGCACTCGATATCCTTGCAGAAACAATAAAAAATAAACCAAAACACACTCCTATTGCAATTAAACTTAAAAGCAAAAAAAAAAAAAAAAAAACCAAGGAAGCTAAAGTAGTGTTTTGGAGACACATTGAAACGGTTTTGGAGAAACACTGAAACTACTTAAATCTACTGTATGGAAGGTCCAAACCCCATCACAAACAACTGACAGTAGTAAGGGCTATAGGAAGCCACAATGGTGAAACGGCAGGATCAAAGATTATTAAAATAATTAATGTACCTAAAAAAAAAAAAAAAGAAAATATTTCTTTCCCTCCCTCCTGCCACACCCCTCCACAGATTTTGGATTCATACAGCTATTCTTTCCAATGCTTAGAGAGATTGTTTTCCTTCTCAACTGTATTTATGGAATGAAGGGTTTATAGAAAGCTCCCAACTTTAAACTTAAAACATAAATTAAAATTAGAACAAACTAATTTAACTGGAGATTAAAATCTACAGGAATAAATACTCTGAAGGACAGACTTTTCTCCAGCAGTAAGACTGTTCTTTATAATCTTGCAGAACTGAACTAAAGTTGATTCCCTAAGAAATAGTTTAGGAGTGGTACCTGTTACTACTGAAACAATCCCAGCAACGGACACTTAAAGAACATACCAAATAAAAATCAAACAGCAACAACTGATACTGAGGTGCCATCTGCCTTAAATTTGCTTTGAAAAAGAGCCCTTTCCCAATTAGAAGGTGTCAAGGATAAGTCTTAAATATGGAACAGGCCTTCTTTTTGTCTAAACCTTGATTGCTAGAAGCTATGACAGCCACCCCCTAGCTCTCCTGTTTCCATTTTCTTCCTGCAAGCCTATGTCACTGGCAGCTAGGGGTAAATGGGCACCTAGCTGACTCGGCACTGCTATTGGTATTTAAACCACTTGAAGGAATTTATTTTAGACTTTTAGATTGGATTCCAGTCCAGCTGTTATCACTTCTCTAAGTAGGCTGCAATGTAGTGCAATGAGACATATGGGTAAAGATTTCCTTGAGGTCTAGGTAACACGACATTATTCTTGAATTTTTTGTACAAACCTATTGTCCTTTTTCCCTTTATCTGTCCCAACCTACTTCATGAAGATGAGCAGGAGAAAAAAAAAATAGGAAAAAAGAAATACTAGATTTACCCTTTCTTCCTGTGGGAATAATTCTGCTTTAAATGGAAAAAGTAATCTTGGGAGACTTGACTCCTCATGTGTCTCAAAAACAGCTTCTCAAAAACCATTTCTTTGCACGGAGTCCCCAGTGCTCAGATTAGTTTGTTTTCCTGAGGGCTTAAGTCTGAAGAGGTGAGGCTGTTCTCACAGCTGCTATGAAAAGTGGCAACAAAGAAAAAACTAAAGGAATATTTTCCGTTAGGCCTAACAGCATCCATCCAGTGAAACAAGCTCTCAAGAGACAATCCTGCTCTATTTTGTCCAGCAACACCAACCCCTGCTTTGGATAGCTGTCTTATTCCTACAGAAATAAAGTGATTCAATTCAAGAGCGCGGGCCCTGATCACAGATGCAGCCCCTCACCCCTTCTGAAACCCAGGAAAGAATGCAGCAACATCTTCTCTTATCACTCTGGTGCCCAGCTTTGACAAAGCAGCGGAGTATTCAACACAGCTGAGATTTAGATAAATAATTCAAAATTAAGAATAACCAAGTTCAAATTCCAGAAGCAACTCTGAAAAAGAGAAGCTGAGAGGCCCAATTACCCTTCTGGTTAATGCCAGGGAAGCAGCAAGAAACCCAGAAGGCTGCTTTTGACTGGATTATCAGTGACTGACAAATCTGGCCTTTCCACAAGCTACAAACAAGCAAAAATAGTCATTGTAACATATATCTATGATGGTCAAATATAAAAACATTGCTGGGTTCACTGACTGAACCTTCAAAAACCTCTGTAACTGCAGATTGTGTTGAGAAAGATCTAGGCAATGTTTGCCAAAGTCTATTTATAAACCTATATAAAAGGGTCATGATGAAAGGGCAAAGAAACCTGAAGCAGCAGAGCACAGTCGCTCTGGCATTATATAATACATAGATTTACTTTGGTTCATGGTATCAACACAAGTACTTCAGTAGCTATCATTCTCAGCTATCACTCTCTTTTTCTAATACTGTGTTTATAAAAAAATAATAATAATCTAAGTAACCAACAAAAGTTAAAAAAAATCCAAATCTACCCTAAATTTTAGACTAGACTAAACTTCATGGCAAAGTTTTAAAACATTAGAAAAAAAAAGTATCAAAGATACTGCTTTAGCTCTGGAAAGTATTTTTTTATTTACTAACATTACGTTAATGATGCAGTCAGACTGAGCTGATATACTATTTCCCTCAGATAAATGCTATTTACAGCATGCAGTTCCTTCCTCCATTTATACACAATTAGAACTAACTACATTTGCGTAATGAAGCAATTCTTCTCCTTTTAGGCCAACATAACTGCCAAATCAAAGCAAGTACATATTATAAAGCATGGGCATCATTGTAACACAATAATAAAGCTTACCTGATTTGAAGATCCAAAATGATCTGCCTTTTGTCCACATTTTCTGTGTACACTTTTACACCATTTATCCGCAGAGGCTGAAACAATGAAGTGAAAGTTGGATTCTTCTACTAAACTATATTATATTAAACTCTTAACTTTGAAATAAAGGTAAATATGCCTGAAGGTAAGAATTTACTATAAACATTATTAAAAGGTGTGAAGCAAAGCTATACATTTAGCTTAAAATGTTATTTCAAGGGTAAAAATTACCTTGCTAAGAACCGCCCAACCACAACTCTTTTGGCAATTACCCTGGATTTAAACCACTAGATTTCAAGATTTACCAAAGATTTAATATCAAGCTTTCCCTCTCCACCCTCAACACCTCATTTCTCTGTACTAGTACACGTCTAACATTCCCGTACAAAGCATTCTTTTCTGTGCAGCTAAAACAACATGCTAAATTTAATTCACAAAAATGTAGTTACTGTAAATGGAATTTAGTTGGAATGGATGGAAGATAATCCATAATCCCTACAAAAAGTTGTGTCAACCACTCTGTATTCTCTCTCTAAACCACTGTTCTTGTGCTCCCCTCCCCCCCCTACAGAAAAAAACACATATCAATCAAACATTCTCAAGACTCAAACGTTCATCAAATACTAGACAGGAAAGGATGACCAATGACCTTAGGACCACCTCCTGCCCCATTTTGAGTTTTTGCTTTCTGGAAAAATTGCCATATTCCTGTTTACACCTTTTTAATAATTTAAGTAAAATGGAAATTTCGCTGCTGTCAGATTCCCACTGTCTTTGGGGCTGTGCAGCTCACAGGATTCGACTCAATCAAGGCTGCAATGCTAAGTAAGAACAGCTGCTTCTTATGTTTGAGATAACTCAGTCCAGCTGCAGAAGCATACAGAGGTGTGGAAGCTAATTTAAACCCTACTCAAAATGAGCATTACTTAAAAGGAATGCTATTCTAGAGTCTGTAATACATGTGTACCCAGGGCAGGACAGAGCCCTGTGTAAAAGGATTTACAACTTAAAAAAAACCAAAGACACACAAAAGGCACAGTGAAGTATACTAACTGTGACAAGCAAGAGGAATACAAAAGACAACTTCATGAAAAAGCTGTTAAGATACATCTTAAGAGAAGTAAAGCTCACGTTGATGCAGGATAGAGTAACTAGTGCTGAACTTATTGCAAGCAGAGGTGACTTATTCTTAGATTGGACTGGTTAAACAGGCTCTTCTGCAGGCATCTAAGAGCTATATATTATGACCCCTCTTTCACGAGACTGAACAGAAGGTAAACACCTCTCTGCTCCTTGATACTGTAGTATGTGCAGTTCTTTGCAAAGCTAAACCAGCAGCCTTGTCACTGGACTGAGTACATAACATCATTAAAAGTTCATCTGTTACAAGAAAGGTAATTGCACCTAGGTCATCTGACAAGAAAAGGATAATGCCTTCTGCTCACTTAATGTAAAGCATTACATAAATAATATTAAAACTGTGTTGCTATAAGCTCTTCACATGACTAGGTGTTACAATACTTTGAGTCTCCTCCCAGTTCTCAGGCAAATTTCTGAAGCAGAGACCCCAGGAAAAAACTAAAAAATGAAGCCTCTATAAAAAAGCCACACACTTTTTTATTTTAAAGTTAGAGGAGAAATCAGAATCAGGCTCACCACCAAGAGTCACCAAGAAACATTTTTGTGTACATTTAAATGGGTTACATGAAAACAGTATGTGAGACAGAACCTCTTAGAAAAACTTCACCAGACACTGACCTGATTACCAATATCAATCTTTGTAAAACTGAAGGTACTGAGGTGGTTGTTCGCTCCTCTTACTGCTGGTTCTATGGTCTCCCGGAAGAGTTTCTCAATAAATTGGCAAATAAAAGGCCACATCTGTTTTACAGTCTAAGGAAAAAAACAAATACACATGGAACCCAACTTCACACATAACTAAAAATATTCTTTAAGGCATATATAAGAAATTTTGTACAAAGTTTTAAACATCCAAGTTTTCTATGCAGTTCATTACAAACATAAGACCTGTTTCCTTTTTACATACAGGAAAGCTTTCTGGGATTCTCAATTTGTGTGTTTTATAAATTTGCACAAATCTGAAGCACTAGAGGAAGAAAAAAATTATATTAAGCATTTTCTTCTTTTATCCCACGAATGTATACGCAGTCAGCACTGATGCTGAATGTTGGGGAGAAGGGTGAAGAGGGTTACGCTTATTTGCATGTAAAGAGAGGAATAAGAAAAAATAGGTCAAGTGTATTTCTTAAATAGATACATAATGTTTATAGATGTAAAATTACAGTATTTTACTGTCATATCTGAAAATTCTTTATAGTTTATTTTTTCTTCACTATTTTCTAATTAACTCATGTTCTTCTATGCTCTTTGAATGAAAGATATTTTTAGAAAACCCAAGATACATAGATCTATATCTTAGACTATCACAGTTATAAATCAAAACTGCAAAATTGATTTATTTTTAGATTGTAGGTCAGGAACCTACAGTAACTGGAAAGAATCCCAGACAAGTAGAACATAAAAGTCTGTGTTTACAGCTGCTATGACTTCCACACAATTATAGCTGTCATTATTTTAATGCCACCTAAAGTCATTCTCCAAAACTCACAATTTCAAGATCACGAAAACAGACTTATCTTTCTTGTGACTAACTGGATCAACAACCAGAAGCTTAAATTGTAAAAAGAGTGCAGAAAGTTAAAATTACTCTGTTCTCAGATTCTTGCCTCATCGTTTTTTTAAAATCTCAGATTTCTCTCCTCCCCCTTCCCATTTGGAAGAGGTGCTAATGACTAGCCTTACCTTGTTGAGCCATTCTGCCCTCTCTGTGTCTGGAAAATGGACCTAAAAAAAACCCAAACAAAAAAATTGATACAAATACACTTGATTACAGTTGATTGTATACAATTGATACACTTCTTAAGTAACCATGTCCAGGCATTTATAATACAGTAAAGCTTAGGGACCTCCCTATGAGCAATGTATACAGTGAACAACATTAAACAGTTAACATGCTTGATAAGAACATTAGAATTCAATCAGATAAAACATGAACTCATTTCTGAACTACACAGATACAAGTCCAAGCATATATTTAATAGTGGAATCTGGAATAAAGCATTGCTTTAACACCATAAAAAAAACACTAAAAAAAAAAATATAGGCATAGCTGACACAGCCTTGCATCAACCAAATCTACCTCTTGTGTTTCAGGAGGTTTTAACCTGACACACATGACTGCCAGAGTCCTGACTGCACTTCTACTTCTTTTCAGTCCTGCCAGATCTTTTGCAGTATCAATAAATCATGGCTAGAAATATTTAAACAGTGAAGCTGAAGCTCAGGAATATGGATTTAAGCTCTGCCAAAAGCCCTTCAACAGGCATTTTTAGTGACTTCTTTTCTTAAACAACTGCAGAAATCAGTAAGCGACAGAAGTATGACAGTATATACACCGGATGGAAAGTACCCATCACAACAGGAAAACACCAATTAAACACTGGAAGAACAGAGGCAGCTTTCCAGACATAGAAGGAGAGCACAGTTAGTAGCTTCACATTTTACACACACACACAAAGAGATGAAAACCTGAAGCATTTCAGTAGAGTTAACAGCCGTTTCTTTAGAAACGAACAGCTTCTACAATGAGATGCAGATCACACTTCTGAAACACAAAGAGCCTTTGAACACACTAAAAAACTGTGACCTACATATACTGACTTTCGTGAAGCAATGTAGCAATGTGTCTACTTAACTGTATTGCGAAGTCTTAATCTCTTCATAGCATAACAGATTGTACCACTGGTTTTAACAGCAGTGCCTCCTGGTTATTTTTATTATGCAGATATCCCAAACCTGAGCAGGCAGTTAAACACACACTTTTCAAACTGTATCTTCAATAAGCTGGATTTAAAGGCAAGCCCTGTTAATAATTTCTTTCTTTTTTATTAAATTCTAACATCAACAATCAGCACTATCATATTCTTGAATACACTCGAGTTATCTTCAGAAAAGTCCTTCATTTCATCTAAGCATCCACGTTTTAGCTTTGCTGAAGGATTGGCCCCTAAAGCGTAATCAATATTGTCACTTATTTCTTCAGCCTGTGTCTCTCTCAGTATTTTCAGGTCCATAACTAAGGTAAGCCATACTTTTTTTACAGATTCTTAGGTAATTTCAGATACTGCTTTCCTCCAGTGTCCAAAGAGAGGCTCTTGCATGTCTTTCAAATGACTTTTTTCAAGTATATCACGTATCTAGCAAAACCATTACAAGCAGCACGAGAATGATCAATGCTTGACTGTAACAAAAACATTCAATAGGATTTATTTTACTGAGGGAGTTCAAAGAATTGAGTTATTAATAACGGATGGAGTAGTTTGGGAGCCACATTATTGTATTTTATTTATTTAGAATTAATTTCCTAGAAAATTATGGTGAGTAGATTGTCAGAAGTCTCTATTTAGAGGGTTGGGCAGGGTTTTGTTTGTTTTCTTAAAAGCAAAAAATGCCTGACTTTTTTGCATTTTCAACAAAAAAAGCAGTTTCTGTATGTACATGAATTTATAGCTGAACAGAGCCCACACTCATTTTTTTGTCTTGCAGGGTTCTCTACTTGTTCCAGTGATCAAGTTCTAAAGGAACAAAAAGAACAATCACTATGTTAACCCTCACGCTAATAAGTACCATTTTCACCTTTCTCCTAAAATATTTGCCTTCTGAATCTGCAGATGGAAAACAGCTGATTCTCAATAATTACTTATCTCTTAAGCATGATGTAGGATCATTTGTTCTGATCCATTCAATTCAATGTTGGATCATTCATTCAATATGTCATTCTGATTTGCGATCTTCAAAGGGTGGGAACTCGAGCTGTCCCATAGAGGGGAGAATATGAACAGCAGCAAAATAAATTAAAAAGAAATAACAAATTAAACGCACAGATGAGGAAATGAAAAGAAAATTCATGGAAATACCAAAAGCAAACCTGTTTGCCGTGAGCAATGCAAGACAGAATAGAGTTACCACTTTCACAATTCATTTTTTGTCCTTTGTACAAGTAGCCAGTTGACGTCCAGAGGAGAGCCACACCAGGCTGAGAAAGACTTCCTAAATATAATCTCAGCCCAGATGAAATTCATCTTCCTCCATAGAGTGATCCAACTCCCCAAGGAGGACACCATGTTCCCTGCACTATGCACGCAGTTGACTGGAACAAAACAGGGAGCATCTCCCTCTGGCAACCATCAAAGACCCTTCACATTGAGTCCCAAATTACACAGAATCACTTGAGACAGGCTGGGAAACAAACAAGAGGCCACATACACTAGTCATCTACACTAATTTATTATTTTTTAATTTTATCTACTCTACAGTCTTTATAAGACCTTAACAGGACATGGCGCTTAATTTTTCCACCGATTTAATAATTACTTGTCTTTTAGTATGCCGCACCTGTCACACTTCTACCATTATTTGAGGTAGTAGGTCAATGCCTTAATTATATAAGCTTAGTTTACTTCTACAGTTGCATGTGTTAATAGGCAACAAATAATACAATTAATTTTATCTTCCACTCCTGTTTCTCAACCCTTCTCCATCCTTGCTTTTCTACTTGCTCCACTTTTAACATAATTCAGTTGTATTCAGTGTCTTTTCTGACATTAAAACCAGAGAGAACACAATCTTCCATCATCAAGACTCTGAAATTTTTATTCCAGCCAACCTTGAATCAAAAGTTAAGAGTTATTTAATCTCTAGATGTTCCACAACCAGCGAGGCCAAAAACAAGGCATAAACATTTACCAATCTACTAATTCCATACAGTTTTAGCCTGCTATATGAGACTGCAATATGAATGGAAACATATTTTACCTAAAGAGCTTTTGATATCAAACCCAATCTTATGCAGAGACAATTGGGGAAAGCCTGACGGCTGGAAGTTGGGACTCCCCATCAGTCAGGACTGACACAAGAGCATCATCAAGGCAACTGCACATACATTTGACGGCCAGAAACAGTAGCAGGAATCACAGTAACTGATGTGCAAAATCTGTTAACTCCTGTGCAAAATCTACTAGACAAGCATGATGGAAGGAGACAGAAGTTGAGGTTTCAGTAGACAGTCAATGACTAAAAGTATTTTCCACTTGGTTTCTGTTATTAAATTGCTCATGCAGGTTTGATAAGTACTGCCTCATTTCAACCAGTTGGCATAGTTATTTATTATTCAAAGGAAAGTATAACTAGAGACAACTGTTCCAAGAAATACCCTAACGACCGCGTTCAACACCAAAACCACAATATTACATGTTCCAGGAATGTTCTAATATTAAAAGTTATATTGCAATATACTTGGAAGTGCTCAAAAGATGCATTTCTACACATTAAAAATACATGATTTAGTGTTCTCACGCAACTGCTTGTGCTCAGCTCTAAGCAACTCTTATTTACTTTCTATTTCTGATGTGCTTGTATCCTGCACTATCAAAAACTCAACCCAAAACATTGTATTTTTTTTTAATGATCAATAAAATACCAGAAAGAGCCCAAGTAATGCAGTTCCTTGTTCTGTTCTGGAAGCTAATAAAACAAAACGGAGATGAAAAAAACAAAACAATACAAAAAGAAAGCCACTAACAAGCTCCTATTTCCGTAGTAACAGCAGAGACATTTCTTACCCACAATTATTTTATTATTCAAATTGTACATACACACTTCATATTGGCTAAATTCTCTCTGTTTTCTGCCCAGATGATCATCTGCATCTTTCTAAGGAAACAAGCCTAGACAAAGAATAATAACCATTAAACTCAAAACTCATGGACTAAGGCCTGGTGAGAATTTTGGGAAGTCAAACAATAATCAGCAAATGGTATCAAATGAGTTTCAAAGGGCAAATAACAATAATATTGCTGTCTTAAATATCATTCTTAGTTCACTTAAGGGAGGTTTCACATACCTACATAAATGTCACTAAAAGCATGACAAGAAAATCAGAAAGAAGTTACAACACCCTTATGGAAATAATGGTGAACTGATCTCAGCACAAGTTACAGACACTAATAATCCACGTTAAAACACAAATTGCGCAGTAGTTGTTATTATTCACTGATCCTCTCTAAAACACTTTTCATTTTAAAATTATCTTAATAGCCTTCTCCATCCTTAAATTTATCAGCCAACCCTCATTATATTTAACTTCTATTTAATGATTATGATTAATACAGTACATGAATCCTAAGGATTAATTACATGAACTGAAACAACAAAAACGGCACCTACATTGAAAGTACAGAACTGCTGCTATTGACCAGAGTATTCCATAAAGTGAAAACTTTTTTCACTACAACCCAATCACTTTCTCATGAATTGTGAATTGCAGCAAAGCAATAAAAGCAGTTTAGATTTAAAAAAAAAGAAAAAAGAAAAAAAACCCCAACAAAACCAAACCAACAACAACCAAAAAAAACCAAAAGCCCCCACACCACTGTATATTGGCTTCCCACCCACCCACCNNNNGGATATAAAATAAAAATTGAATTTTATACTACATTAAAAATGTGTTATAATAGCTATGTTTAATAGATACATATTTGAGTCAGCATTACTTAGTTTATGTCCAGTTCCTTCTATTTGCACTGCTTAATTACTTGTTGATTCAAATTAAAATCTTAAAGAAACTGTAAGAGCAACTTTTTGATTAATTATAAGGTCACACAGTATAACCAAGTTTCTTGATGTAGTTACAATGTAACTAAGTAGTCTTGAGCAGTTTTCCAGTTATTTCACAAATATATTAAATAACAATCCCTTCTGCTTATTTTGGAAATCTAAAATTACATACAAAAATCCTCTATCAAAAGCGCGTTTGTCTAGCTTAAATGTAAAAATATAAAAGGTCATCACAATTAGTTTTCACAGTCTCTTCATGCATCATCAGTGGAGGGAAAACATCCCCAAAAGGAAATTCAGAACAGAAGCCCAACTTGGGTGCTCTAAGTCACCTTCTGAACACACAGCATAAGCAGTTATTTAACTACTAAGCCTAAAATTAGGTGGTGTGGCAAAAAAGAAACACACTAAAATTAAATTGTCCTTCAAATTATAACTGCTAGATTAATTTGTCCAAGTTTACTGCCCTTTTAACTCAAAAAGGCTAGAGAAATTTAATAAAAGAATTAAGAAGAATCCCAGCACGAACAGAATAGAGTGTCATACAGTGATATTCAGGCTCAATTTAACAGCTATTTGCTCCAGTGTTTTCTTTCCAGTGGGTAAAGCAGGCTGGCTGAAGGACATTTTAGGTAAAACAGAGCTGAGCAGGGCTAATGGCTTAATCCCATGTATTCCAGCCAGAATCCCTTCTCTCTCTGGAAAAACTAAGAGCAGCAGTAGGTCAAATATTTGCTCTTTTCTAAAAGGAATGGATGCAGAGTCTTCTGCTACTCAACACAACCTGAGGAGGTTTACCCTCAATCACAGATAGGGGGGCAGCCACTCCTTCCTAATAGGAGGTAAAGAAGGGGGGGGGGCTGGAAGGGAAAGCAGGGACCCCAGGCTGTCTCCTGTTACTCCAATAATCCACCTCCAGGGTTATCCTACTGATTTTCCCAACTTCCTTAACCCCAGAAATACTGTAGCTCCTGTATCTTCTGAACTACAAGGAAAAACACACGAAATATTTACTGTTGCAGAACTGTAGGATTCAGTATTCCTCAAAGAGAAGGTTAGATGTTAATAGACAATCTTCCTCAAAAATGCTGCAGTTAAACACAGGCATTTGCTACTAAATTAACAAACAACTGCTATTTCTAATATTTTTGGTAAGCTGATTCTCTTTAGTATGCTTTGGCATGGATTTTGGGTTTGCAGTCTTAAATATATTAAAATGATTAGCCTTTCCACATCAAAATTCATATTCAGTATTCCAAATGTTTTATGTTTTCAGTATGGGGATTAAGAAAGGACTCTTGAAACAGTTTCACTGAGAACATTTGGGATGTGTTGCATATGAAGTGTCTTTCAACAGAAACATCTGGAAGATCCAGAAGTAGGCTGAATATAGAAAAATCAGTTTTGTCAAATATGCTATCAAAGCTCAAAGGGTATTTGACATAAACAGTATTTAGAAGGGCCTGTGTAAATCAGTGTGACTAACCCAAAATTAAACCTCTACAGAATAAGCAGTACAGGTTTTGACAGTAATTGTTTTAATAGTAATTTGATAGTAAAAAAAAAAAAAAAATCAGAAAAATTAAGAGGAGGGAAACAAATCCCCACAAAGTCAGCAAGACACAGAGATATAGGAGGTGGGAAAGGGCCCTAGAGTTGTTGTCATGGCTCTCTGATCACTACAAAACCTGAAAGTAAAATGGAAACGTAGGAGGAAGTGGAAACGTATCTCTATGGAAGAAACAGTCGTAATGCCAAGCAAGGTATTTATTTATAAACTGGAACGTAAGCCATTGAAGCGCTTGGACAACACATCGGAAAAGAAAATAAACCTTTTAAAAAAAATAAAAAAGGAATTACATGCCCTTTGAGTCAGATCTGCACCTATGAGACGAGAGTGGCATTAGAAACACATACTTGGTGTCCCACCAAATGTTCCTAAAACATTCTACCAGCACAAACACTGTCATCCCACGTGAACTGCCACTATCAGTTCAGCAAGTCCTAAGAACTGCCACAGCAAATTATAGACAGCTATTCAGCACAACTTTTCCAGGGTGATCTCTACCATATTCTCCCCTGCTTCACAAGCCACTGGCTTCAGAGTCAGCATGAGCATCAAGATGAAAAATAATTCTTTCAACAACACTGCAATTAACACAAAACAAGTTGGAGCCTGTAGAAAGTCAAACAAATGGCTTTTCAACACCTCCGGGTTTCAATACTAACACAGCTACTAAAATAAAATTAACATACCTCAAGTAATAAAAATGAGATTCTTTATATGGTATAGAAAGTTTTATTTCATTGCAGCCTTCTGTTACTTCTGTTCCTCTCCCCTTCTTAAAGTCTAAAGAAAGGCCTAATTTACTGACCAGTTCAAACCTGGAATAAACAGCAGCTCACAGACACAGGATCTTGCTATGCCCTGAAGGACTTATTTCCTAACACACATTTGTAGCTATTGTATCTGGGAGACAAGGAAAATGACAGCACACAAGCTGTCTTTTATAAAGTCAGGCTAAACGAGCATAAAGCAGGTCTTAAATTAAATGCTGCAAATGGCAGCAGCACTGTAGGAAGAGTCGTGGCTGCCCATACACACACTGTTGAACTTAACTGAAGCCCAAACTACACAGAGGGATCTCACATCCAACCTTTCTGCTGTGCTAGAATTAAAACCTATAATTAAATTCAAAATATTTAATGTTTGTTTAAATTTTACCAATGACCAGAAATGTACCTATGTTTCTCATTTAAATAATACGAAGATGTTACTTCGCTTAGATTTTTTAAAAATTGTATGTATATAAAATACACACATAAGACTGTATTTGACAAAGTTGTTCCTCTGTTTTTCTTCTCATTACAGAATTCACTGGAACAGCATTTAAAAAATTAACAATCCTCCAACTTTTGCTAGCAGCCTAGCAAAATCTGATCAGCTTAAAGTTGTGGAAGCTGTGGATTCAGAATCCATCCCTCTGGAGCCCTGCCTCCAGAATATTCTCACCTGGACATTGCCCTGAACTTCTATGGTAAACAATGTCTTTAGCAGTGCTGTATTTGCAAAAGAAAAGTCCTGCCTAAAAGAGGTTCCAGAGCTCAGACAAACTGAACCAGCAGCCCAGAAGCCAGTCATGCAATTCAGAACTGAAGGATGCTGAGACATTACAAAGCACAACAGTTTCATTTTCTCCACGCGTATCTTTCACTTCAACTTCTATTAAATATGCTTCACTCATACTGGCAGCGAGGCTTGTCAAGAACTGCATTACTGTTCAGCAATTTGACTCACCAGTACAAAAACTAGATAAAATTTGCCTAAGTGCTTCTATTTTTGCAGAGATGGAGCAAGCACGGTGCAGTACAAAATTACCCAGAAACCTCCTACGTAGCAGCAACTTGCCATAACAAAATCCTCCGGAATAGGCATTACAAGTAGCTGCTTTGGAAAAATGACAGAGAGTAGTCTGCTAGCGAGTAAAGGACCTGGGAAATCCTACTTCTAGCCTGATGCTCAGCTTTTGCAACCCCAACTCAAAGAAAATTGTTCAGCCTAGAAATTAAAAACTGAGCACTGCTTAACTTCCAGAAGCATCGTGGCTTAATCACCTGAAGAGCAACACACACAACAAAAATCCCTTGCTTTACCACTAATGGTTACACAATTTCCTTCCAAACATCTGGAAATACCTTGGCACGAGCTTCTGTCATATCTGGATGCAGAATCTACTCTAAACACAGCACACCAGGTCTGCTAGAGTGAATCACGCAGCTTGCCTTTGCTCGTCTGTTACCTCTCTCCAAATAGAAACCTTTAAACCTTCAGTCTCTACCACAGATTCATCTTCTGAGCAGCCCGATTTCAGAATTATCTTCAAGCACTAATATACCAGCAGTATATATCACAGCTCAGGCTTTGATAGAGAGATTAAGTCAACGCTGTAACCAGACTGCTTTATTCTCAATGCAGTTCAAGATGATCTTGTCATTTTTCACACTTTTTTACCTTCCAGCTGGAAAAGGATTGTAAGTTTCCAGTTTGAACTGGAACAAGACATTAAAAAAAAAAATTAAAATAAGTAGAAGTTGCAGGAACCTTAATGGTTTTCAGTTTCTGAAGGATCCACATGCTGAACCTCTGCATAAGACTGATATCCTGACACAGAAAGAAACATATTTTTCATACGTAGTTAGTATTTTTCTCTCTTTTCTGGACCAAGTCTAAAACAAGATCTCTGCTTCCCAGGGTGGGAGATTTCCAACAAGTAACTTCAGAGTGTGTCACAATATGTCAAATTTGACAGGAAGTGTTCCTAAGACTCAAACCAAGTTATTGCAAACAAGAAATAGAGCCTGTAGAACTTAATTTTGCTAAATAAAAGGATTAGTCTTCCCTTAAGCTTTCTCTACAAGAAAAAAAATTCATCATGATAAATACACAGACTGAGGAAACGAGGTTATGCTTCTCACAATTTGATGGCTAGGCTTTTTATTTTAATTTTAAAATTCTCTTTAATATAATAATAAAAAAATCCCTTATATTTCATATCAAGGGATTTATATTTAAAAGCAGTCATTAAATCACTGGATATACTAGCAATGCAAAGACTAAAACCATCATCATGTTCAGCACGTGGGTCCACCAAGACCTAACAAGTCATCTATATATACATTTTCCTAACACCTGACTGGTGCCTGCTGCTTGGCAGACCCACAAAAAGCCTGCACTTCAATTCCACCCTTGAAGTTGATAGCCAGCCTTCAGAACCCATCAAGAATAAAGACCCACTGAAAGATAGCAATCTTCAAGGATACAGGGAATGGAGGACTCCTAACAGAACTACTTCAAGGCATTCTTCGTCTAACCATTTACCAGTCTTCTACATTGTCAGCAGGAACAGAAGTGACGTTCAGCACCTCTTTAAGTGAGGCAACGTAAGACTTTAGATTTAACATTTTGATCTCTCACTACCCACATTTACAATAGTGCTGTTATCTACACTATTTCCTTATTCAGAACATCAGAATTCATTATCAACTATAATGACAGCAGGATGCCCTTTTCACAGAATCACAGAATTGTAGGGGTTGGAAGGGACTTTCAGAGACCACCTAGTCCAATCCCCCTGCCAGAGCAGGTTCACCCAGAGCAGGTTGAAAAGGAATGCTCCCAGGTGGGTTCCAAATATCTCCAGAGAAGGATTTTCCAATCTCACTCAGTGGGCATTCACAGCAATAACAATTATATTTTAAATGCTGATGTCCAATGAAAGGCCAGGATAAGCAGAGTTAAAAAAAAATAATCAAAAATTGAATAGCATAACACTACACAAGCAAAATATCAAGAAGTGGATTTATACTAATTAAAGTTTCACTGTCACACCAAGTTATAGACACCTAGTGCAACCAATGTTTACAAAATAACATTTTTTGATAGCCCAATATTAGTACATCTCCAGATTCCCACAAGCATTGCAGTCGTTACTGTGGATTTCAGGGACAGGGACACAGATTTTAAATGTTTCAACTGCTGAAAGGCATGGTGTGAACCATACCCGTAAGGATGCACTGAATTCTACCACCTGAAAAATCTTGCACACTACGACTTTTTGACATGTTATCAACTTTACACTTTTATTCTCAAAATTAATTTCATTCGTTCTCCTCCTTTATCACATAAAGTCTTAATACCTTGAAAGTCAAGCTTTCAGGTTTTAAAAATTTTATAAAGGCATTAGCACCTTATTTCCAATTTGTCACATTTCAAAACATGACATCCTTCGTGTTTTTAAGCCTGTATAACAAATTCTTTTTCAGTTCCCTTGAGAATCCAGGCATGTTCCCACTCTACTGCATACCAGAGTGCCTAGCTGTCTTGATGGTTAAAAGAAGAAAAATTTTCCTATCTGGATTGCTAAACATTAGCCTTCAAAATAGCTTATACAACCGGTGTCACAGCACAACTTACTATGCTTTGAATTGTCTACGGCTATGAAAAGAAGTGCTGGGCTCTACACCAAACTGTCGCCATCCTTGTTGCTGCTGTCTAGACTAAAACATGGAAGTTTTCTTCTCCTTTCACTCCACTGACACACACCACCCGCCTTCCTAACCCCTGCAGTCAGGAGCTCTGATTCACTAAGACTCTGGTCCCTTCACCAGGGAGGTCTTATTCCTGTTAACACTTGCAAGATTACATAGCTAATCTCTCTCGGGGAACCATGCAGGTGTTCTGTGTAGACTAAAACTGACATAAATTTTCAAGAAAGGTAAGTGTTCAGGAAGTACTGACCGATCTCTGCAGGACTGCCTGTCCTCTGCTCAGGCAGATTAACTGTCCTTTCCTGTCTTTAACTGGCTTTCCAGCAGCTAATTACTGAAGAGTAAAATGATCTCCTGTGAGTCAATGTGCACATTTTAGCATGAAATATCTCCATCTACCAAACTCCAAATTTTATAGGTTAACATTTTTTTCCTTTTTAGATGTAACCTATAACTCACAATACTTTTGAAACAAATCTATGAACTCTAACACGACACATATCATTCACTTTTTATCAGTTTGGAGGTGAGCAAGCTGCAAATTTGTGTTTGAAAATACAAAAGTGTAAAAGGGAGAACTTGAATCTTTCTTGTGGTACTCAAGCTGAAATACAGTACGAGAGCATGCAAATTCAAGCTGGGTTAATCTAAATCCTAAGAAGTCAAACAAGTCTGTAGAATATACTCATTATGTAGCTCTTATGTGCTTGTTTTTTAGTTCTTACACTAGAAGAAAATACAAGCACACTCCTGTTTTGACTGAATCTGACTCTTAAAACCAGCAAGAGTGTGTAACTTCTACATACTGCACCTCATCCAGTACTATCCAGCCAGAATTTATTCTTATTATTAAAACATTTTTTAAACATAATCAGAAATCATTCAAGGTATAACAGGCTTTTTTAAATCATCCTGTATCTTTTCTAGCTGAAACACTAGAAACTTACTACACAAAATCCAGAAAGCATAAGGAGCATAGACAGACTGTCTGACAGTTTTATTGAACCTGTAAATATTCAGTGATAAACTCTCTCTGAAACTATAAAACTCTGCTGAGAAAGTAACAGAAAGCAGAACCTTCTAATAATGTGAAACCAAAAAAGAGTGGTAATGTTTAGTTTGGGTCTCAGTTAATACAGTGAATAACAAATGGTGGGGACGAAAGCCCTAGCTAATCTGATAGTATCAGGTATCCGATGACAAAGAGCTAACATCTTTAACTCTTTCTGGTTCTTCCACTCCAGCATTTAACCAGGTGCTTATACCAAGCTCTTATACAAAGGTCAATATTTCTAAAAATCAGGTGCATGCTAAAATTTTTAAGATTCATGACATTTGTTCTCTACCCTCTCTAAAACAATTTTGACTCCCCAATGGACTGTATTTCAGCACAGAATCCAGTATGGTGTTATTTGTTAGAAAAAGATACTCAAAATATATCACAGATTTGATTGGCAACACATAGCATAGAAACTTCTGCACTAGTGATCAAAGGTTCAGCTAACACAGTAACCAGAAGTGATGCCTAAGGAAAAAGAAAAAAAACGAAGTAACTCCATAACTATGGAGTTATCCTTCCCTGAATATCCTCTCAGCTTCTGCGAAGACTGGCTGTAACCCATGGGAGCTGCTGTCATCCTCCTTCACCCCTTCTATCCCCAACCCTCCACACCCCCCCCAAAAAAAAAATTAATCCCATTTTACTAATGCCCTTGTATCAGATAGCTCACTTGAGGCAAAACTGATGTTCTAGATTTTTAGGACAGCCTCTATCTTCACATGGGATCATGCTGAAAACACAAGACCAATAAAATACGTAACTGGAAAACACTGACCACTGAATTAAAATCCTCTGCAATTGCAGGCATCATTATCCTATTTCTGTTTATAAACTCCACCTTAAAACCACGGAGTTTGCTGCCATTGCTCAGTACAGACCAGGAAGGGCAGCTCTAGTGTGGTTTTGGTAGGCTGTGTTGCTAAGGAAAGACACTGAAGCACTCCCTGCTAAACCAAGTTTCTAAACTTAGGTATGCTACATCATATATTTGAGTTACAAGGTGGAACCAAAACCCAGACCGTCTCCCAACTAAATTAACTATTATCCTCATCCTTAAATATCAGTCTTACTACTTTGACTCTGTGTTAGCCACAAAAGATACTTTAGAGGAAAAAAAAAATCTTCATCAAATGACAGAAGATAACACTCAACACAAATAGAAATCCCTATCAAATTCCCACCCAGTAATATAACTTGTTTTTTATGTAGAAATGGTATTTTCATTTATCTATTGAAAACATTTAACAAGCATGTTTTCAATCCGTGCCTACAGCTTGTAATTCCAAATCATGGATCTCTTTCTACAGCCTACCTTTCAGCTAGAATATGTCCCATGACTGAGCTTAGCATCTCTTATCCAAGAAGCTATTTTAGAAAAAGCAGAGTAAGTGTACTTAAATCATACCTGCAGAAGGAAAGGATACTACTAGAACTAGAACTGCATCCTCTGAGCAAAACATGCAGGCTCGGGCTACTGGATTGACACATATGGCACCTGTACCGTATAGCATCCAGCAAGCTGCAAATCTCTTGCAAGACTTTCTATCAGTCACACAGTCACCAACAGGAAAATATTGTAGGAAGGTCAGAAGCTGTAGGTTTTCATATATAAATGCAAAGTTTGGTGGTGGTGGTTTTTTTAGTTTTCAAATTAGAGAAGTGAGTACAATCCTGGTCCAAGTGAAGTCAGCTGCCAAACTCATATAAATTCAGTAGGCTCAGAGGAAGAATCCTTCAGCTGGTGGACACAACATATAAAATTTTGCCCTGGTATGTGGACATGGTGCCTAAGACAAATACAACATTAAAAATAGATTGACAGCCCAGTACTGAGACTTAAATTTGACACTGATGAACTCAACTTTCATTAAAAATAGTAAAAAATGGAAATAAACAGAATTTCACGCATTTACAGAAGTTGCTGTTCTAGACCACACACAGAACAAGTAGGAGGACAGAGTGTGCTTGCAGTGTCTCTCTACAACTGTACAATAATTTTCACCAGAAAGTGAGTTCAATGCCAAAATTCACCATTCACAGCACTGCAAGATTTATCATCATCCACAAACAGATGAACACTGTCTGGCAGGCACCTCTGAGTTTGCAATGTAATTAAGTCCACACTTAGCAAAAAGGAAGATGAAGCCCCTCAAGTGGAATTGAAGCAAATGGTTACCAATGGGCACGTACCTTTTCTCCAACACATGAATACATGTTGCAATATTTTCATTAAAACATGACTAGATATTTGACAGTCATGTTTACCCTTCGACTTGTGTACACAGCAACATTTGTTCTGTCACTGTCTATCCATGCAAGCCTTTACAAATTAACAAAGCCAAGGGAAAAATAAAAATACTGCTCTAAGTATGAAATCTGGAGTTTAAAACCAACATTTAACTCTGTTTGTTTGTTAAATTAGCAACCAGGTTCCAAGATGATGATGTCTTTTAAAAGATCAGTAGTAAATACAAAAATACAAATGACTAAACAGAAATAAAAAGCCCAGTTGTCAGCTTGCAATGCTCCACTTCATCCTACCAAAATTCCTGCAGGCCCTGGTTCCAGGAAACATCCCCTGAGATTCCAGCTTCCTGCAGACACAGACACTTTCTCTCATGTTATGACTGCAAACCATCACTGATACCGTCTTTCAAAACAGTTGTCTTACAGTTCTCTGCATCAAAACATTCTCCAGCCTCTGTTAAAGAGTTTTTCCATTCTAAAAAACAGGGAAAGAAAGTTTAAACTCTTAAAAACATAAATCCTCTTTCTAGGCTAGGCTATTTTTTTAAAACAGTACTGGAAACTAAAGAATCTGCCTTCCCTGATGTTTGGTGAGTTTAATGTTTGGCAAAGTATGTTTTAAATTATACTCTATTAATTTCCCTGCTTTTAATGCAAACTCTCCAAACATAAGCAAATAAAATAAGTGAAAAGTTCCTATGGTTTTTGAAATAATATACTGTAGGTTTTACATAGGCAGTTACAAAACCAGCCCTTCAGCAAAAGTAAACTGTAGAAAAATCACTGTCTTGAGTACATAGCAAAGATTTTCAATAATACCATCAATTTATTTCCAGGTAGCATGCCCAATCAAGTGTGCGTAGTTGCTGACCTGAACCACAAAAATTTGTTTCTATGCACACAACCATTGCTTACGCTCAGCAAGTGCGTGCATGAAGATGTTTACCCTCAACTGAAATTATATTATTGTATAAAGGCAGTTACTGCCCTTCAAACAAATAATGGGTAGCAAGTAGCTGAGTGATTAAGATTCGATATTTTCTTAGATGCAAAGGAGGAACGTTCCACTGTTAGATTGCTGGAATTTTTGGGTGTCTGAAAGACAGGATGAAGAGGCAGCAAGAGTGAAGAAGAGCCGGATACATTTTTCCTTAGATAAATGCAGCACAGAGCTGCCACTTCTTCTCATATTACTGATTATCATCAATGTTGAAGATAACCAAAGCACTTAGGGTAAGGAATATTCAGGAGATCCTCAAGTTCAACCATTACAAACAGTCTATATTATTCCCAATTTAGCAGTAAAAATAGCCATCATAAATCAATACTACATTAATTAATGACAGCAGTAGTGAGTCACTTTATAAACATACTGCCTATAATTGAATCATAATATTAAGCCCACAATAAACTCTTTAAAGAATGAGTTGCTTATAACTGACACTGAAGCTCACTACTTCTGCATTTTAATCCACACCTACAGTCCCACTCTGAACACCTGCATAGTGTATAGCTAGAACAGAGATAATCAGATCCTGGTTGCAGTTTACAACAACAGGAAGACTTTTCTTACATCTCAGCAATCCTTTTTACCTATATATGGCTTCACAGCAATTTCAAAGGTTTACACTTTAAAGATTCAAATATTGGTGAATGAACAGTGGGCAACTGCATTTGCTGAATTATTCTCTGATTTTCAAAATTTTACATATCCAAGAACAATTTAGTCACTGTATACCTGCTGTATCATTAATAGAAAGAAATAAAGGCCACTGGAGAATCATCTGACACCTTGAAACATTTCTCCTATGATCAGATGGAGTCCTCTGGAGATGCCTGTATTGCTCATAAAGAAAATCTTAAGTGAATTCGGACTTAGAATCATAGAATCATTCAGGTTAGAAAAGACCCTTGGGATCATCAAGTCCAACCATCTACCCTACTCTACAAAGTTCT
>JAOXJM010000012.1:10142478-10153744 GCA_026413425.1 Tringa solitaria
AACCTACCCTGTTGCAGCTTGAATCCATTCCCTCTTGTTCTATTGCTAATTGCTTAGAGTTCGGACTTGCATGTCTGAATTTAGGTTCAGCACATTCCAGCTCTAAGTGGAAGCCAAACACCACGTGCCTAGAAATAAACTGCATATTAATTCTGTGAGTGGAAATAAATTTCTGTCAATTAAAGACAACTGCCTGAACTGCAAATAATCAAACACCCAGTTTGCTAACATGTAGCTTCAAGAAATCTTGCCCATGGTAATGCCATAGTAACTATGCCACTTTGATTGCTCCTAAGCAGAACCTTCCTTAGCCTGCACTTCTCTTGAATGTTTGTGTACGTGCATGGAGTAATATATGCAGTCGAGTATCACTGTTAGCTCCTAAACTCTCAGCAGATTTTACAGCAGATGCTGCTGCACAGTGCTAATAATTTCTTTTACAAGTTCTACAACAGAATATTTACTACACGTATTAATTAAAATCTAACAGCTGTGGCCCACATTATTCCTTGCTAAATTTGGCACATAAAAAGTAGCAGTGAAGTTGTGACCTCATTACTTCAGATTCTTATTATACAGAGAAAAGGGACTTCCTGCAAAAAATTCAGCTCATCCCTCCCCACTAACTAAAGACAGATGGCAGAAAGAGACATCTCTGAAATGAGGTGCCCAAGTTCAATAGGATGAATCTACATTTCAGTTTGCTACAGCGAACTTCATTGTGTGCGGAATTGGCAATAGATTTTTTTTTATGGCTTTTCCTGTTGATTGTGTTGTTATAGGCCCGAATCCCAGCCTAGTAAAGCTAAGAGATATTTTCAGCAGTCTACAATCTGTACGCAGCTCTTAATCACATGTAATAGCTTTCTTGCAAAAGACATAACTTGAGTTTAGAAGAATGCAGTGATGACAGTTAAAATTAAATCACACACTCACCCCCCCAAATAAAATGCCACAGTTATTTTCAGAGATCTGCATAAATAGCAGTTAATTTGCAACTATGTCATTCCAGCTGAAAAAAGTATTTTCAAGAACTTGATAAAGGCTTTTCCATGTACAACTAGCCTCCGAGGAAAAAAGCAAGGATTTTATTTCTTTTCAGTATCAAAGGGATGTTGAAATCAAGTCCACCATTCTTCTTGCCATGTATGATTTGCTGCATGTGATACAGTCCTGACTCTGTGCAATGTATTTGAAAAACTGTTAGGATATTAAGTTGTCAACAAGCTTAACTTTCACCCATGACACTCTCTTTTTAAAAAAATAAAATAAATTGAAGACTTCTGTTTAAACTAAATAGTTGAAGATCTATTCGCCTATGGAAATGTCTGCAATTAGAAGTAACTTGTAAACTATATTGGAAAAAATTAAAACAGCCTTTGGGATATGCATTTCAGTGTTTCATTCTCAGTGTTCTCTCTTATCCTCAGGAGCTCATATAGTTACTTTTTGTTAAAATAGTGACATCTCAAATCCCAGGTCACTGACTAATCCAAGCTGCTCCAAATCAGAGGTTTTTTCCATTTCGCTTACTCAGTGGGAGATCACAATGTAACAGCTTTACTTATACATTTCGTTCTTCGCTAGAGTATCACAGACAGGAATGTTATGTCCATGTGCCTGGCAATGCAAACAATCACAGCAGCAGAAACCAGAGCTGGAGTTCATCACTTCGATTGCTGGAAGAAGAAACTAGGACAAATGAAAACCCGCAAAACGGGTGACAAAAAGAAAAAACATTTCCCCAAGTGCTGCAAGTCTCAAGCAAGAAAGCAAATGACCTTGTAAGTTCTTATAGGTTACACCTAAACTAGAAGCTGTGGTGTTGCATGGGAATCAAGAATGACAACTTTACAGTAGAGGAAATTCCAAAGTGATACGTCAGAGCTTAAAACCCATTAATTTCAGGAACACTGATGAACTAATCTCTCTTTGGCAAATGGATACATTTCTATTGCTGCTCAATAAATTGAAGCTTAAACAATATTCTACAGTCTTTTCAGCTCATGCTGTGAGGACACAGATGTAAATCAATGTCACTACAGTCAAGGATAAATGCTTTAAAGCAACTATAAGTAAAAACTACAATCACTTCCATCCCTTTACCAGTTTCACTTCAAGCACAAATGCCTCCACTTCTTACTCTAAAAAAAGGTTTACAAAATATCTACCAAATATTCTGCACCCCAAATACCAAGCTCACTTGAAGTGAGGATGAAAGTTTGAATGTCTTCAGCCAGAACCAACACAGACTGTCCTGGTATCCCATAGTTTCTCCTATTACCCATCTCCCATGTAAACATTTGAACATCTTAAAAGAATTATCAGTTAGGTCTTAATGGTCCTGCCTACACTTATCCCCAAACAAGAAGTGCCAACTACGAATGCCTACCACTCAGGTGTAATATCTAGAACAATGTTGTGCAAACTCTCCCCAAACCCAACAGAGGCTTAAGCACTAGCAAAAAAAAAAAAGGCAAAAAAAGAGGAAAAATACCTAGTTTCAGGTATATATACTTGTGCTTCCACTGACAGCTTTGTCAGAAGTATGGTGTTACTAGTACGACAGACTTTCTTCCTAGCTGTGCCAGAAAACCAAAAAATTGAGTATAAAGGAAGCAGGTACAGCAATAACAACATAGCTGTGTTGGAACAAATCACTTTACCCTGGATTACTGTGTTAAAGGAACATTTCTGTAGTTCCTCATTTCTCATATAGTGAAATTAGAGTTTGTATTCTTATATGATAAACTGATTATTTTTTTTTAAGTGATTTCCAAATCAAACCTATTTTCAGGCTGTCACTATGGCTCTGTGTGTTACAGATTACTCTAAAGAACTAAAAAGTAAAAAAAAAAATATAGCCCCAAACTTCATTGGGGTTTTTTCGGTAAATCAAAGTAACAAAGTGAACAGATTGGTTCTGTGTTATGAATAACACATAACATAGTGTTATTCACTTTAGAGAATGAAAGGTAAGACACATATAGGCTGAAGTTTCTTTCCTGTAATTGCAAAACTTTCAAAACACAAAGGAACAGAAAAAAAAAAAAATATGTTGGCAAATATGTTTTCTGTTATCATACATCTATGTTAAGATCTGTAAACAACAGAAGCACATATTATACGCAACTTTTTCAAAAGCTTTATACGTAGCCAAATTTAGTAGAAAATTCTCATTATAAAGACTTACATGAACAAGAAAGAAATAATAAACAGATTTTATCAAAGGAACATGGACAGTTTAGGCATATTCACATCAACACAGTACTCATACCTAACACACTCTAAAAAGAAAAAAAAAAAAACCACAACCATTTTCAAAAGCCCAAATACTTTCCCTAAAATATTAACCAAAATGAAGACTACCATGAATAAATAGATAACAAGAAATTACTGCAATTTAAACTAATACATCAATCGCTACTGAATATTCTTATAGCACATACAAGTCAAATGACTGAACACTGGGTTTTTTTGTTCCCCCCCCCCCATGAAACACTCTCTTATCATTTCCCGGCTGCTATTTGACATTTAACTGGCAGAGGGTAGGTGGATGGAAAAGCATTCTTTTTCTAGTTCAAGTATTTTAGGAAAAAAGTCATTGGGTGAGGAACACAGCATTTCAAAATATAAATTTAGTCTGCATTATAAAATTGATTACTAGACTAAGACAACTTCCTAGCCACACCTACAAGAGAATTTAGCATTGTAGTTCAACAATTAACAAGATGAATCAACAGACTGGGGGATGAGGGAAGAGACTTGCCTCAACACAAATTACAATTTTCCAAAATTCTGGACCAGCAAGCTTACTGTACTAGGAAATACTAACAAATTAAGACAAGACACTTCCTTATTTGAAGTATCATACATTCATTACATTAATAGTCTGCTTGAAACATGCACACAGATCCAACTTTCTTAATAATGCTTAAATATAAAGCAAACTATGAGCTTTCTGAGCTGGTAAGTTCCATTTGAATTCCCACACACAGTGTTTTCCTCCCCACAACCCATTTTTTTTTTAGTATTCTATTTTAAAAATGAACACTCACAAACTTTAAGAGGACAAATCCAGACCATAATACTGCACAACTAATTCAAATTGGAACAATTACAGTTTTATAGCTACCTTCATGCTTCAATATATCTTGTGGTCAATTTGAAAAATGAAACAGGAAGACATAGCGTTTTTAGAAATTTGTCCTCTTTCTTCCCACCTTCCTTTTAAGGTAGACAGAGATGGAATACAAAACAATGGATTGTCAATAAATTTAATTTTGCATTCAATGTTACATCTTTCAAAATCTTCCCAAGGGAAACTATTTCAGCCAGTCTGGATAATTCACGAGCCAGAATCTGACTGAAGGAATGCAAACAAAGGTTATGAAAAAAACAGCACTAAAGTCTGTACTAGACTCTCTCAATTAAAGTCTTCGTTAAAACAGATGCAAAAAGGTATGCAATTTACATCATAAATATAAATCTCTTAGGTGTAAGTGCTTGCAATTTGAACTAATGTAAACTTGACCCATGCTGCTATATGATAAGGACAGTCAAATGACAATGTAATGCTTGTCTGTCATATGACAGTTATTTTCAGCCAAGTAAAACTAGTTTCGTATTTCTAGTAACAACTTCATGGTACCTAATTCTAGATTGCTTCAGCTGAAAACCGTTAGCCTATTTCAAATTTTCAACTCCTAAGGAGAATTTTGTAGTTGCATCAGGGTGCAGCAGACAAAACTTTGTGCAATGACTCATTATATGGCAACGTTCATCTTCCAAAAGTTATTTATATAACAGGAGTTCCATTTGAAAAAGTGTATGTTTTAGCAATTTGCTGCACAGAATTTTAATACTACCTATTTAGCTGACAGGCTTCTGAGTGACTTAAAAAGTCTCACTACTTCTCACAAAATGCCTCTCTAAAGATAGCCATCAATTTTAATTTTTTTTTCTAGTACACTTAATAGCTAAGCAAATACTGGTATTTTATGCAGAAAAAGTTTCTTAGTGTTTGTAAGCCACAACTGCAGACTGAAAGCTAAATGACAGCTTAAACAAAAACAGAAATGACAGAATAATTCAGATTGGAAGGTATCTCTGGAGCACGCACTAAAAACAGAGCCAACTTTCAAGTTGGATCAAAGTACTGAGACCTTATATGTGATGATTAAGTACATTAACAGGTCCATTGAAACGTTATAAAAAAAACTTGGATGTGCAACAAGTTCAAACTTTGCTTCCCCACAGAGACACCTCCACAGTGTTATTTGTCACTTCTTTCTAAGAAGGTCCTCTTCATGCCGGCTATTCTTCCATTTCACTGTAAACCTGACCAGAGGCTTCCATAACCTCCTTTTTGTAGGCACTAGAACTTGTGTGGTTGCACAGTAAACTGACTCAAGAACTGATCCAGCTGAACACTAAACCTGGCAAAAAGCTTAGAATTTGGCAGCCAAGTAAATTCTAATGCTGGCACAAAAGGCACTGGGAAAATGCAACTGGATGCAGAAAACCCTTTTTGTCAGGAGTGCACATTTACTTTGTTTTGAAACTGCAGAATCATTCTCTTTAACTATTAAACTCCCTGCAATAAGCATATTTGAATGCAGAGAAAAGCCTACAAAGCCTACAGATAAAATTTAGGGATGCCATTTATGCATATTCTCATAAATATGGAACTGTAGGAAGAAGCTTTAAAATTCTTGCTGCTCCTCAAACTTTTAACAATATCACAGGAAGCACATAGAGAGAAAACAAAAGGCTGCACCATTTAAACAGCAAATAAAATAAGAACTCCACCAGTCTAACAGAGACTGGTACACGAAACTTCATAGAAGTTATTGGGGACAGGGATGAAATGACCCTGCAAGAGGCTGGGAAGCACCTCTCTTCCTCCCCCTCTCATGCACCATATCAATGGGATTCAAGAGAACACGCCACACCACTCCACACCTGAACCCTGAGATAAAGGCAGAGACCCAAGAGAAATACAGGACTATGTTAAAGAACAAGGGATCAAAGCAAAGTATCTTGAGTAGCTGAGGGAAATGGAATGGATTCAGCAAGGCCAGCCTACTTGTTGAACACATGCCCCCAGAGTCAGGATTCTTGAACCTTACTTTTGTAATGCAACTTCCTTATGAAAGAAGTTTAATCTGGACTAATTTCTAGTCAATAGAGAAGAAACCTGAGTTACTCAATTAGCTGATGTGGCAAGTTTGTACAATCTCACTTTCCAGGCCTGACAATGATCCATTTTGTGACTTACTCTTTGACTACTAGCTAAGAAAAGCTATTTAATTTATTTAATTTACATTGAAAACATAATAAAAGAAACAACACCTGTGAAATAAAACGCAGAGAAGGTGGTAAGTGCCAGAAAAAAAACAGGCACTATCCATATCCTCTCTTTCTTTTACTGTGGAATGAGAAAAACATTTAGTGAATTAGAGATGGGACTGAAGAAGAGTCCTGGGTCAGTTCATGCCATCTTGGACAACTACAAACTCTGTAAGCACATGAAGCTGGTAACTGCCTTCCATCATTTCACACATTTAGCAAATCCTTGATTTGATTCTTCTGTCTTATTCCCCCTCCAAAATTTTCTTTCTAAACTTTACAGAACTCTCTCGTCAACTGAAACAAACCTTACCCATAAATATCAAAGTGCTATATGATCCATAAGCTATACAAGTGATAAAATGCCAGACCCCCCTAAATAGTTGTTTCATAATTTACTTAATTCAAACAGTCATTTAAAATGAAAACACTCTCCCATCTTCTTATCAAAGTACTGTTTTCCCATTGTTCTTATTCACATTCAACTCTATGTTGAATAATCCATCTCTGTGTATTTCCCTTTATTTTCATTAAGTGTTCACAAACACCGCCCAAAGATAAGGATTTAATTTTCGCCTTTGCCCCTGAACATGCAAAAGCAATTCTACATATACTACATTTGAAGTTCTGCTGGCCTGACAAACTTGGTACATAAAACTTAGAAGCTGGCCTCTGCTAGGCTACAGAAAAGCTCCAAAGCTGCTGGTGGAGTTTCTGTTCTAAACTTCCTTAGGAAGAGACAGTATCAGATTTAGTTTATATTATCCAACAACAAGGTAAAACAAAGAGCGAGATGACACTACACAGGTCAAAAAAACCACTGTATCTAAACTGCCAGTGTCTCATACAAAATCTCTTATTTCTGTAATCCTTAAAGAATCATACTCTTGTATTGATCCCCTTGTATCTACATGTTGAAACATACCAAATCAATGGCAAAGGTTAATTTATAATCATGAACTGCTGCTTTTAGTATCTGATATACTACTAGAAGGCTCTAACAAACTGTTTTTAGACACTACAGAGGATATTTAAAAATTAGCATTCTTTTAAGACTTCATATTTTAGAATAAGTTTTAAAAACAGCTTCCAGAAACTCACACCTCAGATTCAGTGCAGGCATATGGTCAGCACAAAACTGTTGCAAAGCTCAAAAGAAGTGATGCTAAAGGCAATTTCAGCAACTGAAGAACCTTTTCAGTGCTCTAATTGGTGATGATTTGATAAATGGGACATAAATAATTTGATTTATACTGCAGTTTAAGTCAAAGATTTTTATCTTACCAGAAACAAAGTGCTGCCTCTTCTTTAATTTTAAAAAACAAGAACGGGACACCAAAGAATTTTTTTGAATACTTAATACTTCCAGAACAGGCTTTCACTACTAAAAACTACAATGAAAATGTTTGACAATGACCCTGATTCATGTTCCTATTTTCCAGCAGGCTCTCATGTGCCAAGAAACAAACAAACAAAAAAAGTCTTAGAATTCATATCCAACGACACTCTGTGATGTGCCTCTTATAGAAGAGGAAGAAAAGGTCAACTGCTACTTCAGACTTTTTTTTTC
The DNA here is from genome assembly GCA_026413425.1 of Tringa solitaria. Lineage (NCBI taxonomy): Eukaryota > Metazoa > Chordata > Aves > Charadriiformes > Scolopacidae > Tringa > Tringa solitaria. The sequence continues at coordinate 10,150,400 of JAOXJM010000012.1, forward strand.
CTTCCACAAAACCTCAGTCTTTACTGATAGGATCTTTAGGACTCCCACATTTTCAAATATGGCTAAAGCTGAGCCAGCCCTTATATGCAAAACTACTTAGGCATGGAAACATCACTAGCATAGTAAAATGTAAATTTAAAATAAAAAAAAAACAAACCGGTACACATCTTAACATATCTTAGTTATTCACAGAAAGAATACATTTAAAAAAACACATTAGCTGTAGTCCCAAAAGTCAGTAATAACTGTTATATAATATCAATTTGTTATATGAAAAAAGAATGTATAATACATACACATTTAGAAGGCCTGTGGCACATAAAGAGAGTTCAAGGAGCGTTCTAATACTGCCAGGTTAATATTTTTCTTCAGTAGTTTGCTATCATGTTCATAAGCATCAGTTCATCACGTGGCTTTCTACCACACATATTCTGGAAAAGGATCTTTACGAATGAATCACATAGTGACGCTTACCACATTACAACGTGTGAGAATGTGTTATGTGACAGACATCATCTCAGCATAGCTTTAACACATTAAACTTGAAGACTTTATTTGAGAAACAGGAAGATATGATCAATTGTCCAACATAAATGCCTTTTTTTCTCTGCTTCTCTATTCCTAAAACCATCATTCATGTGTCCTTTAACTATGGGATATTCTTAGAAAGTTACCCAGGTTACCTTCTTGACTACAAAAAGTAATACTAAACCAAATTAAACTTCTTCTTTAAAAAATAACAACAAAAAAATAATCACACAACCCACAATACGGGTACGTATGTGTACATACACTATAAGGCACCTAGATCAGAAGACAGTTTTGCAAGAAAATAATCAGGCTGAAGAAGGACGTGGACTTCAGTTGTTAAGTACTCACAAGTTATTATTCTATTCTTACTCACACCCCTTTACACTTTCCAGATGCAGGTTGGCAGCCTGGAGTACGTGGCCATCTGCAGAACCATATAAACTGATTAGATCTAGCTTAGCATTAAGTAGCCGTACATGGGAGTAATTTTTCTTATAAATCACATGTCTGTAAATTCAATCTAACACGCTCAACTAACATTTGGAGAAAGGATCAGAAGAACATGTCACAATGCCTCACAGTCTTCCTTTTCATAGTATGTTGTATAAAAACCCACCTACAATTCCTACAGCTACAGTAACAACAGCATGAGCCAAAGGTATAATTAGAAGAGGAAGATCTTTTTCTTCTATGGCAATCAAAAATTGACATTGTACTGCAGAAGTCCACTTGTTTATCAGTTTTAATGGAGTACATCCTTAACCGTTAGCAAGAATTATTTGGAGATTCCTGTCCTGAACTATCAAGCTAAGATCCAGTTGGCAAGCTTGATTCTACATCAAGAAATCTTCACATCAAATACACATAAGTATTAACTCTGCAGTTAGGGCTACCTAACCATTTATCTCTCACAAACACTGGATCTGCCTTCTCAACATCAGAAAAACCCAAGTCTTTTGTTTCTTTAACCATGTAATTGGAGTATTTGACAAGAAACTCATCGGAAGGACTTGGGGGAGGGGGCAAGTATGTATGCATATTCCATTCTACCACATGATACTAAATACAAATAATTTCATAGTTAGAAAACACAATTTCCTTTTTCAGACGCATGTTCTAAAGCCTGCTTTTACTCAGAATGGTTCCTCATCCCTTAAACACTGGCAGTTTGTTCAACATTCAACACAACATTCAACTACAAAATATGCAACTGCCATTGAAATAAGGCTTTAGTGAACATCATCACTGCAAAAATGCTCAACAAAACATGGGTTGATAATAATTTTATTGATTATTGTAGCTATACATCTAGTGAAAAGGGTAGATGCTGACATTATCTCTTCCCTATAGCTGTAGCAGTAGTATAGCAGTTTAATGGTAACTCATAATACTCAGTCTGCCAGAATTTCATACAGCTTCCCAAGAGAAAGAAGATCTACCAGACTTCTTTACAACAGGACAGGAAATCAGTTTAATTAAAAAGGTGACAACACCTATTTAGGTTCTTTTAACCTAAATGAGAAAATAAAACCCTAAAAGTGACTCCAAACCAGAGGAGAAACTCAGGTGAGTCTGTGGGACCCAAAATGCTACATCAGACTTGTAATTAATGTCTTAATATGGCATTACTTTTACTACAATAATGTACAGAATTTCAGCTTCTGTATAAAACATGGTTAGGGACATAAAGAAAACTGTCTAAATCTGTTTTCGCTATCAATTATTTAAAAATGCTAAGATTTGTTCCTATTTTGGTCCCCTGCTGATTGCTGACAGACTGCACACAGATACAGCTCCTGGTACCAGGCCAAATTTACAATTAATCTGGGGGAAAAATTTCAGCATGGCTTTTTATCTGTGTGTTGATGTAAACAGAAGTCAAAGTTTCACTTTTCAAAAAAGATATCAAACATGATATGTTGGCATGTTATATGAGTCACATTAAGCAACTAAAACCCCCTGCAGTGGCAAAATTAATTAGCTTTTCTGGTTGTTCTGAGAAAAAATTTGCTATACCACTTAGATTCCGAAATTCCATTACTCTTCTGAAACTAATAGGCAACATGACACCTGGCCTTTAAAAATCAAGAATCCTGGTTTCCTATCTTCTATCCTCTAAGTAGTGATACGTAAATTGCTACTTCCCTTATATATGTTTGCATTCTAATTACATTCATGCCAGTATAAAATACATCTAGTGTATAAAAATGTTGCTAAGAAAAGGGAAATGTCAACTTTAAAGTATTTAAACACTGTTTTGATACCCAATCCTTTTGCATTGTAAATTCTGCTGCCTAGCTTTAAGCCACTTGGAAAAGCACCCACCTCTGCTCCCTCCCACCCTATATGATCAGTGACATCTTCCAAACACACGGCAGAGCTGTAACTACATGTCAGCAAGTCTATGAGTACAGATCTTATTCTTTGAAGACAGTAATCGAAGTATTTTTTAGCATATACATATTTCTTTCAAATAATTCAGTGTTGACATTTTAAATAACATAACTTGTATTCACGTTGAAATAATTCATTTTACATTCACAGTACAGAATATTCCTATTGTATAACCACCCACTCATGGAAGAAGTAAAATCTAATTTAGGAAACTAATAATTAACATTACGAACTCTAGTGTGATAGCACAACAGCATCACTTCCAAATCGTAACTGAGCATATTGCCAGCAGAAAAATCTTCTCCTGCAACAATCGCTTTCTTAAAAATAAATAACTCAATGCAGTATTACTGAATACTTAACATGAATCACTAAAGCAGCGATCAATCCCAAGGTGGGGGGGGGGGGGGGGAGTGGGGG
>JAOXJM010000012.1:10163423-10177335 GCA_026413425.1 Tringa solitaria
GAAGAGACCGACCCCTGCCTCTCTACAGCCTCCTTTCAGGTACTTGTACAGAGCTGTAAGGTCACCCCTGCTGACCGCTGCTTCTCCCTAGAAAAGGGCTGGAGGTGGCCAGCCGCCAGCCCGCAGTGAGCCGCGCCATGAGAGGCCGCCGAGGGATGAGAGGAGGGGAGCGGCCTCTCCCTTTCCCACAACCCCCTGCGGCAGCATCATCCGCCCGTCCTGGCGGCGGACCCCGGCGTTCATCCATCGCTCGGCCGATCGGCTGCTTCCCCCTCGCCGCCTGTTGCTAGGCAGGCCCGCACGCAGCTGCCGCCGTTTCCTGCCCGCTTCGGGGGCGGCGGGACGCGGCGCCCGCCCTCCCTCTCCTTCCCCGCCATGGAGGGTGACAAGGTGAGGGGCCGCTGGGGAGCGGTCGGGGAGCCGGGCGAGCTTCCCGGCACCGCGCGAGAGGCCGCCCTGCCTCGCCTCTCCCCTTTCCCCCACCCCGGGAGGGCGGCCCTGAGGGGGCCGGTGGGGCACGGCCGCCGCCCGGCCCGTTCTTCTGCTCGGCCTCCCCCTGCTCCCGGCCCTCTGTGCCTTGGTTCCTTGGCGCCTACCGCAGCCATCGCCTCTCCCGGCCGCGTCTCGCTGCCGCCGGCTCGTATCCTCGGGCTTGGAATAAGCCGGGGAATCTGAGGGGCCAAGGGCAGGGAACAGCTCTAGTGTTTGCTCTGCTGGTCCTGAGAAACCCCCCGGCACTCCTGGGACAACTCGAGTTTCCTTGCTGTGTCAGCATCACCCAGGTAGCGGTAGTGAGGCAGTCCTTATGCCTCTAGCAGAAGGATGAGGCTGTATCAGTCACCGGCCTTTCTGCAGAAGAGAACGGGTGGTTCATGAAAAGATGCAAAGCTGTTTATGTTTCAGAATGTAGACAAAGTATATTTAATAACTGATACTGCTGTAACTGCTAATTGTTGAGTTTTAGTTCTTTAGGAACCCGTATATCTTTTGCATGATGGTGTCCAATTATGAAAAGTTCGTAGAGCTCCAAAATAAAGGCAACGAAACCACATGGACATGCTGACATCAGTTATCGTGTTATCCATTCACTTGAAAAAGAATTACCAAATCACTTTTATTACTGTTGTGCATCTGTGTTTTACAGCTAATTAACTTGTCATGCTGAATAGAAAATGCAGTTGGAAATAGAGTGGCAGGGCAGGGTATGTGAAGTAGTATGTTGGGACTGCTCTAAAACCTTCAGTTCAAGTATCATTTCAGTAACTATGGTACCTCAATAACCTCCTTACTAAAAGGAGGTGAGTTAGTGAATTGTGATGAAAAGCTAAACTTGGATCAAAAATTTTTCAGGTGTGTTGGTATAAGACTGCCAGAGACCCAGAGGAAGCCGTACTAACAACCACGCTGCATGAGAGCCTCCTTTTGCTGTGTCTGTTCTATCAAATCAAGTTTATCACTTGTGCTTTTTACTTACTTGAAGGCTCACAAATAGGCAACTCATTGGAAATAAATATAAATATTTATATGTAAAAAGTAAAGTATATTTCTCTGGCTGAGAGACTGCACGTGATTTTCTGTTTAAATGAGATCTTTGCTTAGTTAAAAACTTAATATTTAAGTTTTGAAAACTTCCAGTCTTTCTAGGTTGTGAGTGAATAAATCCTTCTTGATCTCTCAAAGAGTTTATTTAAAGTAGCAAGGACTCTTGTTCTGCTAACTTCATAAGACAACATACTTATTGTTTAGTTTAAAGGACAGATTCTTAGATGTTAAAAATTTTCATAACACTTTTTGAGTTCAGTAAATCTGTGCATTTTATATCAGCTGATGAGCTCCCCATGCTCTCAGGTGGATGGATCAAGTTAAACCCCAGTGTGGTTTAAATAACTAATCTTAATCTGGATTTAAGTTAGTATATAAGGACCTCTTAATTAGCAGGCAGGTGAGAAACTTCAATAAATCCATATAAATTTTGTTTTAAACATTTCTTTTTGTGTGTACTATACAGTGATTCTTCTCCTTACAGAGGGATGGTGGTCTCAAAGGTATTAAGTTCCTTTAAGCTTTGTAAAAGATCTCTCTTTTTCTATTTGTTTTGTTTGTTAGTTTCCTGCAAAAGCAGAGAATTAGGTGGAAAATCACTATATATAAAAGTAACAGATTCTAGTTGTGGAGGGGACATGAAAACTGCAGATCCTTATCTGATTGATACTCTATCTTATATTGTCTATTGGTTATGCTGGTTTTAGACTATTAACATTCTTTCTTTGTTTGCTGATATGTACCTAAATATTTTATAAAACAAAAACGTAATCATATATTAGGGATTTTAAATAGGTTGCTGTTTGAGACTATAATAGAGCACTCTGTTCTCTTCCCATTCATATCCTTCCTTCCAGCTTACTCTCACACAAGTTCTCTTGGGTCTCATAGGCTTTGTTAAGAAATTCACTCAAGAAAATGATCGATTTCTCATCTGACTTTTTGCAGGAGTAAATATTTGTACTTTCTCACCTTTTTTAAGGATCAGAAGAAAATAAAACTTTAAGGGCAATTTCATTTAGTTACAAAGGCTGCTTTCTTCATAATTCTGATCAACTTCATCTAAAGTTTACCAGCCCACTGCAATCTTCTGTCAAATCTAAGTTTGAAATGAAAAGATATTTTTTTTTTATGTAGAATAACTAAAATATACTACTAAAATGCTGCTTCCTTATAATAAAGTAGCAAAAAATGGGCACCATATGTTTATTTCCTTCCACCAGTGCAGTTCATCATTCAAATATTTATCAGTGATTTATTTTGTTAACCTTTACTTACTTTTACCAAGTCTAAATTTGAGAATATTCAAAATGACACGACCAGACTTCAAGTACAGTCCTCATCCTGGTTAAAAATATTCAATAGATAAGTGATCTCAAGCAATATGATTTTTTATAGTTTATCCAAGTAGTTAAGGGCAGTAACTCTGCAAATGAGGGTAGAAGAAATACAACCTAACTAGGGAGCAGTCTAGTGTCCATTTGTACTCCATTTGAAAATGATTATTTTAATGATCCTTATATGTTTTTCTTCAGTGCTACATACCAATATTTCATATGGCAGTCAACTTACACATGTAGACTAAACCATTCTAAAATATTAAATGACAGTTGATTGAAAAATAGTGCCATCCTTTTTTGAGATATATGCAATGACTCAACCAGAAGCTTCCTTGGTTCACTTGAAATGCACAGTAATCTAACTATTTTTAACTTCTATTTTTTAAAAGTCTAAGAAAAATGTGTTGTGGGCATGTCAGATCCCTGCTGATGGAAAAAAAAAAAAGATTACATTTGTCATGGTATTTTCAGTTTCATTACCTGTCCATATTATTTATCCCTTAAAATGTCTTCAAGTATGTATGGAGGATCTGTGGGAAAGATGGAGCCAAATCCTCTGAGGTGTACAGTGGGAGGACAGAAGGCAGTGGCCCTAACTATCAGCAAGGAAAATTATCACTCAGTATAAGAAAACATTTTCAAATGAGAGTGGTCAAATCTGAAAACCAGGTTGCCCAGACAAACTCCAGCTTCAGGGATATTTAAACCTCACCTGAATTAATCCCTGACCAGGTCTTATTTTGAGGTTAGGTTTAATAGAGCAGGAGGTTGAACCTAATGACGTTGATACATTGATTACTTTCCAAAAGTGGACTGACCATGTGTAACGGTGGTCTGTGACACAGCTGGGTGGCTATCATTAGGCAGCCAATTCCGAGTCTTGATCAAAGGCCACACTGTCATCCACCATAGGCAGTGACCTCAGAACTGGTTACCATGCGTATACAGAGCTGGATAACCCAGTAGTGAGCTTCAGGCTGCTTCCAGGTCCAGTCAGATCAGGCAAACTAAGTATACATATTAAGGCTACATCAAATTAATGTTTAGATAACAAAATGCAGTGGTACTTGCTATATATAGCTTGATCCTTTCCTTTGAAAACTATTCTTTAAGTGATTTACTTCTCGCTGCAACTTGATTGCTCAGTCTTTTGCTGTCTTTTCTATTCTAGAGAAGAACCAGAGAAGATACTTGGAAATCAGAAGAACTTTGGAAACATCTCAGGGTAATTTTGTTTTATTTCTATTATTTCTGATGTTACTTCACAGCAAGGGAATTTATTAACAGTCTAAACACAGAGGCTTGACTGCTTATTCTACTAGCCAACCTGCCTTGTGGACCTGTAGTAGCTCTTTAAGGCCTTTTGGTACACCAGACACTTCACATCATTGAATACAGACCATACGGATCTTTAATGTGTAGCTGTTAACATTTCTTGCTACAACTGACTGTTCTGGACTCTATCTCATCCAAGTGTGTCCAGAGGCTGGCCCACTCAACTATTTCTAGCTACACAAGTCGTATAAGTTTACTCTACAGAATTCTTAATTAGGTAAATGGAACAAATACTGTTGTGGTAATCACACAGCACACGATGGGGTCTGATTTGCTTACCACCCAAATCCAAGTTACAGCTCTGCTTAATATATACTTATAAGTTTCCTACATGTATATTATGTATTGCATTTGTTATCGTCACCTGTCATGTACTTTTTAACTGGTTAATTACTTTATTCACTGGTCAAATAAGCCTTCAGGCTCCAGTCAATAAAACCACTGAGACTCATATTAGTTTTGCGATATACTTTTAAAAAGCTGTTTTCCCATATGTATCTTTTCTTCTGTATCTCGTGCAGATTTTCATTACTCCTTTGATAAAGTAAAGCATCCTACTGTGCATCTATTACTCTATTACCTAGTTTTCTATTACCTGGCTCCCCACTACTTCAGTGACATTGCTACAGTATAAGTACTTTGTATTTTTTAGACATTCAGTAACATTTCCACCACTTCCATGTGGGCTAAAAAAATCTGAGTTGAAATGCTTTAATTCCAACAGAAGTGATGTGGTTGGACTTTCTTTTCTGTGAAACAGATGGATAAAGTTTAATTCACTTCACTCATTGACTATAATCAAAGCAAGTTCTGTTTATTCTGCATTGAGTAAATAGCTGAAATCGTGGGTATAGTCAAATCAGTGGGAGTTGTGCTGCTTGCTTCAGGAAGGTTCAAATATAATCTCTTGTGACTTTAGAAAAATACAAGAATAGATGCATCTTCAAGGGATGTAGGCCAAAAACTTCCTTTCATAGACTTTATATGCTGTTTTCTATTCCAGTAAAAGCTAATCTTCTATTCTAAAGGCAGCTGCAGGTTGCCCAGTTATCTATCATTATTTTTTGTCTGTGACGTGTTTTACAAGATGGCACAGTTTCTATCTACATGAGCTAACAGCTTTAAGATGCTTAGTTAATTTTTCAACCAGCTCTAAAAAGAATGCACAGTTCCACAGTAAATTTTCTTTTTTTTTACCAAGTTCTTTTCAAATACATTGAAAATGCAGCTTATTATTTATTTTCTTTATTAGTTCTTTTTACAATAAATACAGACATTACATTAGCATTTTTACAAAGTGAACGTAGAAGTATATCAGCATTTTAATACAGTTAATACGTTTAAATTCATAGTTAGCAATCCACTATTTTTTTACATGAATATACTATATCTAAGCAGATTGCTGAATTATAATAATAGAATTTTAATACTTTTTTTATTATTATTATTTATTTCAGGCATCACAGCCAGATAGTCAAAATGAAGACCAAAAGCACAGAGAAAAGAAACTGCAGAAAGAGAAGTCTGTTTATGACACAGACACTCCTAAACATGAACGCAAAGACAGAGGGAAGAGCAAGGAAAGAACAAGAGAAAGAGAGAGATTTAGATCTGGTGAAAGAGACAGGGATAAAATGAGAGAGAGAGAAAGGGGAAAAGAGCACCAGAGAGAAGGAGACCGAGAGAGATACAAAAATAAGCTTCGAGAGTCAAGTATGGAGAAGGACAGTTACCGTGTACCAAAAGATAAAGACAAGGAGAGCAATAGGGAACAGGATAAAAAGCATAAAAAACATGAGATAAAGCAAATAGATACACAAAATAATCTGAAATCATATGAAGGAAGAGATAAAGAACATCTCAGAAGAAGAGAAAGCAGGCATCATTTGGGTAAGTTGCTTTGGGTTGCTCTTGTACTTTGAAATATTTGATATTTAGATAGAAATACTCTGAAACCAAACATCACCTGTACAGAGAGAACAAAGACAGGCAGGTGTGAGTCCCTACTGAAATGTGTATCTTTAGGGAATCCTGTTGTAACTGAGTTTTATTTTGGTGCTTCCAAAACCGTTGGTGCTTGTTTCCATTCCTCTGAGGAGAGGGTGAAAGTGACTGGGTTTTTTGGGCACTTGACCCGAAGAGAGTAAGGACCTTCCTGCCTAGACATTCTCTATTGAGTCATCCATTTGAATCCCCAAGTTGCAGGCTGTATGCAGGTTAGTAGCATGTGTCATTACTCTCACCATTACAGGAGACAATTGAGAACAGAGGGATTCCTTAAGAAAGAAAAAGGAGTAACCAGCTTTGGAGAGAAAATTTCAAGAGAATATTAATTTATTTTTAGGAAGCTGTCATATTTTAGAGAATCCACATCACTGAAATACTATTTTCTGTACACTAGAGTTAATTATGTAGAGAGTTTAATAAAATTTTTTCATTAATTTATACATATATTTTCTAGAGGAGGAGAAAACAAGAAGCAAAGAGCGAGAAAGAAGACATACAGAAAAGAAGGTAAAGAAAGAGAAAGGAATGAAGTGTTTCATAATGGAATAAGAATAGGTAGAATAATGAAGAAACAGGATCAGAATCCAGTTCCTAAAAAATCTAAGAGATGCGTAGATAGTAAGGTCCTTACAGTTGTAGAAAACAACAAAGTATATCCTAGCCATTCTATTTTAAGGACATACTTCATCTTTTTTTTAAAGTAAAATAAAACTTGCATAGCAAGCATTGCTTTATTTTGTACAGCTACATCAAAAATTTCCATCATCTTTTTCTGCTTTTATTACAAACATTTTGTTAAATATACATCCTATTCTATGTTAGACCACCTAGTGAACAGAGAATTACTTTTTTGTGTGAAGAATACATAATCCAAAGAATTTTCTGTAGCAAAGTATGCAATGTCCTGGGAGAAGTATCAGAATCTCAAGTGATATGATAATTTGAAACTTTACATCATAAGAGATTTTTTAAAAAAAAAAACGGCTGGAAGATCCACATGACAGAAAGCGATTAGGTACTTACAAATCCACCATTATAATAGTCAAAATTGGGTAGATTTGTGGTGAGGATAAAACAGTGTTGGAGAACTTTCGCACTCTTTAATGTTATTTTTCTCTTTTCAGGATAATGATACTAAAAAGAGCATTGACAAATTTTTAATCTATGGACTTGAAGAAGGTGAACGTGTACACAAGTTACAAAAAAATCAAGAGCTGGATAAAGAGAGAGAGAGAAGACACAGAGAAAAAAAGGAATATTCTGTTGGGCTGGGAAAAGAGAGGCTCTCAAAAGAGAGAAGTCATAAACGTTACGAAAAGGAAGAGGAAGAAAAACATAAATCAAAGAGATCTAAAGAGGTATCTTCCCATGGAGACAGAGAAGAGCAACCAGCAGAAGCTACTGAGAGAGGAAAAAATAGAGAAAAGGAAAGAAAGAAGCATGATCTAAGGGTTAGTTTTGTTAAGACTTTAAAACATTACCTTATCGTTAACTGTAATTGTTGCTATGTCATCATTGATAAGGTGAATAATAAAAATACTAGGATTGTAAATCAACATTTTCTGAAATTTGAGGCTAAAGTGGTAGATTATAATACTACATCTGCATTTAAGGAGCCTAAGCCAGAGCTAATTTCTTCCATGAAATTTAAACTAGAATCTTATCTATCTGTTAGAAACATCTTTTATTCATAAAATTCTTTATTGCTATGACTTTTGAAATTTTTACTAACACTTTGAAGTGTACATGAGATTAGGCTAGAGATCCATTAAAATATATTGGTTGGGTTTATAGAAAAAATTATTATTTTAATAAAAGCTATTTTCTATGTTGCATGTAAAGGGAGCATGGTTATCTTACTCACAAGTAGGCACATGAGTTTAGATCCCTTATATTTATGGGTCTTTGCCTCCACTTCTGAAACCATAGAATATCTTTTGTGTTTCTGATACAGAACATGTCAAAACTTTGAAATTTTTTACTGTTTTTTATAATACAAGCACTCATTCTACAAGAAGGAGTCAAGAAATACATAGTAATTTGTCAGTCCTAAAATCAGATAATTGTTATGGAACATAGAACCATTCAGATGGTCTAGGGTAGTTTTTGCTGCTGCCTGAAGTGTGAAGATCTACAAGCTTCTCAAAGAAAAGTTCAGAAATATATTTTCTAGTGAAAATGCTAGGCATCTTCAGTGTAGGGGCCCACCAGAAGTGATTCCTGACCTGACTTTCTGCAGCAGAATTCAAAAGTCTATAAGGAGCTTGCTCAAGGTTTAACTTCCTTGGAAATTTACTCAAGTAGCTGTTACAGCATATACACGCTGATGCTGGTGCTTCAGTCTCAGTTATGAGAATGCCTATTGAATACATTTCCAAACTTAGGCAAACCTTTATAATGCAGAATTTAGAAGTCAAATCCCTCTACTTGGAATTAAAGTACCTGAGACTGTTCTTTGTCCCTGGGTTCAACTGGTAGGAATTATTATAGTCCATACTGTTAAAATCTCATTCTTTGAAACAGGCTGGCCACAGCCTATATGAGATCAGCCCTTAGTCCCTGTCAGTTTTCCAAACATTCCTAGGGGTTATTTAGGTATGTGCTCAGGGCTCGCATTCTAAGCAGTATACACTGAGCCCAGAGCACAAAAGTTACTAATACAGCCATTGTTACTGATACAGTAATGTGAAGGTATCCTATCAATCCTATCAAAAAGCCAGAATTTACTCTGATAAAGCATTATAAGGTTCTGTTAAGCAAAGGAATAGACTCAAGATCCCTTCTTGTTTCCTTTCTGAAATGCATTTTCAGAAGGGGATGTAGCCATACTTCACTCCTTTCAGAACTTCTTACAGACAGTGACTCATAAAAAATAGTATGTGTCATTGAAATAATTCATTAGAAACCTTTCTTACTGTTTAATATTACTAATACATATTCGTATATTGCTATCCCAGCATTTCTGATATGAATATTGTGACTTCTTTTACAGAACAGGGAATACCAAAAAGAGGAGAGGATTCAAGAAGATAAGAGCCATCAACGTGCAAGGTAAATTCAGAGATTTAAAAGTAAGTATGGGACAGATCACTTTAGTCATAGTGAATTTGTCATTGTGGAAGTGTATTCCTATACAAACCAAAAAAAAGAGAAATATTTCAGAATGCTTCTTAGCAGCAGCACTCAGCTGTGTCAAGCATTGCCAAATATACAGGTTATATTTTGAAGCTGTTGCTGATGGGTTGGTGTGGGGAAGTCACTGCTTGCCCAGAGCTGGGAAGATGGAGTTAGCCATTTCTGAATGGCAAGGAAGGCAATATGGTTTATTGGGATGTCCCAAAACCCTGGTTCAGCTTCAAACACTGTCGGCGCTGAATCATTCTGATTTTTTATGAGAGGATCAAGCCAAATTTTTGTTTATATCATTGCCTTTTCTTATGTTTGTCAGTCCCAATAGCAGTATATGGGAATACCCTCTTACTTAAGAAGTCAGAACATTCTCTTCAAGACTGATACTTCACTTACAAAATAATCAAACAGGTTGTTAAGGAGCAGAGCTGGTTGTTGATTTTCTCCTGTTCTCTGACCCTGATTGTATTGTCCTCATAAATAATGTCCCTGAATTAAAGACCAAGTTTGAATGTCAGTGTATGACTTACAGCCTTAGTGCACGTTACACCAACCCGATCTTGATCTCCTGTTTGCTGCGGACATTAATACAACTAATAGGTTTTTTCCTCCTTACTTTATCTTCCATTTTGATGCAATTAGAGGCGTTAAATTTGGCCAAGGTTTTTGCGGATGCTAGCTGATTAATCACTTGGCTGTTTCATTATAATTTCATATCATATATCGAGATCTGTGAAAGTATTTGTAGAAATGTTTCAGTTTGTTGGAAATTTTCAACTGTTTTTTCCTTTTCAGGAAAAAAGACCTATTTTTTCTAAAACAGACAAACAAAAAAAAACCAGAAAAGAGAACCAAAACAAAACTAGTGTTTTCTTCTGAGTTAACCAATAAAAGTGTTCTTTTTTTCAATAGGACTGTAAGTGATAAAGGAAAACTCATTGAAAAAGAGGGAAGAGACACAAGACAAGAGGTAAAACTATTTTGTTTTGGAACACAGAATGTTGTGGGTTTTTTGATTAATGGCAATTACAATATGTAATTCAATATAACACCATTCTAAGATAAGATTAGATTTATGTATATTGGTCTTCAGGTATCTCCTAACCTCTCCTTCTGGATACAGCATTAGAAAATTGATTTATTCTGTATAAATTTGCTAAGCCTTGAAGGTAGCTGTCTATTCAGCTGTATCTCAATATCTTCTATGCTTGAAAAAATAATTGTCACTAACATGAAGAGTTTAGATGTTTAATACAAATCATCTACAAATCATATACACATGCCTAAAGTATATTATTTCTTTCTGTAAACAGATGACATAGGCAAATAATGTGTTGTGTAAATGAAGTAAAATGCAGCTAGCAATGTAATTCATTTATGTTTCTTAAAACAGTTGTCATAATGAAGAGGAAAATATTTTTATATGTTTAAGTGAACCAGTGTGGACAGAACCAAGTTTTCAACAAGTCTGAAGTACAAGCTGTAAAGACTTGGGTTTATTTGGACCGGTCTGTGCAGATACAGCCTAACTTTGCCATAAAATGTTTTTTTAATATTTTGTCATATTTTCAGCTGTTCGTAACCATCCCCCAAAATCTAAATTCCTTTTTGGAATGTTGTAGGATTATGGTCCTAATCTAGGGAAAAGTAGTAGTACCTAATGAAGACACCCTTTTCTGTAGTCTTATGTTATGGGCAGCCATATATCTTTCAGCTGTGTATCTTTCAAAAGCATACTAAATTCTATTAAAACGTGGCTGTTTTCATGCCAGAAATACTTTTATTTCAAGGACATTCTAAGGCCCCTGTTACTCTTTTCTTCTATTTTCCAATATGTTTCCATTATTCTTGCGTTAGTACTAGCATTTAGCTCAAGTACTTTTTTAGGGTTTTCTTCCACTAGTGAGCTTATAGAAAGCATGTTTATTTCTTCTCTGACTTAGTTTTGCTGACCTATGCAAGCCAAATTCATCATTCCTCTCATCATTTTAGCAGCTGTTTCTTTGTTTCAATTCTCATTAATTTTTCTTGAATATGGGTGACCAGAGTTGAACACAGTTCTGAATGTGAATTTTCATCAGTGCCTTGTGTAATACTGTACATGACATACATACTTATCTGTTCCTGAAAGAAGCAGCTTTCTGATATATTCTTAGATTTAATCTGCACAGCTCTTACCACTGTGGCCCACAGTCGTCCTGGATCAACTAAAACATTCAAACTGTTCTCTTCCTCTGTTGTTTCCAACAGCTGAGGATCCAGGTAGCAGCTGGCATTGATGCTAATCTTTAGGGCCTGTATTCAGCTCACCTTTAGGTGTGAATTGTCTCTGGTGAGGACCTAAATTTCCTTACATTTCCTTTGTAGTTTGTGAAGAGAAATAGACAGTTCAGTCCTTTTATATTTGGTCTCTTTTTCCGTTATCTTCTCTGCCTTCATTGGCAATAGGAGGCAACCTAGGAGGGTGAGATTCCTACTTAAGACCTGACTCAACACAGCTAATTAAATCAAATTCCATGGATTTTCACTTTATGCTTTTGAGTTTCTTCATGTATTTGTTACTCCAAATGCCACAGTCATACAGGTATTCCAGCATGACTTCCTAATCTGGCTTTGTATTGACAATATATTCTTCATCTATTGTTTAAAGTAGGAATGAGCTGTGATAGGGTGATTTTGATTTCCCATGAGAATGTAGGAGGTTCTCATGAGGACGGTAAGATTTTGACAGCTACTGACAGGTGGAGGTTTTTAGTGTGTAAAAACTACACGTGTTGCAATGTTATAAACTTCTGGGTGTTATTAATAAAAATGACAGCTCTATAGGCATATTCAGAGATGATTATAGCAAGGTAATAAAAACTATAACCATTTTTATGGGTGTCTTATTCCGTGTGTCTTTGACTAAATGGAATAAGGATTTTAAAAGATTCTGTATGAATTAGTTACTGCTGGGTATCTGCAACCTTGCAGGCAGAATGAACTGGGGAAATTTTGGCCATTTTTGGCCAGTTTTGCCTGCATGGACAACCTGACTGATGTAACTTCTTCTTGATCCAAAGATCTGAGAAATGACAGAAAGCCACAACCAGGAAGACTGAAGTACTGTAGTCTTAGAACTAGGAGTCTGATGACTCTGAAAAGTAAGGTATCCATAGAAGCTGTTTACTGCTGTATAATGTCCTTAATACTTTTCCAAGTACTACATTCTGTGAAAACTAGGTGGCTCAATCTCCTCAAAAGTCGTGAAAAGATCAAAAGTTTGCCTGACTTTGGCATTTGACGACCAGCTGCTATCCTTTGGTTGTAAATATGGAAGCAGGTAATAGGTGTGTGGTTTTGCTTTTATTTCCATTTTGAAATCTTGTTGAAATCCCTTAAACATGGATAATTTAGTATATGATTATTGAAGGAAAAGGTTGACTAAAGATTGGATAGATGAGTGTATGTTGTTTTAAGCTTCATGTTTGGGGTACACATTGGGGTAATTAAATAGCATTATTTTAATCAAGTTAAATAAGCTAGAGAAAGGCAATTTCTTTGAAGTTGTTTCAGGGCTACCATAAATCTTATCACATGTAAATATGGTAGAGGATTCAATGTTAACAAAATTATATATGCATAAAAATATCTTATTTTTCCTTTGTATCCATGTATCTGTTTTCCTGGTTCCAGTGTCTGCACTATTTTATTAACAGATCGAGTGCCCCACTATAACGTAGGTATGCAGATAGTTTTGTGTAATCCTCAAAAAGTAGAAGAGTCTTATTTTGTTGTTACACCATCATGAGAGCTACTGTATGCTACTGAAATTATAGGCAACATAGCAGTTTTTATGTCTGTCAGCAAAAATGCTGGTGGGGAAAGAGTTGGTCTTCCCAAAATAGGGTTGAGTTCTGTTTTGTCTTCCTGTATTATTATTTTAAGTAAATAATTATCACTTGCTAATATACTTTTATTTCTATTTCTAAACTGCATTTGTTGTATGTTTGGTTGAAAATGTAGAAATACTTGAAGAACATTCATCTATACTTATGCTAAGATTTGGCAGATAAAGATTTATTTTTTGTGGAAGATTATTTACCAGTTTTGTTTATTTTTCTCATTTAGGAAATGAAAGATACATACATCTGTAATTCAGACATGGGAGTTGATAACTTTTCAGCAAATTATGAAGATGATTTTGAAGTAAGTAAAAGCATAGAGTTGTCCTTTTGAAATAATTCTCAAGTATCAAAACTACAGGATGTTACATGGTTTTTACTTATTCTTTTTTGGTGAAAGTGACCTTGACTTGGCTAACGGTTAATAATGAGTAATTAAAATGTTACGTAGAAACTCTCTGCTATGTATTTACTTGGTTTTCATCAGGGGTTTGGAACCAACTTTTGCTTCTGAGTTGAAGCCTTCCTAAGATGTTCTTTCAATTGAATTTCTTTGAATTTCAATTACTGAAATGATTATTTTTTTTTTGTGAAAATGCTGAACTTTTTAAATAATGGGAGCAAATAATTTCAGGAAGAAAAAAAGCCTCATTGTTTTTCATTGCAAAAAATATC
>JAOXJM010000012.1:10192611-10209867 GCA_026413425.1 Tringa solitaria
GTAATTTTAGGTTTAATTCCAGGAGGGAAAGTGAAGCTAGTACATAGCTCTACTATGGAATTGAATAATAGGTAAGAAAGCAGGACTATTTAGATTTTATACATGTATCTCACAAAGGTGATTTTTCCTCTACTTTATTAGTTTGCTGTTATGTAAGATATAATTAACAATATTTTCTTTAGTTGCTTGGATTTCTTTTAATGTACAGTTAGTCATAGACGTTTTAGATCAAGAGTTTCCATATGTACTTGCATAGCTTTAGGAGACAATGTCCTGTATTTATGTCATCTTTTATCTTTATGTTTTCCTAGCCTTTTCCCAAAGGATG
This sequence comes from Tringa solitaria, assembly GCA_026413425.1. Classification (NCBI taxonomy): domain Eukaryota; kingdom Metazoa; phylum Chordata; class Aves; order Charadriiformes; family Scolopacidae; genus Tringa; species Tringa solitaria. The sequence goes on from JAOXJM010000012.1 coordinate 10,192,940, forward strand.
TGCGCCAGAGAATGCCCCAGACACTGACTATTAAATTTCTGTCTTCTAATCCTAATCATTTCATTGTTGGAACAAACATTGTGAGTAATGTGCTGAAATTTGTCTCGTTGCTTTTTATTTTGGAAGCTGCGCCACTTGGAATTTTACCAGTAGACTGTATATGAAATTTATAATTTGAGACTATTATTACAATCTGTTAGCTATTAAAATTTTTTAGCTATTAAGGATCTTCTAAGATAGCAGTTCTGTGAATTATTTAACTTTTTCTTGTAATATTGATAGTGTAAATTTTGTTTCCTTTTGTTTAATTCATTTTCTTTGTATTATTCTTAGGGGCTGGTGGGCCACGGTACAAGACATGATTTAAAAGTTCTTCCAAAGCTATTCAGACCTCAGGAAAACGGACTGAGATCAATAAGCATCAACGCAATTGACTTCTTCCCTTTTGGAAAGCCACTATTTCTGGTATGAAAACATATTCGTATAATACAAGTTTCATTTTTTAATTACCTGCTGAGGGAGAATTTCTAATTTGACATATTTAACTAGATGTGATGGTTGATTTACCTCACTGATTCCAATCTGCCATGAAAGGTGACAACAAATCTTATGTCCTGGTGTTTGAACTTTGCTTATGCAGAAGATGGACCATCTGGCTCACAGAAACAAATGGCAATTTCACTTCAGCCTTGTAACGTGTTCTTTGTTTTTACTGAAACTCATTGCAAGCAGGTCCTCTGCTTTTAATGAAGCCTCAGCTGTTTCTCACTCTTATCGTACCTCTCTTACTGACATAATCATTTTGGAGACAAAATATCTGTATTTATTTGAAATAAAGGTCTGTGGGGCAGCTCTGGGTATTCCCTACTTTCCTTTCCTCTCTGCATCAGGCACACCCTGGGGTCAGCCTGGCAGTGCACAGCGTGGTCAGGTGTGTCAAACCTGCCCCCAGCAGTTCTTATTGACACACCCACTGGTTTTATTTGTTTCCCTTGTGAAAATTTATTCAATGCAAGTTGAATCTAGCTTTGGATTTTCCATCTGCTTATCCTCTCTTAAAAATGCCTTCTTTCTAAATTTGCCATGATTTACATCGCTCCGTTGGGATTGCCTAAGGTATAAAATGGATGTGTTTGGCTACAGTGTACGTAGTTTGAGTCACCACTGCACACTCAGAACTTTCTTTTATCACTGTGGTTGTTCTTACCTTTTTCCCAAATGCATTTATTTAGAGGGATGCTGACTCCTACAAGGTTGTATCTGCAGAATCCTTTAAAATGCAAGCACAATTTGCAAAGTCAGTGTAAAAAGTTGTCATAATTTGAACATTCCATGAAGTCTTCCTGATGTAGAGATGGCCTGGGGTAGTGAGAATAAGTTCTTTTCCGTTTTCATAGAGTAGTTTCTTTTGTACCTGAATTAGAGCAAACTTACAAATGTTATACTTCCTAGTTATAGGAACCTAGACAAAGGTTATAACAAAATATCTGGAAGCAGTGACATCTGCCTATCTTTGGATTTAGCTGTTCATTATGAATCATTTTGATATCACTATACTGTTAAGCACAGCCTGTCCTTCTGAAAGCTATTCTTGGTTTTACAGATTACATGTGTCACTAAGTAGCCACCTGAATCGGTCTCTAGGCCCTGACCTCGCACCAGTTCAGACTACTGTCAATGTGGTGGATCATAGGATTAGTGAAGTTGATAGTCTGAGAACTTCTTTTAAAACAGGAAATTGGGACTTCATTCCAGGATTAGTGGATTAGATTCCTCTAGTATGTTCAGTACAGAGGTGCTGCTTTTGAACTAAAATTTACATTAAAAGTTAAAATCTGGATAGTCCATGACAGAGATACACCACTTGAGTCAGATAAATATATCTGATATTCTCAGGAACTGAATTGCAATTTTTGTGCCGCTTAGTTTGTTTTGGTCCCAGGAAGTTTTTTCTTTTTGACTATGATCTAGGTTGGCTGTTCAGATGGAAGTATGAGATTACATCAAATGACATCGGAATATCCCCTCATGCAGTGGAACGACAGCACAAATGGCCAGCCAATTATTGCCCTACAGTGGGCTTTAACGAGACCCACTGTGTTTTTTGTCCTGGATGCATCATCTAATATTTATATTTGGGATCTTCTGGAAAACGATTTGCTGCCTGTGGCAAAGCAGACCATTCCATCAGAGAAGTAAGTATATTACATTATTTTTAACAAAATATTAACATTATTATCATCTACATCAGTGATACATGATGATGATACTCTAATCTACATGATTAGAGTTTGGATGGGGTTTTTTTTGCCTGACTTGAAATCTTCATTAGAATTTCCTTTTCTAGCTGTATTTTTAAACTGTTGGAGGTGTGGAAAGAGACTATAGCAAGCTAAATTTTAGTTTACCTTATTTACTTACGATTTCATACAGTCTGATAAAGGAGAAATAATGTTAGTATAAATCAAAATCAGGTATGTTGTTATCAGTTGGGACATATGTCTGTACATGGAGCAGTTGCTGTTTATATGAAGAGAAAAAATCTGTTCCCACTAAAATTATTGGACTGCTTAAGGTCAAAGATAGCTTTGCTGGATCAGAATCAACCCCTAAAATAGGCAAGATATGTTGGACAACATTTTAAAATGACTATATATAGTATGGTTACCAATATAAAGAAATATATTGTGTTCATTGTCACAAAGCAAACAAGAATATTTTTGGCTAGCACGTATTCACCAAGACTCTCAATACTGTTCCTGTTGACAGCGTGGAAATCTGGGTATCCTGTAGATGGATACAGAAGAGCAGTTTAATTTAGCCTGTCTGAATAATAGCCTTGAGGATTCTCTTTCCTCCCTGATGGGAGCCCTACAGGGAGACTCTGTTTCCCTAAGCTTAAGTAACTCTTGGTGAATATCCCTCTAACTAAAAGTTTTCCTTGTCGCCTCGTAAACTATAGCAAAGTGCTGCTAGTTTGGGGAAAAAATAATATAATTTTTTAAATTGCTACAATGTACTGGAAAATACCATTAAAATAGTTCATTTTTATGAGCTTGAAATAATTTTTAAGTCATGATTAGAAATCTGTGAACAGGGGAAGAAATTATGTTATGTTTATATTAAATTATTGCAATTGGTAAAAAGCTAAAGAACATTCTGGAACTTGAAATAGCAAGGACCATTACACTGTGGTGAGCAGAAAAAAGGAATCATTTAGTTACCTATAAGTAACCTGCTGAAAACACATTTGAAAACACCAGTTTCTATTAATTTTGCTTTGATTAAAATCACTCCCCCATTCTTTTGATTTCAGTGTTGTGACTATGACTCTGCTGGGAGAACCAGAAAAAACAAATGGATTGTTAGGGATTGCACTGGCCAAAGAATGCGGACAGATAGACATTCAGTATGTAAAGAAGAAGTGGGCATTACCTCAGCCGGAGGAATTGGAGAAACTACATTTGCTTTTATTGCAGTCTTTTTAGAACTGCACCTCTTTGGCTGTACAAATTGTTGTAAAATATTTAGATTATTTTTGACTGCAATTAGAAGTTTTATAATGTAATTTTGTATTTGTATATAACTTGTATATAATTTAAAGAGTATCAGTACAGTATTTCATCTGAAACCGTATATTTTATCATAAAAATGGTGGAACCAAATTTAGCATTGTACTCAAAAAGATGATAAACTGTATTTCGTTATTGAATATTCTAGATGTATATATTTTGACAAGAATACTGAAAATATATTGCTATAAATTAAGCTCCTGTTTCTCATTATTCTGCTCTGAAGTAAATGATAGCAGTCCTTTGTCTGCTGAGCATAAAGTTGTGCCTCTGTAAGCAACCTTAAATGTATGGAGATTTCAACCTCTGAGCCTTTTAAACACTAACACTTGGTAAAACTTTCTTCTATTGACTTAAAAACAGTATGCAAACTCATCAGAATACAAAAGTGCATCACATCTGATTTTGACCTTGAAACTTTGCAGAAGGAGTACCTGACTGACGCGAGCTGTTCTGAGATGTACACTACATGTTTGAATCAAACTATCTAAACAATATGCTTGTGAGATTTACTGAAATTCTAAATCCTTTGGGTTTTCTGATGTAAAACACAAAATACTGATCTGTTTAATCCTGCAAATCATTCCCAAAGCTCTTGTAGTGAGGAAGAGGCTAGTTATCTGTAATATTATCCTAATTTTTATATGCTGTTGGTAAAGTTTGGACGAAGACCAACACAGAAAATGTCTAACTTATGTAGCTAAACAACTTCTGATTTAAAGATTATGAGGAACACCATGATTAAAGGAGCACAGACTCGGAAAAAAAGGACAATTGCAAGACAATGTGTTCAGAATTTAGTGAGCATGTATTTGAGATATGTACCATCTCCTTCTAAGGTAGACTGAAACGATTTGTAAATTCTAATTAATTTATTGCAAACATTTTCCTGTGCAAATTGTTACTTAAATTGAGCAAACTCAGAGTGGCCACATGATGGTGCCAAGTCACAGCAGTAAAAAATGAGTGCCTTATATAAACAACAGACACCACTTCAGGAATGAATTTGTTGAAGTCCACGGCACGTTCCCCTTGCCTCAAAAGCAGGGGCTGCAATCTCAGAGAGCCTGATGAACTGTTGGGGGCTACAAGACCGTTTTCACTATCCTAGTACCCTGGTCAGATTTTTTTATGGGCATAAACACAAATGACTGTCCTCATCTTCATTGTTGGATTTATACAGTAATAATATATGCTACAGGTTAAAGTAGAATAGCTCTAGTAATTCAAATAAAGAACAAATGACAAGTACTTTTTTTGCAATAAGGTAGCAGAGCATCACTACCGAGAGACATAGTAAAAAAACCGCTCCAGATCTCTTTCCCTCTCAGAGACACACACACCCCACCACTCACTCACTCCCCAGTTTAAGAAAAAGTAAGCTTTGAAATTAGACTAGTCATCTGAATTAAATCTTACTTGTTATTCTTTCATCACTTTCAGGACTTACCATCCTGAATTTTCTTACTGCAGCCACTTCTGCACATGGAAGCTGTAAACAAAGGGTAGGGTTTTTTCTGCCTTGCACTGTGTACAGAGGTGCTGGGGTTTTTTCCAATATGTAAAAGGAAAAAAATAGTTTCAATCTTCACACAGAAGGACTTGGTGCTACTTTTGAGCTGCTGTTGGTAGGGATGCTTGAATTCAAAGATCCAAATATTTTAGGCCTCTTATGCTTGTATTGCCTGGAGAGCTGAGTCAGTTCCCGCATCGGGCCTGTGTTTCTTTCCTAAAAGCTGAGTTTTCTCTCTTCAACTGCAAACTAATGTAATGATATAAATGTATCCTGTGCTGACAGTTGCTGTTACGAGCATGTGAGGAAAAAATGTGTAGGAGTTGCTGCTGTTCTGCGTGTTTTCTCACTGAGTAGATGCAGACCGTTAGAGTGACTCCATGTAATCAGCGGTTGGGCACGTTGATGTAAGCATTTTTGAGCGTGTATCTGATGAGAGAAGTAGGGAGTATTGGTGGGCTGCAATACAAGAAAAGTATTCTATGCATAAGGATTTACAAAATTGTTTCAAGCAAAAAATTACTTAGTTTTCCATTAGCTACTTCTAACGATGTCAGGTTTGTATTGTTAACATAAAGTATTGGATTTTGCTCATGTTTCATAAGCAATGACATGACCCTGCTATATAAAAGAAAAAAGTCCAGTGTTAATTCCAAATTATTTTCGTATCCATATAATTTTTACTGGTAGCTCTGATATGGGTGCAAATGCAGACGTATCCTACTGAATGATATTTACATAGGAGGTAAACACTACTGTCATGAAACATTTAAAATAACACCAATTATATTTTTTTTCCACCTGTGGGCAATTTTGGAATCCATATTCGTAACAGAATGAACTGTAGTTAAAATTAACTGACCCCTATAATAGAAATTTACCATTCGAATGATATAAAAGTTGGATCACTATCCACCTATATTAATAACTTTTATAAAATATAACCTCTTGCTCTTAAGCCAGTAAATCCTGGCAGCAAGGCTGAAAATTTTTAAATATGCAAAATGCCAGAAAGTTTTGGATAAACTTCTGCTTTTATTTTCCACTTTATGAATGTGCATTGAAAGCCTTTTCTATTTAGAACATAAATATTAATACTGTTTTCATTGGATTTTGTCATCTCACAGATGGGAAAATGAAGTTTTCAGTAGCTGAATAATAAGTTAACTGAGGAACAGAATTCTTGATTCAGATGTCTGATTCCTTACAACTGTTTAGAAATGCTTTTATTAACCTGTCAGCCTGTGTTTGCAGTAGAGCTTGGGAGAACGGGAATAGCATGATTCTTCTTTTGTACCAGAACATTTCTTTTTAATTGTACTGAAGGTGACCATCCTACCCAATGCAATTTTGCCTTAATTAATCATAGCTGTCATTTAGTTAAAGCGTGTTGAAGGATACAGGAGCATGGTAGCTTCCATAGCAATGAGGGAACATTCTATGAGCTGGAGTATTTTTAGCAGAGCACAGTTAGATCATAAAAATAGTTATTCTTTATGAAAAGACAGATGTTTTTTCTCTGATGGAGTTAGAATGTCCATCTAGGTTTGTTCTAGGTGTGGAAATTGCCTGGAGTAGAGAAAATACTAAAGTGTCACTGGATTACGCAGGCGCTCGGAATAGGCCCGGCTGTAAAATTCACTGAGGCAGTAACCAGGATTTGGCCATCGGTGGGTGCTGGGTGGCACGTGAACCAGGGCAGGCTGTGAAGATCCTGGGGCAGGAAGATGGCTGATGAGCCATGTTTTCATTGCTAGCTTCATTTCCAGTCAGGTTTATCAGGAGGCTCTATAGAAAGGCTCGTTTGTGTGTGTGTTTCTGAGCCTCCTCGGCTATGAGAAGGAAGACAGCAATTCCTGACGGTTTTGGAAAGTGTATTGATAGAAAATCTTTTACCCTAATTCCTGGTGTAGGCCTCTTCTTGCATTAATCAAACTGCTATAGGAGGGCCTATGTCTCGGTGTTACAACATACGATGAGCTGATTTAGGTGACACTCTGTGAAAACTGAGTAGCATGTAGAATTATTTATCCTTTTTTTTTTAATGCTACATGAAATTTCCCATTGGAGCTATTTATGTATGGGTTATATTTCAGACTGCTTTTTTACTCAGAGCTTCTTAGCACAGCTCCAGGGTTTTCCTGCTCACCTCTCACGTGCTAATCGTTGGCAGGAAAGGTGGAGAAGGGTTGTGGGCTGCCCAGGCCTGGAAGCTGGACATCTTTCAGATGTTCAGAAATTGAATAAATAGGATACCTGTTTGCTGCTGTGGAAAGACACTGAAGAAATCCTCACCCAAGCCTTCCAGTTACCAACCTCGTCCTCTTTACAAAGGGAAAGAAAAATACCCTGTCAGTTTCTGATGCTTCAGGAATTGCAGTGTAGTTGGCTGCATTTGGCATTCTTTAAGCTGTTAAAACCAAAGTTCACTTGACACAGTAGTGGTTACATCCCACAGGATTGTACAGGTGGAAACAGAGTGACAACAAACCAAGCTAAGCAAAAGACAATGGTATTAATTATTGAAATTACACTTCTGATTATGTTTTGCGAAACCTTATCATGAAGGGCAAAGTATTTACACATAGTCTTAGTGGTAAAAATAATAATTTTTTATTTAGATCAGCCATGCCTGGCATTATCTATTTTTAAAGAAGTTAGCAAATGCAGTTATGCAAATAGCTGTTGACTGTGGCTGGGAGGAAGGAGATGCTTCCTTCCCTCCTTGCAGTATTTTCCACTTGCCTTTCCCTACAAATGCAGGGATTCATTCAGCCTTTCCTTTTTATGTTCTGCAGTCACTGGTACTGAGCCCACTATACCGGGGATGAAAAGATGTCCCTTAATCAGATCACCTGAGATCTTGAATGGTTTAAAATGTTTTGGTAGCTGGCATTGGAAGCTGGAGATTTTTACCTCCACAGCTGATAGTGTCAGCAGGAGCAAAGGAGACTTCCTCTTTGTCTGACAGTGTGCAATAGTCAATGAAATAGTCATAACAAAATAATTTCTTTATACCTCATGGACCAAATTGAAGCCAACCAAAATGAACGTAAATGTTTCCTTGTATATCTTACCTTCTTCCTATATAGGCTGTGAAACATAACAGAAAGTAAATTTCTCACTGCAGGTCTGGTCTTTATTTGTCCTGTATTTGTGTACAGGTATTTACAGACACTGATTGCCCCTCTGATGTCCTTCCCCCAACACATGCTCTTTTCTCTTGGATGGCTGACATTAATATTGATTTGATGCCAACTGAAACTATATTGTTTTCTCTTGGATGGTCAAAGTTAATATTGGTTTGAGGCCAACAACTGCCACTTCAGAGAGGTAAAAACACTCAATCTATTTTCAGTCGTTTAGGGTGATTTAAGTGGAAAAAATTCTCTATATAAGTGTTGAAGAAAGTAATTTGTAAATGCAGTAAAATGCTCTGAATGAAATGAATGGCACAAAATGAGAATTCAGGTGTGTGTGAGATCAGTTGCTGCTAACAGCAACCAGACCTGGCCACCCTGCCTCCTTACTGCGGTGCCAGCTCTGAAGTCTGGAGATCCATCACTCTTCTGGATGCAAGGGTGGTTTTTGCTAAATCCTGAAATCTGTCACATACCTGTGTTTTTAGGATACCTACCCAAGTATGAGGCATGAGGAAGTCTAGTAGTGTACAAGATCTGGAGTTAATTTCCATCCCTCTCAAAATTTCCCATGTTTGGGGAGCACTGGCTGTCCCTGTCCAGGCAGGGAGAGGTGACCCACTGCTGCTCTGCCCTGGCTGCTGGTCGGTGTGACCTTGGTGCTCTGAGTGTTTGCCGAAGGACAAGGCCAGCTGGGAGGGTCCTGCTTTCCATCACATCTGCTTTTGGGACAAGAAGGGAACATAGAGTCAGGATCATAGAAGGTTCAAGTTGGAAGGGATGTTAAAGACCATCTAGTTCTAACCCCCAGCCATGGGCAGGGACACCTCCCAGTAGACCAGGTTGCTCAAAGCCCCATCCAGCCTGGCATTGAACACTTACAGGGAAATACGGAAAAAACAAGTTTAATTGTGCATACTTATCCTCTGTGATGATGTTAAGTCAGGCACTCCAGGAGCTGTGTTGTGTACACATCTTCCATCGGTAATCAGAAACATATTTTCTTCGCAAAATATAGTTTATCAGTCTCAGTGGCTTAGTGCAACCTGGTCCTGAGTTAAACTGGCCTTAGACACATGGAGGCATCAGACCAGATTTATGGAGGTAGGCCAGATCACAATTGCTTGGTAACATTGATGGGCTTGATTTTGAGTGCAAGGAAGTCTGTGCTTTTTTCCTCTTTGACATAATGTCAAATATAGACTCAAATAAAAGCACTAACACTTGTACATAATTAGAAAAAATATATATTTGTCGTGGATGTAGCTTAAACTTTTTGAACTGTGCCAGTAGACTGATGGAATTTCAGCTCCAAATAATTTATATCCTATAATAAATTAAAGCAGCCTAAGCGCTCTGTTTTCCAGTTTTACAATGGCACAACCCAATTGAAAACAGCGATGCTACCCTAGTAAAAGCAGGAGTAAAATAATATTGTAATAGTTTATACTACCCACTGACATTTATAACATGATTATTTTTCACCTTTAGTTGAACCGTCACTTCTACTGGATTCACTAAATTTTGTAATATATTTTTTGCCCTTTTCTCCCTGATGTCAAGTGGGTTTTGCTTTTAGGAGTCTGATATGTAACAGCTTCATTGGAAAGTAATCCCATGCACAGGTCAGACAATCTGTTGCTGCTGAGTAGGTTTAATACAATAAATAAAAAACAGTTAGACCATATTATTAGTCTTTTTAGTCAAGCCTTGAGATGGCTCCAGTGTTCTTTAAGAGGTCTTTCCTCTTAGCCAAAAGTTCTGCTTCACCAGCTGATAATTTCACTGCTATTCCTCTTTTATGTTGTCTGTCTTGTGACCGTGCAAAACCATTCAACTCGTCTAGACCACAGTTGTTGCACATCAGGGATTTCATAACTTGCCTCTAACTCAAATTGCAATGTTTTTTCTCTCTGATACAGAAAAAAAAAAAAGTCATAACACAGCAGCTAGTTAGACACATATTTTAAAAGCAACATTTTTAATCCACTTGGTTCTTCTTGGAGACAGAAGAATGGAGAGCTGGGTAAAATGGAATTTTTTATACACATGGATAAAGTCTTCCAGAGGCTTAGAGAATGGATATCAGATATTTGCTATAATTTTTAAATAGCGGAGTCAGACAGTGAACCCTTACAGTGAGTTACATAAGGTTGTGAATTACCACAACTGCACTCAACTACTGCAGATTTCAAATGCCGTATCTTAAAGGCAAAGAATTAAGACAAAAATTTAATAAACTTTCCTCATCTAGAATAAATTTTGACCTCATTTAGGAGTAAAGTTCTGTTGTGCTGTTGACATAAGTGACCAAGTAAAGAGTGTTTGTCTCACAGAGCTTATATGATGTAGAAGGAAAAGGTATTTTTTTTGATTGCTGCATTTATTCACAATGGTAACAGGATACTCTTAATGCCCATGCAGTTGAGCCAAAGGACAGGCTGATTAATACCAGAAAAGTAGGATAAAGAAAAAAATGGATCTGAAACTGCCCTTCTAACCTTCATTTAGAAAATTAATGATTACTGAGGTTACTTCAGATATCCAACTATTTTTCACGTTATAAGACAGTGTCAAAGGGCATCATTTAAAGATTAATAAAATAAAAATGATGAAATTCACATTGAATATAATGAAATTCCTTCACTGGGCTTGTTGGGGTTGGGGTAGGTTACAGAAAGACAGTACATTACTGTAGGTCCCCTAAATTTCCTTAGGCTTTTAGTTTACTTAGCATTTTGGCAGTTCAGCGAAGTCAATTCATTAAGCAAATACATTACTAATTATATTGTGGCTGCATGGGGTCCATGCTGTACAGATACAAATGAAAACTACCTATCCACAGTCTTCAAAGACATTGAGAGTAGTTTACATTTGTTTAAGCTCCAATTTGCATTCTTTTCATATTTTACAAAGATAAGGATTTCACAATATACTGCATTTCATATCCTTGCATCCATGTCTTTAAAAACCAAAAAACTACACTTCTTTAGTGTCTTTAGTTATCCCTGAAGTTTCTGGTCTTTCTGAAAAATCTATCTATACATGAAAATAGCTATATTCAGACAACAGGTCAATCTTGTCCCATCCACATGGGTCAACAGCAAATGCTGAAGAAAGAAATACAGAATAACACAGGAAGAATGCAATGATACTTTTCTTCCTAGTATGGTATGTCTTCCAAGCTTCTGGCAATCTGTGGCATAGGAATTTTCTGACTCAGATGGTAGCAGATCACAGTGTTTAAGAGAAAGGGAGGCATTTTTTCCCATTAATTCATCCAATGGCTTTTAAAAAACTATTTTTATTTTGGCCTCCAAAATTTTTGTGGCAATATATTCCACGAAATAATTGCCCTATGTAAATAAATACTTCTATTTTAAGCCTACTGGCTGATCAGTGCATTAACTATGTCCTAGTTCTTATATTATCTGAAAAGGGAAATTTTAGCTGGGAAATAAACAGGAAAATTATTATTTCCCATACTGTCTCTGTGTATTAATGACTCCTCGTAGTGAAACTCTTCCAAATATTCATCATTCATCTCTGTGTCGAGGTGTATTGCATTTAGAACACAATTTAGGCTCAAATATTGTCTCACTTTCAACTACAAAGGTGTTTTCTGTAATAGTCACACCTGGGAATACCAGAAAATTGCATCAGACCCTGCTCCAAGGACACTTGTTTAGATAAGTAAAGTAGATGTGTGTTGAAATTAGCCTCAAGCAGAGCCTGGGAGCTTCAGCCTTTGCACAATGTAAATGTAGCCTATTTGACTCCAGCAAAGGTCAGTAATGGAATACAGCATTACTCTTACAGCAATCACTTTTTAAAATTGGGAATCCGTATTTTGGCATAGAATAAGGCTAGTGATGTAGTAAGTCAACCAATTTGATCCTCCCAGAGAAATGAGAATGGTACCTTTCACTTAGAGACTGAAGATTCCCAAAGCAGAGCAGAAAGGAGGGAACATTGCAGCCGGGGCAGTACAAGTGAGCATCGAAGCAAGTTGAGGGGTTACCAGCCTTAGACAAAGAACCTGGCAAAGAACAAGTGCCCTGTGATCCAGTGGAAACTCCGGGCTTGTGAACTCTAAGTTACAGGATCCAAATCTGCACAACACCTCAGGGGCAGACAAACTCTAGCTTCTTGAGACTCCTAACGCTCCTTAGGCGTAGCTGCATGTGTATCCATTAAGCCTCATCTGTTATAATTTTGACAACAATAAGTGTGTGTGTCCCTTTAGTGTTTTGCTTTTCAATGTCTCCAGAGAGATGTTCCATTTCAAAGTGCAAAAATAAAACCAAACGGATATTCAAGACTGAAGGAGTTATAGGAGGCTTGGTAGAGTCTGTTGGGAGAATGCGTCCTCTGCATAATGCAGTGGAAAAGCTATGATTATTTAGAAAGGAACAGATTATCTTTGACTTTATAGAAGACAGTAATTCTCCCTTTCTTAATCAGGCCTCAGTAGGTATCTCTTTAATGTAAATAATATATTTTTGGCCATAACTTTACCATTTTAAAACTTTTCAGGTGGAAATTAGACTATCAAAATGAGTCAAGGAGTAACACATTAGCAGCTGACAGCTATTGGAATAAACTCACTCTTGAGCAGTTTGTAGGAAATTGTAGGAAAAAGCCACAATTTGTGGGTCAGTATTGATCAATATTGATCTTTGAAGTCAAAAAGTCACAGAGAACAGTGACATCATTCAATTCCCAAGAAAGAACCAAAGACAAAGTATAATTATCATGTTTTTAAAACTCACTTTCAAATACACTAGTAAAATACCGACATGAGAAAGAATATGGGAAATATCAATGGAAGTTTTAAATATAAATGCTAATTAAATAATATAAATGTGTATGTACATTTCTCTGTTTCTAAAACTTAGACAACTGATATCTAGATTTAGGTGATTTAGAGATCTAATTTAGATTACAAAGATGCTTAGATTCAGATTTAAAAGCTGCTTTGTAAACACAGGCATCACCTGCTGTGTGCCTGTTGCCTCGTGCCGCGGTCACGGCTGCCCTTACCCAGGGGACCTCAGTCCTGGGCCAGGGACAGCCACTACTGGTGTCTCTGCCAAGCGAGACAGGCCACTTACACGTAACAGCAAAACAAGCCAGATTTAAGATTCAATGTTCTCTTAGGTTCCTGGAATGTCCCAAGATAATGGACTTTAGGGTGATGTATTTCAAAGAGGGAGAAAACTGTTCCTCTATGGCATTACTTGAAGCTGTTTGTGGCATAATAGTATGACTGACATGATTCAAATGAAATGAAGAGGGACAGAGGCAATGTTAGTCATTGTAAATCTCATAAATGCCTTCATCTATGTCAATATGGATCTGAAATCTACTCTCCCCAGCCCATCATCAGTCTGACAGACTAGGGGTTTCATTATAACAATATAATTTACCTCCTGCTGTCAAACAACAGAGGCAAGGCACCAGTTCCAGAATAAAAAATTCATCAAGGAAAGCTGCTGAAACCGAAGTTTCTGAAACGTTGTTTTAGTAGTCTCCCTGCAACATATTTGTTGGAGATAAAATATGTAATATTGCAGTGTAGAGCAATGGGCGCTGCCTCAGAAAAGGCTATGCTAGTTCACTGCCCTGCCAGCTTGTGCTGAGGCTGATGTTGTCCCCATGGGCAGGCACTATAGGTATATGTAGCAAATGGCCCTTAGGGCATCTAAAAGGCTGACAGCTGACATAAGGAAAATCTGCAGTGTCGGTCTTATGCGGCTCTGGCTGTTGATATTAGAGTAATTTGCAATATTTCTATAACTTGTATCATTCAGCAGCTGAGTGAGACTTAGAGCAAGCTCTCCTGGAGGATCTCAATGTCTCATCTCGAAGAATAGTCGTAAGAAGTTTCTCATAAAAGTGACATGACTCAGATGAAATGAAACAGCGAAGCAAAATTAATAGGTGCATATATTTCATAAATGTCTTCCTTTGTGTGAATGTGGATTTGAAATCTTTATTTTCCTCACTCCCATCACTAGTCTAACAGACTGCACAAGAAGCATGCATTTTGCGGAGAACAACAGTGGTACTAACGTGTCCCAGAAGCAGAATAAAAAATGAGTGCAGATTTGGGGTGTTTACATTAGAATTGCACTGGAAAACACTTCAACCAGTGACCTATGGACTGCACCTCGGGAGTGTTGAGACTGAGCACCTCCATTCAGAGGTTTTCATCTGGCAAAGCTCTCCTCTGAAATCGCTACCTGAAATACTGCTACTTTTTTGAGGGGAATCTCAGGAATGGTGGGGATCAGTTGGCTGCCGGGGCCACCAGCGTCTGTGGTATGATTGCAACAGCTGCTGAGAAAGCAGATGAAGGTATAACAAGGATAAACCTACAGGTTATATCCTAAGGCATCTCTTCTGCCTCTTTAATCTCTCTCATCCCATGGCAAAGATCAAAGCTTCCGTACGGCATGGCAAGATGTGGCAAGAAAAAAGGTACCTGTGTTGCTGTAGAAGGGGATCAGGATCAAAGGGACTTTCTCCTCCTTACCCTCCTCATGGGATAGAAGAAGCCTGGGGAGCTGCTACTGAAGGAGAAAGGGCATGGAGCTGTGGAGCTCACCTGTGTGCTGGTGAGGAGGAAGGAGCAGGAAGGTAAGGCAGTGCTATATGGAGAAGATATGTTCACACTGCCTATTCCCTCCTCTCACACCAGACGTTCCTACACCTTGGCCATATGCTCTTAACTGCCCAAACTAGAACCCACAAATGGTTACCTGATGAAGCTTTCCAAATTTCTGATTTGTTCCTTTGTAGAATCATTGTTGCCCAACCAGATCCCGCAGAGGAAAAATCAAAATATAATTAAAAAAACAAATTCTGCTGTTGAATGATTTGTATCAGGCTGAGACATCAAACAAACAAGTCCCATTTACTTGAAACACTGTTGAATTCTTCAACATCTCGTAATGCATGATCACACTATCTTCCAGCATTTGCATGTACTAAAAGCCACCCTGCATTCAAAGTGCCTAGTAATTGGCTTCAGAGCAACAAATGTGTGGTTGGACTCAATGATCTCAGAGGTCCTTTCCAACCATGATGATTCTGTCATTCTATGATTCTGTAATGTACAAATTCAGTTCTAGTGGCAGAATTCAGAAGGCAGAGGTGGACCCCAAACTGCAGTTGTAGTAGCTGGGACATTTACAGATACTGGATTAGAAAAAAAACAATGCACCAAACAACTAGAAGTACCCACAGTTCTTAGACTTAAAGTGTAATTTCTTTTTTTTTATATATTTTGTTTATTGTCTCTTCGTTGTCCCTTTGTAATGCCCAGATGAGTCATTGCTGTTTTGCCCTTGCCTCATGTGTCAATGATGACTCTAAAGGAGAAGCTCAAAAATTACAAACAACACTATCACAGTATGTGACAGTCCCAAGGGATCTACATGTCCCAGCAGGTATCCAGGGAGTACTTAGGGCCAAGAAGGTCCGAGAAGGAGTCTGCTTATGGATATTCAGCAGTGCTACCTCTGCCATGGGTAAGCCTTGAGCAGTTACCATGTGCCTTGACAATCTCAGGTTTATACCCTCTGATTTTAAGCAGGTGCAGTTCTTCACTTGGGATATAGACAAAAGGCTCCCTGCTCCTTGAACACAAGCTCTCCAGTGCTTTCCCACAACCTCATCCCTTTCCATTTAGGTACATGCAAACTGCCAAAGCAACTTTTGGGTACAGAAGTCCATGTTTGGTAAGTTATGTTTGGTTATTCTCTCTATTGGAATTCATCCAGAATCTAATTTACTATACCCACAATGTAAAACATGACGGAAGCAGTGCTTACGCATTGCATTTCTGCTCAGACTGTATTTCAGAGCTATTCCGTTATAGAGTGTTTTGTGATTTTTTTATAATACCATTATCTATTTGTATATATTCAAAAATTCCAAGATATCTGTAACTCCCTTAGAGACAATGGATGTCTCTTGTCTGTCAAAATTAAGACCCTCCTAAGAGCGTAGCTTTCGCTGATACCCAGCCCAAGGCTGCTCACTGTCTATCAGAAAAGTGCTCATGTCTTTGATGTAAAGCACGTCCATATTTTGGTTAACAAATGTCTTTACTCATTATTTTGTCAGTTTGTGACATCCATTTCACTCAGGGCATAGCAATACCCAACAAACCAGGTTAGTGAGCAAAATCTGTCAGAAAGTCTGATGACTGACTTAGAGAAGACTACGGCTCACAAAGCTCTGAAACTCTAGAAGCATTATCAGCTGCTGAAATCACTTCAAAGTAATCTTCTGTTCCAAATTAGAGTGCATCTTTGCAGCATAATCAAGTAATTTAATTTACAGCCATAGTTATTATTTATGGCTTATCATTCATATATTATAAGTAGTTTGCTGCAAACTACATTTGTAATGTTGATAGGTCCATTAACATACATAATTTAAATCAATATATTTTAAAAACTTGAACACCCATAATGGCCTGCTTAACAATCACCGTGACGCCTTTAAAATGTAGTCAAAAGCACAGTGATTGTCCCACAGGCTGTTTGCATTATAGCATATACATCAATTTGCAATAGCAGCAATAATATCACTTAACATTTTGTTAAAATATGCCTCTAACATAGAATAAAAACATCAAAAGAAGGAAGGAAGGAAGGAAGGAAGGAAGGAAGGAAGGAAGGAAGGAAGGAA
>JAOXJM010000012.1:10223754-10237246 GCA_026413425.1 Tringa solitaria
GACTCGATGATCTCTGAGGTCCCTTCCAACCACCACAATTCTGTGATTCTATGATGTCCTGAGAAATATTATGGGATCACAATATGGCACGATTTAAGGAAGGGATTCAATCTCCTCTATTGCACTTGCCACACGGTATTTTTATAAAAATTCAGTATAAATGAACTGTGCACTGGACTCCTTAAATGTAATTTAATGGCAAAGAGCCATTTCTGAGTGTAAACTTCCATCTCCATTACATCAGAAAACAATTTATCAGAGGACTAATAGCCTGAAAGACATTGAACATTTCAGAATAAAAAGGCTGCTAAGCAAGTTGCCCAGTGTCTCTATGAATTTCTGTTGATGGAAGATTTTTAGTACAGATGAGGCAACATGTTTCAGAAATTGTTTAGCAAGAGAGGTCCTTCAGTCTTCCTGCCACAACCATGCTGAAATAATGGCTTAGGTGCAGCTGATCCTTGAGGACAGAGAATGCAAGTCAGCTGATTTCTTGAGGTTTCTTATAAAAGATTCAGGGTTCCACAATTCTGTGATCTTTTTTCAAAACCAGCCAAATTAAGCAGGAGAAATTAAGATAAAAAATGACAAGGCAGAACTCTCTAGAAATAGAACAAATTTCCTAATAATTTCTCTGGGATTTTTTTTTAAGTTTAGTGTGGATATCACTGAGAAATTATCTTTCTTTTCTTGCATATTTATGGTAACGCAAATATCATGGTGTTGATGTATATGTATGCTCATTTATTTTTATATATGGCATGTTCTCTACTCAATGAATTCACTCGTTAATTTTCTGTATGGCAGTATATAATTCATTAGATGTTTTTCCCTCCTGCAGAGATAGATATCTCTGAAGAGACATTTATCACTGATTACCGCAGAAAACACTCTTGAATTGTGAGCTGTGTACTGAGTTTCTCTTTCTTTTGATTTCTTGACTTACTCTGTTTCATACATAAAAGTTATTCCCAAGACAAAATCTCCATGTTGCCCTTCATTTAATTGCAATTGATTATTAGGTTCAATTCTTTTTCTGCTATTAAAGATGCTGCATTAATTTATTAACATTTCCAGTTATTTATAGACACTATGCTGCAACTTGTTATTTTATCTTGAAGAGATTATGACTCAAGAGACTTTTACTATTTATTTAAACAGATATTTTACTAAACAAAAAGAAATTAAGAAACCATCTG
The DNA here is from genome assembly GCA_026413425.1 of Tringa solitaria. Lineage (NCBI taxonomy): Eukaryota > Metazoa > Chordata > Aves > Charadriiformes > Scolopacidae > Tringa > Tringa solitaria. The sequence continues at coordinate 10,224,954 of JAOXJM010000012.1, forward strand.
TTGCTTGTAGGTGGTGTTTTTTCCTTGTTAAATGGAGTATATGTGTGTATATTGTGAATATACAGTAATACATATGTATATATAAATAAAAGTAGAACACCATTCTGCATCATGAGCTTAAAGGCTGATATTTCTGTAGCTGTTTGTGGAAATTATATTTGATATTGATAGTTTGATTCAATGCACATGAATTGCATGGTCTTGATGGACTTTATCCCATCATTATAGGGTATGTACTACAACATCCTTGCTAAGCATGGGGTAGCCTGATTCAGGTAGAGGACGAGTTGGCTGTTGGGTGTTCTGGGGAAAAGAGGTGGCAGGGTTTGGGGTGGTGCAGGTTGGAGTCCACTGCAATGTAGTCATCGATGATATGTTGCAAGTTTAACATTCCATCAGAACTTTTTTGTGATTTAGTACACGTTGTCTCAGCTGCTGTCTTCTCTAAAGTATCTTCCTGTCATCAGGGGTACCTATGTATCTTCTAAGGATGAGATTTTTCCTCTGGGGTTCCAGTCATCGACTGGCATATTATAACCTATTTATGTCTCTCCAGGGTCACAGTGTCAGATTTCTTGCCAAAAGGATTGATCAAAAATGTTGCCGAGAAGCCACAGCGTCTCACCAGGAGTCATGACTTGCCTGGTAGTCACCACACTCAATTGTTATTTTCAGGTTAAGAAGAGTAAGATTATTACAGTTTAACCCTCCCCACAAAAATCTACCAAAACAGCATGGTGTATCAGTGATTTTGGATGCTGACCACTGCCTAGAATACCTCAGAATCAACAACAGCTAGAAGGTGTTCTGAAAGAAGATCCTTATGAGAGGCTGTAATGAAAAACATTCCTATGGCCAGTATCTTACTGCTACGGTGTGCTTTGGTCCCATACATCCAGTAGAGGCCTATTTTGGACGAAATGGATAAAACAGAGAAAAACCTGTTTTGTCACTCATCTGGTTCTGCAGTAAGACTTGGCTCATTGGGCAGCACCTTTTAATGATCTGTCACTCCTTTTGACTTGCCTCCCATCAGTCTGCAATTGCATATGGGCAAAGAGTAACCTCCCAGTCCTCAGCTGGATACAATGGGCAAAATTTTGCTCTGAACTTTCATCAGTGGAAAATGTTTAGGAATATCTACATCTTCAGAAAGGACCTGATACATAATGAACTACTCAGGTCCAGTAATATGTTCTATGGGCCTCAGAAAAGAACAATTATTATCTCCCTCATCTTTTACTCGCTCTATACCCTAGACATGACTCCAGACAGCCCACTCCTACACTAGTGAGATGTTTGCCTCCTGCCCTTGATACAGAGGGAGTGTCCCCCATCCCACATCTCATTTGGATTGCCAAACAAGCTGTAAGGCCAGGAACAAAAGGTCTTCTTTCTGTCTGATTTTCTGTGAGCGTGTTGTATTCAGTAGTTTCAAAACTCTACATATTTTACCAGCATTAGCTGGATTTATCGCCTGTGACTTCATGCTCTTCTTCCAGGAATTAGCTCTTTGAAGTGCTTTCCCAGAGAATATTACAACTGAGATATGTCAGTTCCATTGTAAACTTACTGACACAGCTCTATCTTTTCAGATAGACAAAATGACCAGTTCCCAGGCTGCCAGAATGTAAACTAGTTTCTTAAGCATGCACCAGATCAGTATAGTAAATGTCTTTCTCTGCTTTGGAGACTCCACAGGCAAAAGTTTAGAGGAAAGGAAGAAAACTTGTCAAGCAAATGTCGTTGCTCGAGGACATGGTGCTCAAGGAGCTGTAAGTGTGCAACACTGGGAACCTATTTAGTACAGCACTGACTTGATTGTAATTAAACAATTATTTAGAAAATTCAGTCACATATGTAAGTGCTGTCATTCTCTTGCTTAAAGATTAACACCAGATTACAAAAAGCGGCAGCCCTTCATGCCTCCTAGTGAAGCTAAGCTGTTAGACTGAAATGGAAAGGTAGTGTCACAAAACAGGGACCAAAGCGCTGCTTGTTGATGAGTAGTCTTTCTGGGAGAACAGGCTTTGGGTATGGTGACACCCAATCTATTTATTTTAGTCAGTAGTCGTTAGTACAAAAATCATGAGCAGCAGAGGGAGTTAGGAATGGAGCCCTGATAAGTTCTAAAACATCAATCTCCATCTTATTTTATCTATTAGCCATTGTGCCTTGCAAAAGGAAATGAGAAAATTCCCTTGCAGACAATGAGAAAAGACACCTCTCCCTCTCTCTAGATGGCTCTTTGAAAGCAGCTTTTCAGAAGGTGATTCACATCCCAGTCTTCAGTTTAGTTTAAAGAATAAGGGGGCATTGGCTTATCTTCATGATTCCAACCTGAAGGACTAAATTAACAACTTGGATTCTTGCACTAAAAGTTACTGTCTTGACATATCTTCTGCTTCATCTCAAAGTGCCTGTGGTTTTTGTGTATTTGGTCTGCCATTGTAGAAATAATCATAAAACACTCCAGCAAATTGAAAGAAATAATGAAAAGACAACCCCAAAAGACACATTAACAGGATGGTATTGAATTATGCTTCTGGGTCTGAACAGCTGAATAAAGTGTCAAGCTGAATAAGACCATTTGAACACTGGCACTTTGCAGGGTAAACTCACTCCTTTAAAGAGGGAATAAATATCACTAAAAATGTTCGAATGTTTGTTTTCAGAGGTGATAGATGATGTTCTTTGTATCTCAAGACACTTACAGAGAAGTTAGAAAAATGGAAAACATTCACAGATTTGAAAACTGTTAGGAATTCAGTCTTGATTTTTATCTGAAATAATCCCAACATTGTTTAACATGGATTTGCTACTTGTGTAGCTGCCCTTTGTATTGCTCTTACTGATAGCATCATTGTTCCCATAAAATATATTGCATTTTGCTCCTTAATGATTAGTCACTCTACTTTCCTATTAACAAAAGCAGCAAGTGGGATACTAGCTTTCCTCCCTGCTGAGCAGAACATTTTATGTAGTTTCCTTACAATAGATGGTAAGTAGAAATAGAGACTGGTTACTGTGAATTGCTGCTATGGATACGAGTCTCTTATCTCTGTCACTGTTCTAAGACTGCATGGAGTGCTTGTTAGCACATTAACTAAAAGGCATTTAATAATGAATATAGCTATATCACATTAAACTCTACTGCCCATCTTGTTAGGTTATAGCACATTCTGCAGAAACAGATGGCAAAGGTCCATTTTCCCTGTAAAATATAAACTTCAAACTAAGGCATACAAAACCTTTAGTACAGATGTTACTAAGAGCTGACAGCCTCACAAGGGGCATAAAAAAGGCCAGAAATGACTAAAGAAGCATTTCACATACATATAAGCCTTTGCCAACAATATATCAAACATTTTCAAATCACTCATTAAACAAAATTTGGAGGAAATGAACTTCTGATGCTCTTTGTATAGTATTTCTTATGCTATTGCTGGCATATACATAGACCAGTGCTATTTCATTATAGAACACTGAATGGCGCATCCATTTCTGTGGCTGTCAAAAATCTCAAACATAAAAGCAGTGGGATGAACAGACAAATGAAATCAATTTAATTCAGCAGCATAAGGGCGTGGGTTGTACTTCTTACCAAGATTAAATAAATGGGCGCTTAAATGACTGGTGTGTGTGAAAGGACTTGATTTGTTTCACATACTCTCAGTATTGTGTCAGCAACGTATCTCATATGAAGGATAACAAAGGAAATAACTCTTGCATTTGTTATTTGACTGTGGTAGAAATACAATACCACAGTTACTATTAGTGAAAAGCTCTTGATGTCATTCTGCAGCGCTCTCTCATTCTTCTTTCCTTTTAGGCTCCATGGAGGTGACGTTTTCAAAGACCTTGAACCTTCAGTCATATAAACTAGCCAAGTGGCTACTTCCATATGTAAACTGTGCACTAGCACACAAAAAAGCATGTCTTAAAACTGTGAGCGCCTTCTCTAGACAGCTTGAAAAAATCCGAGCTTAAGTGACACGTACACTGAACGTTTGTGCCCAAAGAACACTTCAGCCAGTGTTGTTTTAGTACCAAACCATAAGCACAAAGAATTGTAAAATAGAAGCAATGGAAGATAATATATAAGATAATATTTTGCAGGACCAGGAAGTAGCATACTAATACTTAACTTTATGGAGTACTGTATACTCTCTCTTCACTCTGTTGAGTTACACAGCTCTTACAAAATAGAATTTCAGGACCTTTACAGGTTCTTATCGGATAAGAGACTGCTATAAGGAACAAGATCACTGCAATCTGGGATGATCCAAAGTCTATTTAAATCTCTTGAAAACAGGTGATGACTGGTCATACTGTATCTCAGGCACATGCTTCATGTGTATGAGATTCTTAATTGAATATAGATGTTTTGCCAGGGAAGGAGGCACATGAGTGATTTGCTTAGTCAAGGTCTATGAGAAAAATTAGATTATTCTGTCAGCACATAATGGTAATTATCTAATGTTGCTTGGCTTCTGAAGCATTTCCTTGTAGCTTGAAGTAATTCAATACTAATTCACTGAATACATTGAACAGGAATATTGTGCTATTAAATTAACTTAAATAGCTTTGTAGCAACCCGGCAGCAACTCAGCTGGCATTGCATAGATCATCGGTTATCCCTGGTGTCCATACAAACTGATGTGTTTTACTGGGACTTCTGTTGCTGAGGCTGCATTGGTTTAGTATGAGCTACTGAAATGTGAGATTAATAATCCTTATAGTCCACTTTTTTTCCCTTGGGCAGCTAATGAAACAATTAAAAAAATAAAATATGATTTTTCTTCCCTGGATGTTTGATCTCACAATAATCTTTTTCATACTGAAATATGAAATGATCATAAAAACAAGCTTTGTTTTATACTCATTGAGTAAATTTTGAGACTATCCCTGAAGAAATTTAATTACCTACCCTACAAGCGGCACGTGACAAGCACAAGTGCAGACCGCCAGATGCTGCACAAATACAAGCTTTGCTTAAAAGCTATCAGAGCAGGAAGATTTGGATTTTATTTACTTTGACAATTTATGCCTTGACTCAGTTCTCCCAAGTACTTAACAAATGAGACATTTCATAGATTTCTTTTGGAGTAACCACATGCTAATATTCATAGATAAATGTCTGCTGAGAATACATTCACAAACACGTTGCATTTTGATGGAAAGCTTCATCAAACAAACCCGTGCCTGGGAACTCTTGCTACGTGCATGATCCATGATTAATGGGCAAGTGAGAACGGGCCTTGAATGCTGTGAGCGGTTCTTAATAAAGAATGCTACAAATAATTTATATTAAGAGGGGAATTTATTATCTGGCATTGTTCAAGAATAATCCTTACTAAATCCAGAAAAAACAGGCTGTCATGGCTCTGAGAGCAGCCCCATGTCAGGGGTTTTGCTGCTGCTGCCTCGGGGCTGCGGGTGTCCCTGGGCTACAGGAGAGGCTCCTGGCTGTCCCCAACCCCAGGGAGATGCCTGACACCCAAGGCTAGGGCAAGTGGGAAGAAACAGTGTTTTTCAACAATATTTTTCAAGATTTAAAGACTTTATTTAAGAATTAAACAAAAAAAAAAAAAACACCAAAAAACACTAAGAGCACCAGAGGAATTCCAGATAACCACATTTTATTTAAGGCACTGGTAAAGCATTCAGATTTGTTTCACAACTAACTCAACCACTGCTAAACCCCACAGAAATGAAAGTAGTACCTCAGAGAGTCAAGTGACTAAAAGATTAATTAAAACTGCTGGTTCAAAGTTGCTTTGAGGATTTTCATCACAAAAAAAAAGCATTATAAAATCATCCAGTGTGGGGAAAATCACAACCCCACTTCATCGATAGCAGCAAACCGTTCACGTCTGAGATGGGCCCAATGATGAAACATTTCCATGGAAGGAGTGTGGTACAAAGTTAGGTCCTTCAGGGACACAATTCCTCTGAGAAACGCCGATCTGAGTGCCACGCTTCTTATCGCTGGACTGGAGAATACTCTAAAGAAAAATAACCCATTGTCTCCTCAAAATGTGTGTTTTGAAAAATATTTATTACAAAAGCACAGAAGAAGAAATAGAATGTATTGTGTCAGTGAATTTGAGTCATTTGAGTGTATGGTACTAAAATCTTGTCTTGTTAGAAGTTGAGTTGTTATAGATGCAATGGCAAAATACCCAACAGATAAATAAAAGCAACAAATAACTGAAGTGTCCCGAAATAAAATTATATGAACTGTTAAGCCAGTTATATAAAAAGTTAAAATTAAGTGCTGTATTCCTCCCCCTCAATGCTCCTGGAGAAAAAAGACCTTTTCATCATTGCATGTTTGTTTTTCACAGGTTTTGAAATGATGAATAATGATGATTGTACATGCACAGCAATTATGAAAAAGGTAAGATAATCATATCTATAGGAAGTGTGTGTTGGAATGACCATGGAATCAGTATTAGATATAGGGAAAAACAAAGAGCAAGGAAAGAATCTGTAACATTAAAAAAGGGGTGAAGAAAGAAATAGAAAGGAAAGAACACTATTTTCATTATTAAACTAGACTTTGGGATGACTTAGCAAGATGGATACTGGCTAGTCACAATAACAGTGATTAAAGAGGTATCTCCTCACCCACATCAGCGCTGGCTCTTGCTGCCCAGAGGCTCTAAAGGTAGCTGGTGCTCAAGACACCATCAGGACTTGGCAGAGAGCAGAAGCAACCACAGACACTCATGTACCATAGTATTTTTCAATCTGATCCCGTTATTCAGTTAAACTGAGTTTGGAAAGGCTTGCTTTAGGCTCTCAGATGTGCCTGAAGATAAGACATAGCCTTATCTTATTACCTATTATTAGTAACTACATATTTGTAAAGAGAAAAATAGGAGGATTTCTATTAGGTTTAAAACACCTAACAACCATTTAATCAATGTCTCTCTAGAAAATTCCTTCATTATATTATTTTAATTCATGCAATTTAATTAACATCAGTTCCGTGAGCTTATTGACCCATATTCTCATTTTGAAAACTGTTCTGATAATCCATGATAAACAAATAAGAATTATTTGCTTTTACCGAAATTCCTCTCACCATCTCTCAACCATTTCTGATCGTGACTGTTAGTAAAAAGGACTTGTAGTTAATATATGAGAATTAGAGTTTCTTCTTTTTGTTCATGTAGATAAAACCATTTCTATTGAAGGAAGAGGCATTCTGCTACAAGCTTTCTAAATACAGAAATACGAAATATTCATAGCTGAAGTAACTGTTTTTAGTTATTTGGTTTCTTTTTTCTTTTTTCCATTTCCTTAGGAATCAAATTATTCTAATTAAGGACTGCACTGATTTTACTTGGATCTAATTGCAGTATTTCCTGAGACAGGGCAAAATCATGTGAGAAAAGAAGTGAGAGGCTCATCAAGAGCTGGATGGATGTGAAAAGAAATGGATATTAAATTCAGCTTTTTATGTTCTGTTTTCCACTGATTATAAATTACTTTTCAATCAACTCAAAATACTTCTATTATGCCATACAATGAAAAGAAAGAGCAAATGTTACAGAAAAGAATGTTCTACTAATAGAAGAATACAGATTCATTTTAACGATTCTTTTTTGCTCACGTATTTCGTGTAAATCCGTAGGACTCCTGTGCTATAAAGCTTTCAAGGTAGGGAATTCTGAAAAGAAGAAAATGAATAAGTTACAGATGATATTCAGAAATTTCTGAGGTATTCTTTTCCTAGGTTCATTTTGCTTTCAGGCAGTTTTATTCTGGAAGCTACTCCTCACAAAAGAATGCAGATGGGGAATAAAACCCCTAGCTTACCCCTAATACGTATATATGGCTACAGCCACATATAGATGAACTACAGCCCCTCAGAAAGGTGCCTTTAGATAATTTTGTGAAAATACTGTCTTCGTGGTGGTCAAAAGTTGAAAAGAATATTAAATAAGGATCTTTCCTTAAGAACCTTAATTAATGTATTTCTTAAGAAACAGAAACATCACTAAGTTGTTGTAGAAATCAATGGTACATCCACTTTATTACCATTGTGTGCAGCTCTATTTCCTATTGGGAAGGGGATGCAGCCAAGCTAGTCATGATACAAAAAAGGAAGAGGAACATGGTCCCTAGCACTTCCTGGTTTCAAAGAGTGATGACTGCAGAGAGGTACCCTAGAGTCAACTCACGAATGGGGCAACAAGAGAAGCATTATTCACAGCTTCTCATAATACAAAACTTAAGGGACACCCAGTTAAATTATTAGGTTACAATGTTAAAAAGAAAATAATTACTTTTTCAGACAATGCATAGTGAAATTGATGTACTCGGACTTTGAGGATGCTGTGACAGTCAATAAGATATAATTGCATTCAGTCCAATTCATGGAGGACAAATCTAACAGTGAGTATTAAGTAGTAAGCAGTTTCTGGATGCAACTTTGGCTCAAGATATTCCCAGACTACTATAAGCTGCAAACTGGGAGAACACATGCAGAAAAAAAAATCATTTAATCCATAGTTTTCTTCCCATCACTTTTTCCCCTGCATCCACCACAAATTCCTGCCAGTGAAAGACTGATCACCACCTGGGCTTATCTCAGAATTGATATTGAACAGCATTATTGTTCTTATCTGCAAAGTTATTCCCAGGTGAACACAAACCAAGACTGAAGAAGTGAAGATGCTCATGCCTACCGTGAGCCGATGTGGCTGCAGTAATCTCTAAACATTGTCATCCAGGACATTAGGAAGTTCAGTTCACATTGCACGTAAATAATATCTTTATGAAAGGACTAAAAATGCATGTGTAAAAATAAAGCTCTTTGGAGATGTGAATTAAACAGTGTCACCTTGGCAAGCAAATATTTAGAAGAATGGAAAAAACCTGCAATGTTATCCACACATTTATGTAAGCAGTAAATGCAGTTTATGGGCGGATGTTATCATAACCTATGCTCACGATCACTTTGCTGTTCTCTGCAATTGCCAGGGCAAAACATTTTGCAAGAACATAAAGATAATGGCACAGTTAAATTTAGTTGACTATTTTAATCTTAAAATTCAGCCTCTAAACACATGTAATTGATAGTATATGAATGAGTCATGGAAACTTGCTTTTTATGAAGAAAATTACTAATGTTCAGATCTGGCTTTTTTCATTACTTTTTATATCACTAGTTTCCTTCCAGAATGCAGCTTAGTGATCATTGATCCACAACGTTTATAGTAATTTAAATGTATTTCAGATGCTGGGTAACATGGCTCCTGCCATTTCAAAATGTTCATGAGTTTCCAAGCTATTCTACTTCCATTGTTGTTCTTTATGAGAAGGACATTAATTACCAAGTCTTTAATGATGAACTCCTGCTTTCCTCAGGCTGGGGTGTATCCCTTTCACAGCCAGCTTGCCAGGTCTTCTGCACTGTGCTTCCAGTCCAGCACAACTGGGAAGGTTATCTATGACCAGCAAAGAAAAGGCACTGAGACCAAAAGGCAAAGGAGGTTCTGGGAGATCAACAAAAGCACCTTGATGAGCTTAGGCAGCAGCTGATGTTGTGACGTCCCGCAATCTCTCCCCTACCCTGCCTTGCAAGGCTGCATGGTCATGGAGAATTGTGTTAGGTGCATACTTCCAGTTATACATGCCTTTTTTTGCTCCTTTTGGAGACAGGTAGAAGCAAGCAGAAAAAGAGGACAAGTTTACATTCAAATATTATTTCAATTAACTTTTGAAATGACAACCTGAACTTTCAAAAATGATGATGACTGTTCTCAAGCTGCACTCAGCCAGCAAATCATTTGATGCCAGGACAGCCCCATGGGACTGCCAGGAGGGCTGGTAGACAAACGGAGTGGCTTTTGGGTGGAAATGAGCCAGCCACAGCCAGTGGGACTAGTCATGGTGTTGTCATAGGACCCTGAAAAGCCTCAAACTGGATGGAAATAGAGGAAGCCGTGGAAGCTGTTATTTCATGCATTCACATAATCTTTGAGATCCCCTTCTTTTTAGTTATTTAGCATATGTGGAATGTTACTCATGTTGACCACATGAAATATCTGGTGTGCAGCTCATAGGGGCAGAAATATTGCCACACTTCAAGTATGCAGCAAAACGCTCCCATTGCCATACCTGCATGAGAACTGGGAAACCAGCTCTGTCCTCATTTACAATAGTACACATTTCAGAGACATCTCCACTGGTTTCTATGAACAAGAATTTGGAGCTAGACACTCAAAAATTACCCCTTCCTGGCTAGAAAAGAAACACAAATGCATTTCCAGTAATTTAAATAGTTACCAGCATGTAGCCATACATGTTTCTGAGAAATGGATTTGAACAACTGCATTAAATTGATTTAATTAATTCATCAGCACAGGAGTCAGCCCGTGGTCAGAGTGTCACTTGACTTTGAAAGTGCCAACTACAAATTCATATCACTAATTGGCACACAAAACTGTAAGTCTTCTAGCAAGAAGTCTGTAGTCCAAAGCACCAAACTTGTATCGCATGTCTAGAAAACAGCAGGTGTAGTAAGTGTGTATATATATCTATGGAAGGAGAGGACATCAGACAGGTTGCTACAAGAGACGTATGGCAACTTTTAGGTTTTTTAAAGGAAAAAGTAACTTAAGGAATGGAATAAATAGAAAATGGGAGGAAATCAAATATGAATTTGCTACAGCTAACTGTGCTAGAAAATCCAGCATCCTTGTTTGATAACACTTGATCTCTATGGCAAAGAGAGAGCTATATGTGCTTGAATTAGTGCAAAACACTTGGCATGTGCTTGTCTGAAAATGTGAGTTGGGCAGAGAAGATGGGGATTAGTATAAGCAGTGTAGAACAAAAGCTGAAATGGCAGGCAATCCTATTCAGGGTGGAGGAAGATATCAGAGGAATTCCTCAGGAATCAGTCTTGAGACTAATCTTATTTAACCGTAATCATGAATTAAATTCAAAAGGCCTTGGTCTAGTCATGTAGGAATTTACTAATGAAACCTGCTGATGACACAAAGTCAAAAAAAATCATCCTTATGAAGGGATTTGTTGTGTAAAGAAAATATAGTCTCATGGCACTTGAGGATCAAAATGTGATTAAACATAATGTGAGAGGGAAATCCACTGAGCAAAGGGCTGCTACTATAAACTTTGGCAATGAACCAAAGTGCCATCCTTGGACGTTCCAAGGCTTGGCTAGACACAGCTAAAGCTGTCATTATCCAGGATGGCAAGAGTTTCCCTCTGAGAAGACTGGACCAGGGAGCCAGAGATCTTTTCCAGCCACATTTCTATGTTTCTGTGAGAATGAATGAGAGAATGAAAGACTGGTGAATTAGTCACATCATGGACTATGAACTGCCATTGCCACTCGGGCAAAGAACTTGAAGTCCCAGAAGGTATTTGGTGAGGTATTTCCTGTAGAAATAAGAAGTGATTTAAGAAAATGCGGGTTTCCAAGGGGGGCATTTTATACAGCTGTAGTAACCTGTGCTCAAGAAAGTCTACTTTAAATTTAAACAGAAGCTGAGAGAGAAGGATAGAACTACAAGTCAGCCAGGATTTGAGGTGCATCTGCCTAGACCTTACAATTCTAAGAAGCGTGTCATAACAGATCAAACGTTTGTGGGGTTTTAAACACAAAGTCAAGCTTTAGTGGAAAATAATCTATACCAATTAACATTTGAAAAAATAAGTAAGATAAAATAGAAGAACAGGAAACCTAACATAGAGGGAATTCAGGAGTGGCTGCAGCCTGGACTGCAGGATATGTTGCAATGTTATGGTCTCACTTTTTTTTTCAAAGTTGTGAATAATGTAGGATTTAAGAAACTCCATCATGCTGATGCTCTGATAGCATATAAGGAGGAAATAGAGAGTCAGAATTTTCAGCTCTCAAGAAAATCACATTGCACAGACTAACTATTTCCCCCAGAAAAATTTCACAATAGCCCAGGGCAGTCTACAAAGGTTTTAGTAAACCTGTACATATTTCTTGAAAAGGAGAAAACTGGCAGACAAATGGCTGATTTGACCTTATCATTTGGAAAGGAAATAGTTAGTGTTAATGACAGCATGTTTCATCTTACTATACATGCTGTCAGGTTTACATGCAACCCTGCGACATGCCAATTTAAAACTTTCAAAAATTGCTGTTCTTGAAATTTCTGGGTTCTCTCTTCCTTGTTGGTGTCAAGCCAGCTGTCCTGCTGTAAATCTGCGGCTTTTCTCCATGCATATTTTGACCAAAAGTTCTTAAATTGACCCAAAAAACATAGCCTTAGTCT
>JAOXJM010000012.1:10237256-10262209 GCA_026413425.1 Tringa solitaria
AAAGCTTCTTTTTTTGGGGGTGGGAGGGTGAGGTGCAGAGGGGGAGGTGAGTATGAGAGTGACTCAAAACAAGTCAAGACTAAGGAAAGCTGAATTCATAGTTAAATAACAGGGCTGGGATTCAGAAGGTCTGGATTATATCCCGGACTGCCACAGACTTCCTGTAAGATCTAAGCATACCTGAAATATTCAGTTTTTCTCCTAGGAAAAATGTGATTCGTTCTATCAAGCTAATAAACTGGGAGAATTTATTAACTGATATTTTTCAAGCACTTTGACACACTTGTTTGAGACAATATAGAGCTGCAGAAGATTAATATAAATTATATTTCATCACTGTTCATAGCAGGGTGTCTACACCTGGAACTCATTCTGTTTCTTGGCAGGAGTCTAAATTATTCATGCACTGCAGATTTTTAACATGAAATATTAGCAAAATCTTATCTTTGACTTGATAAAATTAATTTTATTTGATTTCTCTCTTCATCATTCATTCTTCAGTCCTTTCTCTTGAAGCCACTAAAATTTTCCTACATTTGTACTTTACCAATTGCTCCTGTTCTAAAAAACTTCAACTTGTAGCTTCTCTAGGGCCTCAGGCAGGATTTTATACTATCCCTACACATGGGCACAGAGTGACAAATCTTTCTTTCTGGTTTAAGCAGCCTCTGACCCCCTTTTCCGATGCTCATTCCTTTACCTACACCAACTCTCAGCATGCCAAATTAACCATTTGCCAGGCAGCATGGTGAACCAGAGCTGGGAATCGCTCTAAGCTAAAAATAATCATACTTTGCAGGGTGGTTTTCTTTTTGGATAGATAGGCACAAGGTATCAGAGAGAGAAGGTCCCTTTGCCAAGGTATCAGAGAGGTCAGATTGAGTATCAGCACATCTCCTGTCTGTGCTAAAATACTGCGATTCCCTTCCCTTGCCGGCTGGACCAGGAACTTGAAGAGAAGTTTGCTCTACACCAGCTATCTGCTGCTGGTTTCCAGGAGAGAGACAGAAACCAACCCTTAGCTCCCAGCTCCACGCCAGTGAAACTAGTCTAACAAATAATGTGAATTGACAGACCCTGCAGTACCATAAACAAAACAGTTTGATTGCGTAATTAACTGCCTGATCACAGCCTTGCTCCTTCCCAACAAAACCAGTTCAATTGCCCTTTCCATCTCCACACAGAAGAAAGCTGCTCCTTTCACAAAATCACTCAGAGCTGGCAATACCTGGGGTATGTTGCATTATTTAAATTCCGGATGTGACTCTCAGAAATAAATACTATGAGCTGAAACGCACAAATACCGCCAATATGCTCATGATTTATTCATGAATGGAGTAGGATATGAATGGAATGGGTTCCTAACACTATGTATTAGGGAAAGGGATATTAGTCAAATTAAGTAGCTTTGTTCCAGTTTCACCACCTGTGATATCACCTTTAGATCTTTTTATGGCCTCCCAGGGAGAAAAAAGCTTTGAATCTGGCAAAAAAAAGGTATGTATGTTTTGAAAAGTATTCATATCATGATGCAAAAGGTTTTAGTAAAGCATTTTCAAAAGGACATGACAGATGAAAGCAGGATTATGTGAATAAATGTATAAAATGGGCAATATTACATGATTTCAAGGACAAAATTTTCCTTATTGGAAAAAGAGGTATCATAAGGTGTTTTCTTGCAACAGCAAGAAAGAAAGAGGCAAGTTTTATAACAGACAAATGGCCACAACAAGGCTTCCCAGCTTGCAGGAGCATATGAAAATTTTGGATTTTGGGTCCTGTCCCTGAAGAAGGAGAAAAGCAAGGGAAGGCAGAAAGAAGGTAGCGCTTTGGGCAATCTTAAAACTTTATCTCAACATCATAGGTTAATTCCACCTTGGATGAAATTGGGATGAAAACAATCAAGGAAGACTTTTATTCTTAAATACAGTCCACTGATATTTTGCAAATTTATCTCTTGCAAATCTGTAAATTTTATGAAACAGTAGAGCCTGATGTGTGTGATGAAGCTTTCCATTCCTCTGGGAGTGGAAATCCTGAAAAAAGCATCACTACATCACAGCGTTTTCCTTTGCGTAAGCAGCCTGGAAACTGCTATCTCAAGGGCTGGGGAAGGGGAAGAAACATCTTCCAGTGATCAGCAACAGCAAGAAAATCTCCTGGTGTGCAGTAAAGTAGCATGGAGAAACACAGAGAAATGCCTGAGCCCAGAGGCTAGAAACCAATAAGGAAATGCAATGTCTTAGTTTGGAAACTTTAGACTGCTGCAAGTATTGCATTATATGGCATAGAAACATTGCACTTAGAAAATGCTCGACAACGGTAGCTGAAAAGAAAGTTACCCTTCAGAACAGACAGCCTACAGTGGGGTGGGAGTGGGAAAAAAATCAGTCTTAGGGGAGTGTTACAGAATAGTTAAAGTGCAATACAAGGAGCTGAGTGTTGGATGTGTCTGGGTATAAATTGTGAATTCTTTGGGTTAGAAAGAAACCAATCAGAGGTTGTTCAGTAACGATGTTTAGATGTGTTTTTCCTGAAGTGTTTGGTGTAGATGACTATAAGATCATTGATTTGATCTTGTCTGCCACTCTGTGCTATCTATGATATAGCAATGCATTCAGAAATGTTTCTAAATAGGTAAACTAACAAAAAAGCCCTCTTGAAAACTAGCAGACATACACATGATACTCAGTTTATAACAGATGGCTGCAGTGTTTCTCACTGTTTTACACTGATAATTTCCCTTTGCAGGGACATCTCATAGAATCCAGTTGAATGATTCTTGGAGTAAAATGGTATTTGAAGCCAATTTATTAGACTGACAAAAGACAGACAGTCAGCCCTCGCAAGTCCACATGGTTGTCTGTTCCTGGAACACTGATTTTGTTCATAGGCAAACGTCTGTTTTTCAGTCACTGATATTGCTGTTGACTTGGAAAAAGTCACAAGCTCTAGATTTCTTACTTTTCTTCATCAAAGACCTGACTTTAACAACAATTGCCTCATTTGGATGCTGTGAGACTTACTACAGATCCTTAAGTATTTTAAATGAGCTGTACCATTCTCAAGTACAATTATTAATTGCACAGAAACTTCTGCACTAATTCAGTCTCCCACGTCAGCGATTTGCATCCCATTTTTTTCAGTGTCCAGTCATCACTTCTGGGGTTTGTTAATGTGGTACTTAACCACCATGTGATAAATCACAAACAATATTGCTGTGTGGGGAAGAAAAGATGAAAGAAGCTATGTATGAGAAACAAGGCTGTAGGAAGAAGCAGGAATTACTGTAAATGTCATTCAGAATTACTCAGCTGTACAGGACTACTATTCTTATTATCCATCCAGAACACACAACAGTTTTAAAAATGGGATTGCACTGGAGGCTAGAAGTAAAATCTCGTGGGCTCATCTCTCCACTTGTTTAAATTCCTCATCTACAACGGCTGACTTTTAAAGAACGGTAAGTGATACTGGGACCTAGACAGACTTGCATAAGTGTTTACTTGTTTAATGTCAGGTGAAATTCAGTTAGAAGCTGGCTCTGAGTTACTATTCACGAAGAAAAGAAGAAACAAAATCTGGCCTAATAGCCCTCTGCGTCTTGGCTGGTCATTCTTATGTCTCAGGAACAGCACAGTGTGTCCTGTATCTTCAAAATCTGAAACTGTTTTTAATTTACTCAAGCTCTCCTCTTCCACTGCAACGTAGTTATAGGCCTGGTAGAATCTATTCCAAGTAGTGCTGCATCAAATCTCTCAAGTTCTTTCTAATTAACTATGATAAGAACCATCTTGATTTAAGTAACTTCCTTGATAATCTCAAGCCATACACTAGATCCATAATTAATAGTCACCTCAGTACTTGAAACACCATGTCAGGAGTTAAAACAAACATTTGCAAGAAGATATCTGAAAAAATAAACAGAAATCTTGAGCAACGATAGCGAGACTTTCTGATGTATGAGCCAGAGATCCCACTGGAACCCATAACTGGAAGGTTGTCCTGCAAGTTTGGAGCTGTCTGAACTGCTGTCCAAGGGCCCCAGCTGAGATTGATGTCCCTTGAAATCACCCGCTGAAATAAGTCAACTAAAGCCTTCAAAAGAGCTCCCTTGGCACTGGTGCAGCTGGTCCAAGCCTTCTCTGTATGCTCTTCTAGTGAGGTGTCAATTTATGCCAACACCAAGATCATTAAGAATGGGTTTCAGACCCCTCTGTGGAAGGCTCTGGTTGGATCTCCTAGGTTCTGCCCATGGCAGCATGGGTGCTCAAGGCCCTTTCCTGTGGTATGTTGACATGCTCTGATCTCCCAGCCCTCTGCCTTGGCACTCGTCCTCTGAGCTTCCTGTTCCAGTCTCAGCGTCCTGCCCTGAGGGGTCTCATGACTGTCTCGTCTCAGCTGTAGCTCTGATCTTGTTTTCCTCCTGCCCTAACAATTCTGAAAATGTATCCGGGGATAATAATAAGGTGGAGACGAATGCCAGCAAGCAAGTATAAAGTAAAGGGAGATAATATACCACATCATAAAATATTCACAGTATTGCAAAAGAAGAAACCACATCTTGGGGGAATGCAAAAGATGAGTTATAAACAGATGCTATAAGATGGGTAAGTATTGGTGAGGGACTCGCCAGATCACGTATAACTTACATAACTGAAACCATGAAGCACAAGCAGGGGATGAATGTGCACTGTTGGTCTAAACTGTGTTTGTGATCAGCAAGATTCCAGAGCAGTTCCTTAAGATCTGCTGATGTTTTAGGAGTTAAATATAGGTTTAAAGCTCAAAATGTACTCAGTTAAATATTTGAATAGGCCTGAGAGAACCTTCCTTTGTAGGAGATGGGCACATATTCCTGGCTGGTACCGAACTGTCACTTGATGGCCCTAGCAGATACAGTAGAGCAGTACTTGAAAATTTGAATATTTACAGCAATAAAACTTTATAATAAACAGATATCACAGAATCACAGAATTGTAGGAGTTGGAAGGGACTTCGGACATCATCTAGTGCAACCCAGTTGCCAAAGCAGGTTCACCTAGAGCAGGCTGGATAGGAACACGTCCAAGTGGGTTTTGAATATCTCCAGAGGAGGAGACTCCATCGCCTCTCTGGGCAGCCTGTTCCAGTGCTCTGGCTTCCTCAAAGTAAAGAAGTATTTCCTGCATGTTCATACACAACTTCCTGTATTCCAGCTTGTGTCCATTAAATATATCCAGATGCTTTTTGGGTTTTGTTCATTGCAGAAGCTGATCTGAAACATATCACAAGACTTATTTTAGAGCAACAATTGTTTTCTTGCAAAAAACTACCAGGACATCTGTGGATCCCACTGGAGTAAGGACTGTACACAAAGCACGGGGCTTTCACCAGCCACAGCTTGTGACAAAAATCTTCCCTGATGGGGTTTCTGCCCTGGGAAGGTTCTTTAGTCCCTGTTACTCAGGGATGTGAAGAACAGATTGAATGAATATGTCAGGAATAGCAGAGACGTAGTTGAGTCTGGGATAGCCAACAGGTTACCTTGCAGGAATATGACTGCATGGATGAAATTTATGGCTTTGCAACGGCAGATGGCAAACTTTAAGCTGTATTAATAAAGAAATAAAGTGTTAACTATTCGCAGGTAGAAAACTGAAGGACAAATTAATGAGTCATTATCAAAAACTGGCAATCTGTTTAGCTGGTTTTGAGCTATACTTTGATGGTTAGCAGCCTGCTGGCTGCTGGGATCATATCATTAGTGAATCATTTGCAATTAAACAGGTACAAACTGGACACTAGTGAAAGAGTGAAAGCCAAAATTGCTGTGTTTTGGTTTGGGAGAATGGAAGAATAAGGCCATACACGGTTCAGAAAAAGATCTCTGATACAGTGGAAATACTTCAAGCCATATGAAAGTTGAGGGAATTTTATTTTTCCGTTACTGATTTTGGCTTTTGAATCACATCAAACATAATCCATCAGCTGACATAGTTAATACCACAGTGTTTAAGTTTGGTAATGAGACCAAGAACCGTGATTTATATTATACGTCTCCCAAATGTATTTTCTTCTTTGCTTATTGGTGTAAAAATGCTTTTTTTGGTCTGGTGGTGTGAGAGGATTTTGCCTTTTCTATCTCAGCAGATGAATCAGTGTTTCTTAATTCTATTCTTTACTCTGAAAAGTTTTTGTTGTGTCATATGTAGAGAGCCAAAAAATTGGCTTCATATCACCTAAATATGTAAAATTTCTACTTAGGAGGACAGAAATGTAAAGCATCAGTTGATAGGTAGATTTGTACCTGAATACCTGAACTTTTCAGCCTGTATAACTTAGCTGTCAACTGGAGCAAAACTACTTAGGTTTTATACACAGTGCACACTTCTGAGAATTTAGCTTTTAGTTTAGCTTCATACAATGGAAAGATCATGCACAACTCCCCATGAAAATGGTCCCCAAGTAGTGATTGACTCAAATGGGATCTTCAGCAAAGCTCTTGACTTCCTATCACCCACCCACCTCATACTACATGTGGCTCCCCCAAACGAATCTTCCCTGCACCCTTCCATCTTCCCAGTATATAATCTTTTTTTCTCAAAGTAAAATCTGGGCTTTGACCTTATTTTATTCCCCAACTTCACATCCTTTTTCTGTATGTTTTTCTTTTAATTTATCATTTTAAGTTAATCTGGTATTTTTTTAAATGTACTAAAGCGGTTGACTGCAAGCTTGTTGTGAAGGTCAGAAGCGACTTTCCACCCTATGAGCCAACCAAATTCTTCAGTATCCAGATTGTCGAAAGTAACTGCTATTTTTTCAACCTGATGACACATTGCATGAGGAAAGTTAAACCCACTCAAAAACATTGCCAAATGCTAATATGAATAATTACAACTCAGAGGAAATAAACTATTCAGCCCAGACATTTGGAGAACATATATAGAAGTACAGTTGTACTATTCGTGGATCAGTATATGAATAGGTAATTGGAAGAACTTTTCTAGGCTGGGGATGAAAGCAGAGCACAACAGAGGGAGAAGATGAATTTAGACTAAAAATCTCTTTATAGTACTCACATTTTCTTCCAAAATTTCTACGTCAAAAGCAGTTTCTGTTCATCCAGGCACAATGGAGCCATGTCAGCCTGAATCTACAGCTGAAACAAGTGACTGAAATAGCATTAATAGAGAGGTTTATGATAGCAATTGACAAAAAATCAGAACCCAATGATTTTTGTGATTCATTTATGTGTTTAAACTCTCAGATTTGGAAAAGTTTATAACTTTTTAATAACTTTTCCAATTTCTTTCCAAAACTTTGGACATATTAATGCCATTAAGAGTGGGAGTGTAGGAAGTATAAGTGCATGGATCATGAGATTTAAACCCTTGGTGGTTTAGACTCATACCATATTACTCTCTCCAAGCCATACAAATAGGAATTTAGAAGTGGCATTTTCCTTAGATGCCATGAGGGTTTTTCAAAAGCTCCCTCCTCTGGTGATTACAAACAACTTTCTAACTTCCAGCCTCAGCTTATGCGATGCCAGTCAGTATTTGACTTTTGTATGGATATTTGCATAGGTAGCAGAACCATAACACCCTCCTTCAGCTAACATTTGTGCATCCAAGAGCAGCTGTTACTCAACATTAAACCTTTTAAAGAAAACCTTCCCCTTCCTCATTAGGCTGTTTCAAAGCATTGCTATAAATTCAGTAGTGAAGCTAGCGAAGATTGTAAAGTGACTATCTTCTTACTGAATGTCATGGGCGTGGGATAATAAAACTAGGGATGACTTGGTTTAAATTAAGATTCAGACTTCACAAGCAGCTGAAAAAATGGGAAAACCTCAACATATCGATAGCAGCACCCACCCCATCAGACTGCCAGTCAGAGGAAATGTGTGTGTGAGGGGCAGCAGCACTTGCTGAACCCATGGTGGGGACATGGGTCTCCCCACTGCAGCCCCTTACAGCTGTCAGGCAGGTTCTTAGCGCAGCCCTCCCCTGGGGCAGGACATGACATACCCCAGAGGCATGATCAGGGCTCGGGATGGACTTTGGGCTTTGCGTTCAGCCAAAAAGGGGATTTATAAATAGGACACTTAGCCGAGATGTTTAAAGTTAGATAGAAATGAACTGGGACTAAATGACAAAACCCCAATATTCCCTGTGTCTTCCACACTGGAGTCAGATCTGGGGCACCAGGACGAGTAACTCAAGCTATACCCTGGGTCAGGTATATCCTGGGCTTTTAAAGGAATTTTGAAAAACTCGTTAACAATATTAATTCCATATGTTACATGACAGAATGGTACTTTCAAGTGTCTAAATTGATAAATTGTTGTTCTAATCCAAGAAATGGGATGTTATGGTCTTTACGGGCAAAATGAAAATGATTCTTTAAAGATGTTGTGTATTTGAGGGAAACAGTATTTTTCTTCATGTTTTTATTGTTGAGAAATAAGGTCAAGTTAAGTGTTTTTTAAAACAGGCCATATGGTTTGGGTACTTATCTGAATAACAGAAGCTAGAACCTGCAAGAATGATTAAATTGTCCAATTCATCACCTGGCTAAGAAACAAAAAACCTCTATAGCACAATTTTCTGTATCACTCAAATTATATTTTAATTTTCAATTTGCTTCTCATGAATACAGCTCTGTATAACAAAATGTCCCCTAGTAGTCAGGATCCATTATTAATTCTATTGTTATAAACTTGCTTACTGATTCCCTCATTATTTGCAGAGCATTTATTTGTATCCTACAGACACCCAGCCAAACCCCAAGGCACTAATTAAGAGCAGGTGAAGAATGTAAGCAGGAAACCAGGGATAAGCAGTGGCTGAGGGCTATGGCTAAATAAAGCCTTTCTGAACAGAGAATTTCACAGCTTAACAGGATTGTGTTGAGAAGCAGTCCCAATTACAAAGGCACCAGCTCAGAAATACAAAAGAGCTTCAATATAAAGCACAGCTCTTCATTTTATTTCTTTTTTTCTTCCAAATCCAATATTCATATTTAATTGCATATCCTAGGGCACTGACTATATTCTGTAGGATAGCACTAGAAAAATATTTATTTTTCCTATGGAAAAAATCTAAAACTAGTTTGATACAACATATATTTACTTATCAAATGGTTTGATACAGCAATATCCTTACATATTAAATGGCTTGATACAATAGTTCAAGCATGTCAGCTTGCTCACAATATATCCCAGCCTAACTGCTAGGGAAAGATGATAAAACACAGTCAATTATAAATGGTAGAACTTAATTAATAGAAAGCATTATATTTTATCCAGTTGGACACATAGGGCCTATTTGCAACTTCGTATTAACTCCATAGCATTGTGCAGTCCAAGGAATCCCTGTTGGTGACTGGAATGACCTCCGTGCTGCCACAGGGTCCCTGCCACACGAGCCACCCCAGGCGGTGCACACAGGCTCGGGAAATCGCTGCTTTTCCTGAACACGGGCTCTCAGGCCTCTCGTGATGCAGGTAGATCTCCTCTTAGACTGTCACTCTGTCACCTAAGGACCAGCCTCTACCTGGGTACAAGCAAACAGAACTGGAATGAGGAGCTGGATTGTCTCTTTCCCATCCTCTCCATAAGGGGTTTTTTCCCTACGCGCTGCCAAGGACAATGACCCCTCCTGGTGACACAGCTTTGTGATAACTGTAGACACAGACGGGAACATTCCCTGGTCTGTGAGGGACAGCAAAATGGCACTCCAGCCTTTGTCTCTGCTGAGTGCTGCTGCCAGGGGAAGTACATTGCCCCATGAGGTGCCACCTCCTGCTCCAAGTGCCCATCTCCCTCGCTGGCCCCACCAGCAGTGCTCCACCGCCAGTCTTGCCCCAGTGGGCCTCTTCCCTGTGCCCGTTCCCATGGCAGGAGCAGACCTGGCCTTTCATTTTTCATGCAACTCAATTCCATTTTAATTGCATTGCTGAGGAACCCTGAGCAGGACCATTTTCAGTTCTGAAAATATGGCCTGTGAGAGCATCCCATCAATCACATAAATAAAAGAAGTTCTGTGCAAAACCATTAAAATTTTTATTCTCTGACTCCTCTTTAGTCCATTATGATGTTATTAACTACTATTATCTCTAATAGCATAAAGATGTAAACACTTATTTGTTCACAGCTTTATATATAACATATCTCAGAGAAGCCTGTTAGGTGACATTAAAAACTGAAAACAAAAAAGACCAAAAGAGCAAAACCAGAAGAAACGTATAGTGAATTACAGTATGAAAAGGAAATCTATTTACACACATTAATCTATACAACATCATAATCTGTACATTTTGTAAAAAATAATCACATTCATTTACATCATCTTTAATTTTTTACCATACTTGACAGATAAAAAGTTATTGATAAAGGTGAAAAAAGAGAATTTCAAAACAATACTCATATTGATGTGCCAGGAAAAAAGAAAAAAAAAAGCTGCAGGTTATCATACACTCACTACAGTGCCTTGGGAAATAAAAGGGGTTGGGGCATTTCAGCCACTGATTTAGTTGACAATGGAAATGTTACAGACAGATTTAACTACATACTGTTATTGGGCAGAACCAAGTTCAACACAGTGTGGTTAAACCATAGCACAGAATGTTCCTTTTAAATGTTATCCTGGTGTACTCTCGTAACACACGTTAGAACACATTATTATTATTTTTCTCATCAACAGAATAGCACTGCATAATAACTTCTGCTATTTGGTTATGGCAGGGTGGTACCGACAGCCCACAGCTTCTATAGGCACTCATGGTAATGTGAAGGTACTTCTGTTAGTAAAAGTATTTCCTGAATCCCTATGTGCAGACAGCAATTGCTCAGACAATAACCCTTATACAAATAGCAGCTTTCTCTGCAGGTTACGTACTGGTTCTTCCCTTTATACTTGCTGCTTGATTTCTCATTAGAGATGTCAGAAAAAATTCTCTACAGAATGAATTTAAACTTTATTCACAATCGCTTTGCTGAAATGGACAAACCCACAGTCAACAGTACATGTTTTTTTAAACTCACAAAAATAGGAGACAAATAATGCAAACAACTCATCTTAGTCCTTACACATGGAGTGTGAGACACACGCAGTTGGTAATGCCTTATTTCGTCAAGCCATCCCAGACAGATTCTCTGGTTTGCTGAGGGTCTCTACCTGTGGCTTTCCCCTTCATCACGTTAAAGGCAGAGGGAAACCTGTCTGGGGGGCATCAGGACATGATGTAGATGGTACAGAGTGTGGCAGGCTGCCTCCAACTTGAATGTAGGTGGCTTTTTGGAATGTTTTGTGCCACCAGCTAGTTACCTGCCACTACAGTACAGTTCCATTGTATGCTTAAAGTGGGTAGTTCTTCAGCTGTGTACCTGCAGCACCCATCACCATGCCCGTCAGCTGCGATCTGCTGGGCTCTTGGGCACTCCAGCATGGAGCATGAACTTAGATACGTGCCAAATTCCTAAAATTTCATAAAAGCCAGCACTGCTTTCAATGGCTAAAAGGATGTTCTCCATATTATTAAGGTTATTTTGCAAAGCACATTAATGCACCTGACCCATATTTTTAAAAAACCAACATATTTTAAAAAGGTACTAGCTTGTATAGCAAAAAACCTGCCAGCAATAATCTCAGGGCCTGGTCAGTTAAAATGACTCTGTAAAGTCAAAGATTTCAAAGGTGAAGATTTCTAAGTGAGCTGCAAGTTGGAATGAGAAATGTGGTCAGTGGTGTGTGCGCTCCTCAAGGAGGAGATGTCTTTGCTTTCCTTGCTATTCCTTTGCTTCTCTTGGCTGAAGCTATTATGAATGGAACAGGGCACAGAAGAGAATGAGGAAGAATATTTGAGAAAATGCCTCACTGACAGAATTTGAAATATTTGACAGGTTTAGTTTCTCAGAGAGGAAACCAAGGCATGATTTAGAGTCATTTTCAAGAGACTTCACATAAAGAAAACTTTTGGTAGTCTAAAGCACTTTGTTTTAGTGTATGATCCCTCTACCAAAGACAAAAAGCCAAACACCTGACCCCAAACAAGAAACAACTGTTGAAAGCTGAAGCCAGACAAATCAAATGGGACATAAGGCCTTATCACAGAGGGCAGTCAACCACAGGGACACCCTACCAAGTGAACTGAGGGATCCTCCCATTGCCTGAACTTTTTGAATCATCCTGCACTTTTTTTTGGAGGGTTACTTTGGCCCAACCAAGTTACTTGTCTCAAAAAAGGAGTATCTGGGTAATATTAGCCAGATAACTGAATGGATTCTTCTGGAGAGATTCATCTTACCTAATTTTAGATGTAGAGTGAGAAATCTAAATACTAGCCAGCCATTTTATTGTAAGCACAGAGAAAAAGGTGACTTGGCTTACCCAACTTAGATGCCCAGCTGAACACGGGATAAGTCATCTTCAACTAGTGCCTATTTCTCTCTGATGACTTTGGAAGGCACTTAAAAAGAATCTTTAGCTCAGAGACATACATCCAGCTTTTAGATACTGAAACCAGGGCAGATGAATTTCACCTGGGTCTACGGACCATCTAGCTGAAATCAACTCTGAAGAGGAAAATTAAAATCAACAATCACTATATATTTAGATTTTGATCATGGTTACTAATTGGAGATTAGTCTGTAGCTGTGTCTCTCAGGCATCAGCAGCAGGTAATGCTGATAAAAATCGCTCAGAATGAATGCTGCAGCTCCAAGGAAAGTAAAGTACAACAATTTGCAGTATGAGAATGAATTGTATTACCATTCTTGTTCAGTAACTTTACATGATGTGCTACTGGCTTTTCAGAGGGGCCTTTACTGACATGAAAATGCTTGCACAAACTATTATGAAGTTAAACTGCCTCACAGAAAATATATTTTCTGTATTTAGATTCTATGATTTTTAACAGAGAAATGAGGTTCTGCAAATTACTGCACTTTTCACTGGTTTGAAAGAAAAATATATGCGGCAACTCTCTCCCTTGTGTGCTATTCTTTGCATGCCTGCATAGTCCTTTACAAACTTCATGATACCATTTATGTTATCCCACTGGTGCAACTTCATTGTCTCAGATGGCATTACTCCCTACATGAGAAGCAGAGTCAAGTCCAAATGCATCTGTGCCCTGCTGAAGGAGACTATGCTGTTTCATTGCATCTTAAAATGTATTTTCTTATTTAAGCTTTTCTGTCTTAAAATCCAGAATTCATTAAAATGCAGATTTTCTCCATGCTCTCTAATTAGAACAAAGAAAGTTTTCCCTAGTATACAATGAATTATAAACAAGTATAATTGGTGATGCATCATGCAGAACAGACTGGTGGAACTGATTGCTTGAAATCTCTATTTCTATACCATCACTCTGTCTGTGTGCCAACTCACCCAACAAACCTCCTTTGAACATAAAGATGAGTTTGGCTGAATGCTCATCAAGTGTGCCTTTCTACCCTAGAAATTTTGAGGGAAAAGTACCTCCTGCACGTCATGTCTTAGGGAGCTGAGCAGTCCCAATGTTGCTTCACATAAAGAAGCCTAAAGTGCACAGACCTATTGAATTTAGGTAGGAGCAGCCCCCAAAGCTCCAATCTTTCTTCATATGTTTGCAGTTAAGAGTTTGTTAAGGTTGTTCAGAGACCCAGGAAAAATACTAATGTTTAGCAGTGGTTTCTAAGTCTAAAGCCTTTGGGAATATATTTACTTTAAGTAGGAGGTATCTTTAGACCCCATGGTACTGGCATTGGGCAGCTTACTTCACTCCAGATTCTCATAGTTACTTCACCAAGTGACAGCAGAAAACACTCTGAATGACTGGAGGTGATCAATAGCTTCTTTAAACCCAAATTTGGCAAAGTAAAAAATCGCCATGCGATTATTGTTTAATTCAACTAATACCTACTATGTAAAGGTTGGTGTCATGCAACCTGTTCTAGTGAGAGGTGTCCCTGCCCATACCAGGGGGGGTTGGAACTCGATGATCTTTAAGGTCCTTTCCAACTCTAACCATTCTATGGTTCTATGATTCTATGATTCACAGTTACTCGTTTTGTGTAACTCGTGAACTGTGGGGCCATTTCTGTCTTTGGTCTGACATAACTTTGTGTTATTCCAGGGTGATTCCATTAAAATAAATTGTGTTTGACTGATAAATAGCTAAATTAAATCAGACCAAGAGATGTATGGACACATTGACAGCTGCCAGCAATACCCCCAGTACTGGTAATATTTTCAAGAGTGCACATGTACGCCTGCCAAGATGTGCTCTTGCTGCTGCTCTTCCTGTTACCTGGCAATATGATGGACCATGGATTCTGCTAGCTCCATACCTCTGTGATCTGAAAGATCAGGGCAATTACTTTTAAGGTTCAGAGGTACTCATGCAAGTAATTAGAGTGGACATGGTTAAACGTGACATGAGCAGTAAACATCACTGGGTTTATTTCTTTTAAAGTGTGCAAATGTTCTGCGTGTGTTTATAAGAATCTGTCAGTTCTCTGCCTTTTTTTTTTACAAAGTGGCTATATAAGAGGCTTGGCGTTGTTTAGAATTCCTTTTATTTATGCCTTTTATGGTAATTTTTAGGGATTCTGTCTCATTTTTTTTGCTGGAGTCATGGTCAGGACTAAATTTTGAAACAGCTCAGATAGATAGATACAGAACAGAATTGAGCTAAAAGAATTTACATTATTCCTTAAATGGGAGTTGTAACTTTATTGCAATATTAATTGTTTTAGCTGCCAAGTATATAGTTCTAGAGATACATTTCAATGAAAATATGATATAAAAATGATATTTTCAATGGGTAATATGCTATCCAAGGTTGTTTATCCTATGCCGGATAGCTCTAGCAATAAAGCACCTCGTCAGAAAGATGTTTAATGAAAGTTCAACACAAATCTTTTTGATTTTAAAGAGAAAAAAACAACCAGTGATTGCAATAGTGTTATTGCAAAATTATAATGTTTTCATCAAAACTATTACAGTAACCTTTTCTGTATGGACTGCAAAGGTAGCCCCACTTTCTGCACCTAAATATAAACCCAGGCACTTTTGAAAGGAGAATCAGGATTAGAATTAAACTCTGTAGAAAGAAATCTCTGAAATGTATACAATTAGCTGAGAAGTACTACCTTTTTTCCCGTCTGTATAATGTTAATGATTTCCTGGATCAGCACACTAAACTCCCAGTGTGGTTAATTATAGTCTTACATTTCTTTATTTTTATTTTGTTTTCCATAATTAGGAAAGAATTTCCTAATCCTTAAGGAAATAAAGGTTTCCTTAAGTGTAAATAAAGTGTAAGGAATTTTCTTGTTTCACATCTTAACCGTTTCAGTACATACCAAAACAGGACATCATACATCTATCTTTTAGACATGTTGGAGGGTAAAAGGACCAGTATAGTATATTAGTTTTTGAATAGTTACAGCTAGTAAACTGCAGGAGAACACCAGAATTAATAGGAATGCCAATTAAAAAAACCAGAAAGCATCCATGGGGCAGGTGTCTTATTAACTGGTTGTCTGCACAAACCAATTTCCCAAATAACAACATGTAGAAAAGCAAAGCACTAAACTGTACATTTTATAAAATATCACATCAAGCTGTATAATGAATGACATATATCCCACAGTTTTTCATGTTTTGGGGGACGTATCTGACTTATATCATGGTGGTCTCTGTCTGCATAAATGACTGAGCCCTTGAATTCCGGTGGAGCTGAGAAACACTTTCTGATCCATTTCGAGAAATGGAACAGCTGTGGAGTCTGTAATCTCTGCCTGCTGTCTGCTTCCAGCACAAACTCCGCCATTTTCTTTTCAGCTCCCCTTGCACCTGTGTTAAAAAGAAAATGCACAAGATGAGCTGAAAATGTTCTTTTATGTGAGGAACTTTTCCACACTTATTGGCTGTCAAATGGGAACCTCTAGGAATAGAGTCACAGAATGTTTTGGCTTGGTAGGGACATTTAGAGATCCCTTAGCCATGGGCAGGGACATCTTTCACTGCACCAGGTTGCTCAAAGCTCCATCCAACCAGGCCTTGAACACTTTCAGTGATGGAGCATCCACAACTTTGCTGGGCAACCTGTTCCATTGCCTCACCACCCTTATAGAAAAAATTTCTTCCTGACATGCAATCTAATTCTACCCTATTTCAGTTCAAAACTGTTACCTCTTTTCCTGTTACCACAGGCCCTGCTAACAAGTCTTTCTCCATCTTCCTTAAAATCCCTCTTTTTTATACTGAAAGGCCACAATAAGGTCTACCCAAAGTCTTCTCTTCTTTAGGCTGAACAACCTCAACTCTCTCAGCCTCTTTTCACAGGAGATATATTCCAGCTTTCTGATAAATTTTGTGGCCTTCCTTTGGACTCAAACTAACAGGTCCATGTCATTCTTGTACTGAGGAGAACCACCTCGATCTGCTGGCCATGCTTCTTCTGATGAAGTTCGATACAATTGGCTTTCTCAGCTGCAAGCACACATTGCTGGCTTATGTCTGATTTTTCATACCCCAATGGCCCCAAGTCCATCTGTGCTGGATCATTTGCATTCCATTCATCTCCCAGTTTGTACTGATACTGGGGACTGCCCCAACACCCATGCAGGACCTTGCACTAGGCCATGTTGAACTTCATGAGGTTCGCAGGGGTGCACTACAGGGGTGCCTGTTGGCTTGTGTTCCCTCTAGAGTATCAAATCAATTTTTACAAAGATTAAAAAACTGAGGCGAAGACAGGATGTACACTGTCTGTGAGAAGATGCCCCAAGGCCACTTTCAAAATCAGTTTTGTATCACTTGTGCTTCAACATCAGCTTTTGGTATCTAGCTATTAATCACATATACTTAAAGCATAGAATCAAATGATTAGCCCAAAGCCAGGCATCTCATGAATATCAAAGACCAGAATAGCACTCAAGAGACCTGAATGTCAACTCCCTGTGCAAGCAGGTGTCTTCGTCAGGCAGATTCCTCCTGTCAGACTCTACATGCTGTTTAATGTATATTCTACCTTAAAAAGTGGCTGACATCAAAAGGAATTCCTCACATCTTCCTCAGTTGAGATTAGGAAAGCTGCTACATGCTGGGCATTGTTGAAAATCTGCTGCTGTTCTGGGGGTTAGATTCTGTCAGAAGATTACCCCTAAATACTTACTAAATGGTGTTTCAAGTTTTGGATAAATTTTTAAACTTGTTGCACCTCACTTGCACAACCCACATGGCTTGTAACAGAGCTAGAATTAGATCACATTAAATAATGGGAGACAGGCTTAAGACCTCAGTTGCAAGAATTAGATTTCAGACAACTCTTAACTCTTCATCCAAATACACTAATTTCTCCTCTTGCATAGAAACTCCCACATATTTATTCTATAAATAGGAATGCCAATATCTTCTAAAACAGCTTCATGTATCAGAGCGGAATTACAGGGGTGCTTATACATTTACTGAAAATAATATTTACCACCCTCAGTAGGAAAGGTGAGACTTACTTCACTGTTCAAAAAACAGTACAGGACTGCAACAATCAGCCCCTGGAAGGAGACAATATCCCTTAGTTAGTAGACAGTACCAACCTAGGTCAATAAAACTTCTTTTGAATAAAAATTTTAAAATTTACCTGAAAAGATCCCAAACACAGCTCAAAGATTATTTTATAATTATTGGAACTGCGGTCAGGAAATAGAGCAAACACTGTGTAGTGAACTCCAAATAATGGAATAAGCAACAACGTGGATTTTGCAAGTCTCCTGGATACATAAAAGAGAAAAAGCTGGAGTTTAATGATAAGCTCTCGTTTTACTAAGATAAGAACCTGATGCAATGTTGTTTACAAAAACCTTGTAAGACTTCAGATTTATAAACAGTCTTAATAAGAGTCATTGATTGCAAAATGTTTTCCTCTCAGGCTTGCTATGAGATTAGCCACATAGTAACCTCATAAATTAACCTGTGCAATTCCATGTTATACTTGATCTTGGTGATCTTGAACTCTCCCAAATGCAGGCAAAAGGCTTGAGGGCCTCTCTAAACTAAAAGACCCTTTTAAAGTTGCCCTCTGGACAGCAGCAGGTTGTAGGACCTACCCTCTGCTGCGTGTCTTTGACACAAATGCAGTTCCCAGCTTGGTTTCATGGCACAGTTTTTTTTGGGGTGGGGTTTTACCACATTATTCCACCGGACCACATTCAGCAAAGTATCACGAGCTGCCAGCAGATCTCTCAAGATACTTTTTTACTTGGCACAAAGGGTTCAGAGTAGAAAGGAATAAAGCCTTCCTGCAAAGTCATACTGACAGATCCTCTGTATGGAAGGTAAAATCTCTCTCTTGTAATTAATTAATGTTAATTTCCTTTAAATGTGCAACTGTATGGTTAGGTTTTACATTGCACATACACAGTACACAAACAGTACCTAGGAAATGTAATCCAGAATAATCCTAACTGTGAGGTTTTCATAAGCAATTTCAGATTTATCCCCAAATACTAAAATCTCATAACTATATCGATGGCATTAAGCATATACCTTTAACTAATTTTTAGTGTTGTCAATTACATAATACATTTTAGCACAATACACTACTGAAGTTAAGGAAGAACTTTAAATTATTAAGCAGAGAAGCTCTGACAAACTGCCTGTGAAACCACTGAAATGATGAATTGCTAATTATGCCTTATCTTTCACTTATTTCATTCTAATAACATCAGTTTTATATATTACACAGAATCAGTCATGCGTGATAATGGAGGTCTGGTATCAGATAAAATTCACATTCTAATGTTGAGTCCCATAATTCATTACTGTCTTGATGAATATAACTTGATTCAACAGTGAAAGGATGCTGTTGTGAATTCACCTATTTTAACAGAAAAGTCAAGGTATTTCAAGCAGCTTTATTTTTTCTGTGTCAGTCTTCAAAGCCTTCCTTTGTTCATAATGTCCCAGAGGCTGCATCTGTTTATGTGGAAATAATCAGTTCTGACAGCAAAGTTTCTCAAGAATAGTAAAACATTCACATCTAAAGGTGATACCAGTAAGCGGGACAAATAGGATTTCCTTGGCAGGAGAAATTAATTTACAACTGGAGGAGAAGATGATGGTAGCAAATTTCGTGGGTTCCCAAGGGAAATGGAAAATTGATTTTATTTTAACTTAACCTTACTCACTGCAAAAGCAAAATGAGCAGCAAAAAAGATGGAACCAGGTACAAGCAAGTGGGACAGAGTAAGGGAAGAAAAATGGTGACTTGCATGGGTAGTATTCATTTTAGATCCATATTTCACTTTCACTCCATTTGTGTTTTAATGATTTTTGTCTAGCTGATGTTACTCTCTCCATACTGCACTTAGATTTTAGTGAAGGAAAGGGACAGACAAAATAGCCTTATTCTTCCCTGTAGTTTGGAAATACATTTGCATATTGAAAAATGAGGCTTCCAGATCTTTAATTTGCTCTGTAGATGCAGTATTTCTTGAGGAGGTTAATCTACTGTTCCCATGGGTGTCAGCTAAAGACCATCCAATCCAAACTTAAACGGGCAATCAAATGATGAAAGCAAAGAATTCACAGGGCTGAATAATGAATGACAAGGTTGCTATTAACGAACACTTTATACTACGAAGTGCTACAGTAAGCTGTGGAAAATCATGGGTCTGATAGGAAGGGAATGCCTCTTTTTCATAAAATACATGGAAATAAAGAAAAGTTCCTGTCACAAGAAATAAACTTGAGGGGTTTCCTGCCTATAGGTAAGTCATTGTGCTAAATAATACTGTGGTGACTGCAGAATCTCACTTAGGTTGATTTGGTTCTCCCACGTTTAGTTAATTCAAGCAGCAAACACAAAAAATTACCCTTTGCATTCTATGGCAATCTAGTTGTGTCACTTTTTCCATGACACATCAGAATTCTTCACTTTTTGCATCAAATGTGCCACATTGTTTACAAAACAATAAGGTTCTAGTTCTCTTGGCTTTAAAGATACGCTTTACCACCACGTAAAGATACGCACACCAGGTTTTATCTGATTTTAGGACAGGAATTCAATATTTTCTAAATGAAGAAAAGGTGCTATCCAGAAGACTGTTTTCAAAGGCCACTTGCATGTTTTAAATTTTCAGTGTTCACATTAGGTTTTGTCATTGAAATATCATATTTACATCCTGAAGTATCGATATATCTAGGCTTTAAAATAAGGCCTACTACAACAGACTCTTGATTCTGGATTACAGTATCCAGGAGCTATTATAATAAACAACAGTAACTGATATGGCAACATAATAAAGAATTTAAGCAATGTATTTAAATTGCCCCCCAATATTCCTTGATTCAAATCAACCCCCCCAAAAAAGAAAGTCTAAAGAGAACTGATCTAAATTAGAAATACTTGTTTTCCTCTAGAAAAATAAAGATGCTGTTTTAAATGACCATAAAATGTTGTATTTAACTTTTTACTTTTTGGGAACAACATACCTTCTTTCCAGCTCTTAAAATACATGTAAATATTAAAACAAAAAGTGTATTAGAAATGAAAAATTTAAAAAAAAAATTAAAGAGGTTGAAGCAAAGTGTTTTGATCTTGTAAATTTTGTTATGTCGGAATGAAATATTTATACATTAAAAGAAAGATACCGTTCTCCATGCTTTTTGTATCAGCATATTAATTCATGGATTAAACTCAAATTCAAGAATATCTTGTTTGCCTTTATGAAATTACATAATTTTATTGAATTTACTGTTTGACAAAAAAAAAAGTTCATCTCTATTTCAGCTTAGTGATAAGATCATTAAACCACACGTAAAAGTGCTTCTGAATTAAATGTAATTATAGTATTACAGCAAATGTTGGTAGCAGGTCCAGCAGAGAAAATCTTACTGAGATTATTTTGATTCTGTATATAATATCTAAAAATATGACTCACTTGTACTGTGACTGGTCATTTCCTCCAACATCTGGGGATCGTAACTTCTGGAGTAAGATTCTTATAATACTAATGAAAAGTATAAAATTCACCTGCAAAGAAAACAAATATAATGGTGATTTCTGACCTCTCCACTCAATATGCAGCACAATGAAATGCTTATCAAGTCAGACAAATCAACTCAGCAGTGGGTGTTGTGTACTTCCTGCCAGAACACATCAAACTCTACACTGTCAAACCTATTGCCTGGTCTCCACCTCTCTATGTTTGTTATGTCCCGTACATCTCTGCATGGCCACCAGTTCCAGTATGGCTGGCAAAAGTCTTTGAAAGCTCCAGTTGTCAGCCATGACTTCCTTCCAAAATTTCAGCTGTAGACAGGTTTCCTAGCAGTATGGGACATTGGATGTGATTTGGAGCAATCAAGCATTTTCCTAAATTGTTGTGTGGATTCATGACTGGAAGCCCAAAGGAAAAAGTGAGTCCCATAACAGTTTTGACCCTCTTTTACCTCTCACCTTTACTTTTAATATTTTCTACCTGAATTGGGGGAAGAAAAGATTGTTGCAGAGGTGATCCCAGCACATCAAGCATGGAAAGGGCCTCTCACAAGTATCTCTTTAAGTGTCTTGGATAGCAATGCCGACATAATCACTAAAGCAACTGAATCCTTGCAGTCTAACATTTTATTCTTGTAACAGCCCTCTAAGACAGTAGCATTATATTTCATAGAAAGGAAATGAAGGCACTTGCATTAAAAAAGTTATGTTCAAACAGTGATCAATTTAGAAAATTGAAGTATAAAACTCAGTAAATCCTAAATCTCACACCCATTAGGTTTTTTTTCATCCTTGGCTTTTGACATCTTGTGTTCACCAGCTGTCATGATGCTGAATTGTTTGGTGCAGTCAAGAAAATTGCACTTTAATTATGGCATGCCTGTACTAAAGTGAGGGAACACCCTGAATCTACACCTTCACAGCAACATTATGAGCTAAAAGGTTTTCAAGTTCAGTGAATTTCAGTGTCTTCTCTGAAATAGTAGAATCAGTGCCGTTAACAAATAAACTATGATTGTAGCAACTACATGTCTTTCCATATTCAATATTTTATTTGAAATGACAGGTGATGGGAAGTGACAAGAACTGTCAGTGATTAAATAAAAAATAAGAAACCCAAAATCTAATATTTTTGAACAAAGAAAAATAAACAGAAATGTTAGAAAATATAGGCTTTTACTGAAGTAAACACACATTTTACAAGCAGATGATGAATTTGACGTTTTCCTTGACACAAATCTCCTATAAAAGTAACAGGCAGAAGCAAATATTCTTTCTGGTTGTATCTACAGACTCATCACAGCAGAGTGTACAGACCAAGAGATATGCACTGGAGCTAGCATTACTGGACAAGAAGAGAGCTTCCATTTCATTGTATATTTGTTAGTCAAAAAATAGAAAAAAAAAATCTTTATTCTGTACTTGCAAAGGGATTGTCAGAATAACTTCTTGTTCTTGACAGGCATCCCTACTTTCTACTGTAACAGAATAAGCTGTCATCCATTTGGTTTCTGAGGCACCAAATCAGCTGCAAAACTACACTCAGGTGACTTCCATTCTTGACTGACATTCATGTATTACTTTAAAGTCTGTTTTCAATCACATCTCTCTCTGGAAACACGATCTTGGACTAAGGAAAAACATACATTCTTTGGAGTTTGTAACAGTTCTTGGCACTTCTGAGCTTGTAAATTCAACCAGCGGAAACTGGATATTAAGATCTAAAGGTGGCAACTGCCATTGACTTACTACTCTGGAGCAAATTAATTTCTGTTAGATTATTATTGAATTGATTATTTTCTAAAACTCTTTAAAGTATGTATCTGATTTAGAATAG
This sequence comes from Tringa solitaria, assembly GCA_026413425.1. Classification (NCBI taxonomy): domain Eukaryota; kingdom Metazoa; phylum Chordata; class Aves; order Charadriiformes; family Scolopacidae; genus Tringa; species Tringa solitaria. The sequence goes on from JAOXJM010000012.1 coordinate 10,260,073, forward strand.
TACATTTCAATAAAATATGAAACAAGCAGTGCCCTGGAATTTTACTTTTAGTATTGTAGCTTTTCAGTCCCATAAAATAATTTCAGCATAATGACTTTAAATATAATCGAATATGTATATTATTGAATGAATATCTAAGAACAGGAAAATGAGAAAATAATGTGAAGGCAGAGAAACTGCAAGAGAGTGATGACAAATTATGCCTTTTCAGTGGAGGAATGGCAAGATGCTGCTGGTACCCTTTTCTGCTGGTTGACTTATGAAAATAAGTTTTTGAGTCTAAACACGTTGCCTGAGCATGTATCATTTAAACTGTCTTCATGTTGCTTCTTTCCTGCTATTCAGTCCCTTACACTACCTGCAATGTAAGATAACTAGATAAACTTTTGATTACTTTGATGGGACAGAAGTACTGCTTCCAACTGAACATCACTCCTTCCCAAATAAGAGCAGTTTATGCAAGCAGAAGTATGGAGAAGGCAGCTGTGGAGGCATTTGATTTGACTAATGAAGAATATGAATGGTACACTAAATTAACGGTTTGGAATAGTCACACCCAATTAAACAATTCTGAAATGTGTACGGCATGAAGTGTGGAAGCCTGCCAAATAACTTTTCTCAAGCCAAAATTGTCAGTAGTAGATGCCAGGGAAGGCTTCTGACACACTGAATTAACTGAAGCCATTCCCACTTTGAGAAGTGACTTCATAACTTGCTCTCCCTATTGCTCTCAGTACTATTTACAGTTGGATAATAAACTTATAGAAAATATAATTTTCTAAGCAGTGAAAATTTTTGGAGTTAACACAGAAATCAATGGAAGCGGATGAATACAAAGACTGAGCGAACTTCCTGTTAAATCTAATACAGTTAAACTATTGTTCCTTAAAACCTTTGCTTGATTTCCTCCTTCTTTCAAAAGTATACTCATGGCATCATCCTCACATGGCTCTATTCTACTCTTCTTCACTCTTTTCCCTCCTCTTAAAGATTTTCAATATCAGCCACAGTCTGGGCTTTCTTTCATGCCATTACATAAGACAGCTCTCAGTGAGAGCTCTCAGCTCAGGTGTTCTGCTCTCTTTAATTTTCCTGAAATTCAGGGTCTTTGAATCTTTGAATTTTAATTTTTGTAGAAGGTGAGAGGAAATGTTGAGCTTATCATACCGTATGCGTATTGAAATTATTTTCTCATGAATGTACTATTATTCAGTCATCAATTTTACATGACACTTCATTAGCTACTTTTTATGAATGCACACTCTGCTTTCCCCAGCAGTGAGTCTGAACAGCAGCCTCGCTGCCACTGTGAATGTGCTGGTTGTAGTTCAAAGCTCCAACAAGACATGTTACTCATCTGGAAGGAAAGAGACGCTATCACTGCTTTTATAACTACTTGAATTTCTGAATTCTCCTTTCACAGCTTAACTTCCCAAATGCAAAATGAAGTTTAACAAATAGCTGAAGAATCATCTAATTGGAGAAGTTAGTGGCTTCACACAGTGTGCACCACAGAATCACGTGGCCATCTTTAGTTGTTCTCATCCCTAAAACATGCTGTTTAAGGGAAGAAACATATTTGGAAGGAGACAGCAGATCCTAAATGTGTACAAGGCAAGTCGAAAACAGTCATAGCAAAATATTTCCCTATGTCTTACAATCCCTTTGTATCAAATCATTAATAGAATAATTAAAAAAATAAGGAGAATGACTGTTCCATTGCCTCAAACTGTGATTCTGGTCCGCATTTTATGATATACTGGACTTTTGCTGACTGACTAGTACTCCATTTTCTTAACCTAAAACTCATTTTCTAGTCTCTGCTAAGATCCAGCTGCAATTCAAGTCTGCCAGTGAGCGCTTGGACAACAAATGTTTCCAGGTCTGAGATTTCTTTAGAGAAACACTGCTTTCTGGCACATGAAGCCTCAGCTGTCTACCACATAACTGTTTAAACCGAACATCCAGAGAATAGAATTTCATCTCTCTGTAAACACCAGGTGGTTTGTTTTGCTTTTATCTTTCAGCATATTTTCTTCACTCTTGACCATCCCTCATTCTCCAGCTCCTTTGAGGTAAGTGTGACCTCGGTCCCTGGGAAGGTCATGGAACAGATCATCCTGAGTGCCATTACGCA
>JAOXJM010000012.1:10262309-10280258 GCA_026413425.1 Tringa solitaria
GTTGGACTCGATGATCTCTGAGGTCCCTTCCAACCACCACAATTCTGTGATTCTGATTCTGTGATTTGAGGTAAGTGTATTCTCTTCGTGCTGCCATTCTGTTGCATGCCCATTTCTTCATATCATTGTGAGTCCTTACCTTCTGTCATTTCACACCTACGCCTACTCTGCTTTCTCTTTAAACACTGTAGAATTCACTCTGATGAAGATGACAGGAAGTTCTCTTAAAATGATTTTCAGCAGGCACAGGTTGAAAGCTGAGCCCAAGTGTAAGTGCTGGGCTAATCTGGACTCTCTTGAAACATTGTGTAACCTAATAATGCCCTGATTTTTCTGACTAAAATGTTAAAAATAAAGCAAGTGCATCTTAAATGTATAAATTTGCACTGTGACTGATTTTGGAAATGGACATATACCATAGTATACTATGCCCAAATTAGTTACACAACCATCACAATGAACAGGAATTTTACTATCCTTCTCCAGTAATTCTAATGAGCTCTATACAGGAAAAGCCCCATGAAACATCCTCAAATGGTATTTTTTTGCAAATGTTTCATGTTCAATATCTGTTTCAGTAGGCTACCAATTAAAGAAAGATATATGCAGCCATATTTTTTTACGGCTGCAATAATATCAGATTCTCAATTGCAGGGCTAGCTACTTACAAGCAAAATCAAATCTGCAATTCATTGAAAAGTATAATTAGATTTTTGCTTCCCCCAGGCTCGTCAACAGGAGAGATGTTAAAGAAAGAACAACATACAAATAAAAGCAACCGCTCATTTAATAGGAGGCAAATAAATTTTGAAGGCAACAAATTTTAATGGCCTTGGCATCTGTTTAATGTTTCTCCTACAGCGCAATTTCTTTTCATTAAAACAGAATTCTCGCCTATCTGTAAGTAGCAGTGAAGAATAATGGCTATATGCACTGCACAATGCTGAACTGATCTATAATTCATGCTTCAAAGTTTACTTACTATAATAGAAATTAAAATTGGTATTCGTATAACCCACCAGGGACCACCATGCTCATTTGTATCCCAGCAACTATAAAAAAAAAGGAAAATGATGTAGACATTAATTTCATCCGGCAAGCAAGACCCATGAGAAGTATTTCTTATACACAAGTCAAAGCACACTACAATAATGCCTGTTCTAGCCTAGAATTTGGCATTCAATCTTTTTCTGCTTTTAATTTTATTTCCCTGTTTTTAATATGCATATTCAAATCAGCTAAGAAATCAGGCACACTAGACTGTACCATCAGAAATCATGGAGGACATTGACCTTTAGGGAAACCAAGCTTAGTTTCACTTTGTGTACAGACACTTTTCCAATAAGGACCTAACACCAGCCTCTGGGTAGCAAGAAGATCTAAAGCAACTGACAGATACAAATGAAATGACATAATTTCCTTGTGGGATATTTAGGTTACAGATGGGACTGGTTTAGGAAAATATGAGACTGAACCAGAAACTTCATCAGAAAAACTGAAAATTTAATTTTCACTGTAGGCACTTTTAGTCCAAATACTTTGAGAATAAGTGCTCTAAAAGATTAATCTTAAACAAGAGCAATACCCTTCAGAATTCCTCTAACTGTGATCATAATGACAAAAGAAAAAGGAGTTAGCCTTCAGCTTACATTAGTGCTTCTTGCAAATAAAACTTAGAAATTTTGTAGAACATGATTTTTCAGTTTAATAACAGAATCAATTGAAAAATATTAGTCAGGTTGAAAAAAAGAGCATGAAAACTGCTTGTCCCACTATCTAGGAATGCTCTGCCATTCCTTGGGACCAGCAGGAGCAGCAAGTCTGATCTTCCTACAAAATTCTTGTCTTAGTTCCCCTTCCAACACCAGGAGCCAGGTCTAGCTCTCATTGGTCATAGTTTTACCTGACTATGTCCATCTTACATATGTTTACATCACATGGTTTCGCTTCTGGGAATGTAATTTAGATACATCCAACATTATCTAGATTCCAATCTTTCAAGTTTCTAGTTAGCAAATCAGAATGCTCAGCATCTTACTGCACTGTATTGTGGCCCTGAACCCAAGGACCCCCACTGCTATTTTAAGCATTATTTTGACTTCCAAAGCAGATAGTTCTTTATGTGGGTCTCAAGAGGTAACATTACTCATAAGCTCTCTCTGCTCTCACCTGCCCTTAGAGTTTTTCACATAGACAACAAACAACGAGCATAACACCTAAACACCTGTCCCTTTATTGCCATCTCTGAAATTTTAGTTCTGTGCTCTTCCCCTTCAGAACACCAAACCACCTTTGTGTGAACACCACTATATCCAAGGCAAGGATTGCATTGGCACAGCTGGAGGTTTTAAGCTTTCTCTACCCCACATGCTTACCCAGTGTCCTCTAAAATGATCCGTGTCACTGTCCATGTAATAATGAATATGGTAGGAATTCCTGAAAAATCCCAAAGAGGGTTAGAGGATAATTTAAAAAATATAAGTCCACAAAAAGAGAAAGAAAGTTCTGCTAGTAACCAAATATTCCCCTAATATATAGCACACAGCAGTTTAGTGAATGGGAGTCCATCTGATGAGCTACGTGATGTTAAGAAACATATTACAAAGACTGCAGGGAAGTGGGTTTATTTCTTATAAAAATGCAGCCATAATGACTAATACACAAAGCACATGCTTTTCTTAGGTTTCTTTCAAGTTGTCACAGTGACCTTCACAGAGATAGATACAAGTTACACATCTCCAATTCACTTCCAAGGAATACACTATAAAACCAAAGTGTAAATCATTTCATAAGGAACCATTCCCACACACTGCTTTATCCTCATTTCCCAGCAAAACCTAAGTGTTTTATGACCACCTATTACTGGAAGCTTTAAAGTGCTCTGTATAAATATCATTGCAGTTTCTGGAAATGAAAGGAATACATGCATTTAAAGCCAGAGGGACAATATAATTGGGCTTTTCAAAAAGGCAAATAGCGTAGCATAGCCTGAGGCTGTGCAGCTAAACTTTCTTTTTCCTCCCAAATTAGGACAGCCTGAATCATCTGTTTTCCAGTGGCAGCCCTATATCCTGAACAACCCCTGGGCACAGTGCAGCTTGGCACAGGTCAGAGCCGTGCCAAGGAGCAAGCTAGCAGTTCTGCTTCAGCAGTTCTGTGCCCGTTCTCTCCCACGGTACAGCGGCTGTAACCTGTGCTGGAGCTGGACTGAGGAACTAGTGAGCCTGAGGAATCATCCAACAGAAACGGTGTGATTACCGTGGTATGAAATATTGAACCTACTACATACATACACACAGAACAAAGAATATTATTGGAAGTTGTTTAAGTTCTTACCCCATCCAATTAGCAGGTAGATCGTGAAGTGTCTGTTTGGGGAGAATATTAACACAAGGAGGATGTGCAGGTAAAGTCCTTCAACTAAGAGCCAGTAAAAGTTTGCCATAACACCATACTGAAAAAACACCAAAATAGCCTTGCAGCCCACCTGAAATATGAGAATAGGGATCAAAGTTGTTGCAGGAAAGATGCTGTATTATTCTGTTATTGATATGTCCTATAGCTCTTAACTATCCATGTAATACTAGTAACCCAGGTCCAGGAGATTTTTTTTTCTTAATTCAAGCAAATTGAGACATTGTAAATGTTATTCTTTATATAAAAAGAAAATTAATTATAAAAAAAAATCTTTAGATGGCTCTCAGAAAATTTGTTCACAAATTTTGAAAACTTCATAGCATAAAGATTGTAAAAGGTGGTGATTATCAATAAATGCACGCAATAGTAAATGAATGGCTATTAGAATAAATAATCATCTACTGGGAGGCTAATAAATATATTAAAATCCCAGCTGGTTTTCTAACATAGTGAAAATTAACAAAGAAACAACTTTATGAATTTTTCAAGGCTAAATGGGAAACTGTGAAAAATATAACTTAACTTTACATGAAGAATATTCTAGAGTTAGAAAATAAAGGTGACCGGACTTTTAAATTTAAAAAATTGCTTTCCCTTTAGAAAATGGCTTAGTGTTTTTTAATTAACAAAACACATGAGCATGTATCATAAAATGAAACCCCAATATACTTATAGTTTGCGTAATGCTCTTCAGAATTAATTTTCAGATATCTGTGCTGCTGATGTTCCACAGTGCTGGCAGCTGCTACTTTGGTACTTCCCAGAAGGAATCTGGGATGTGAGAATTGAACATAAAATGTTTCTGCTGAGACTGCGCTGAGAAATGTGATGATACGGTGAATGTAACAGACAAAACAAAATGAACTAAACAAAACTTCTAGTTTCTGCCTGCTTTATTCCTTTCTCCATTTTAAATACCCTTCATACTGCCACTGTTTCTGCTAAAATTCCAAGTACACCAAATAGCTAAGGAGGTAAATTACTCATTTAGCGATTGATTCCTCTGTCTAAACATAGGTATCTATTATGAAGTGAGGTGCCCTCAAAGAACCTGTCACCAGCTACTAAGGCAGAAGGGCATAGACCTCCTAGAGATACTCCTTTGTATCCATCAGTCCCTTGTGGTGTCTCACACATCTCAGTGCATCCCAAGTAGCACACATGCCTATACTTATGCCTGTGCACATGCCTATATAGACAAGTAAGAGCCTAAAGGGTTGAATTGATTTTACCTAATTTTAGCTGCTTAAAAGCAAGGTTTCTGGTGAAAGCTAGCCCCCTACTTAGCTAAGTAGCTCCTCATACAGTTAATGAAGAGAGACAGGCATGTCCAGAAAAGCTCTTAAAGCAGATGAGATAAACTGCGCAGTGAGAAAGACAGAAGCCCAGAGAAACAGCTTAGTTCAATCATCTTGTTTGGTAAGGTTAATCTTCCCTCTGGACTTTGTATCCACTGAAGGGATATCCATTGCAGATCAGTAATGGGACAGAAAATTTAACATGGAGAATATTAAACATTTCAAAATGCAAGCTGAAATTTGCTTTTACGCTTAAGACCACTTACAACCAGATTAGCAGGAAAGTCTAAAATTTTTGTAATCTCTTTTTAATTCCAATACTCCCTTGTATTATATTCTTCATTTACATCCCAGAACGCCACATCAAAACATTTTCCCTTCCTCCTGCAGCTGATCCTGTATCAGGTGTATTTTCAGATCAGATGCTGAACAGCAAAGGTATCTTTCAGTAAAGAGTCAGCAAAAATTATGGCTCTGTGTCATTCAGACCCAGGACTTAGTTACATCATGTTTTGATTTGTGTGCTTTTAGACATCTGTGCGTGCAGCAGAACTGTGGAACATCACACACTTGTGACAAAAAAGACAAACCCTGCACAGTTACAGAAGACAGGCAGCATCCAGCCAATGCAAGACAAAACATCCTGCCAAGCTGGTGTCAGATCATCTCACGTATACTGCAACAGAAATTACTCAGCAGTCCACAAAACTGGACATATTCAAATAAGAATGTATGAGAATTTGCAGCCAAAAATAACTGAAGAATAAAAGAAATTGCAGAAATCAAGTAGTATTTTGATAGTCCATTGAGTAATCCTGCAAGGACCTAAGAAGTTTTGATTACCCCGGCACTCTTCATACTAGCTAATTTGTCTGCTTTGGGTCTACTAACTCAGAGCCTATTTGTCTTCATTAGAAATATCCCAGATTATGAATCCATACACGCAGCTTGGTAGTCACTGCTAAGAACTTTATGCTTTGGGATGACATGACTTCATCAATATAAAAATATCTTCCTTACATTTTTTTCTCACAAGCTTAAACTGTAGTAAATTAAATTCAGAAGGTATTCAGCAATATCTGAAGGGTTCCTTTCAAGTACTTTTGCTGAAACAATGGAGGCAGAGAATGGGCAATATCATATAGTGGTCAGTCTTCTAACAGCAAGATTTGAGACTTTTTTAGTGTGAAAATGCAGTACATGTACTAGCTTGCCAAGAATGGAGATGACAACATTTCTGTCAGAACCAGGAAGTACAGAGGAGTTAATTAAGACAACTTCCGCAAATATTTAATTCCCTGACTCATTTCCCTCCTTCCATTGATACCAGTCCAATTCCTGGACCTCTGATAAACCTGCTGGAACATTTCCAGTCGAGCTGCCTTTAACCATTCCCAGCTAATGGCACTCCAGTTTGTCTTAAACTCTCCCAGCTGATTAATGTAGGGGCCATATTTATTCTGAGCTATAGCTGGTCATGATTTGTTGTGGAAGATGACATGCTCTCCCTTCATGAACACTCAAAACAACATTAACTTCATTTTCCTGTGCTGCAACCTTCTTTCTCTGGCTGCTTCTAATAAACCATTTTGCTAGTCATTATATTCTCTACAAAACTGTCTACACTGACAGCTCGGTATTCCTAAATACATAAGAGGATCAGGGAGGAAAATTTAGTGACACAACAGTATTATACCAAATAACAAATGAGGTTTATTACCCATGAGGTTTGATCCTCTGGACAGTGAGCTGTGTTGGAGCTGGAATAGAGAATATCATCCTTGACTAAAACAGAGATTGCTCTTAGAATGAAAGAGAGGAACAGGTTCAGATGGATGTAGTTCCGAGTACAATGAAGTTTTCTAAGAAGAGATTTAAAAACAAACATTTTAGATTTTGAGACAGAAAGCTCTTGAACTGACTTTTATTACTCTGCAGTTATTTCTTAGTAATATGAACCTTGAGTAAGAACCTACCCTTTCCTCCTCTGTCACATTGTCAGTGCTGCCTTGATGTTTTCTTTTACCATCATCATCATCCTTATCATCATTATAGACTGTCCAAAATATACAAATAAATTATTTCTTACTCCTTTTCAGTAAGACCAAAAGATCCCAGTGGTATTTCTCCCACACTTTAACATAAACTGACAATAAACATACTTATTACATCCTTTAATGTGTGCACTCATCCCTATGTTTTTCTTGCAAATAAAACTTTGATTATCCTGGATCTATGTCAGACATGCTCTCATCCATTGTTTTCTGGTTTAATTTTTTAAATCCTGCATTTTGCTATACAATGGCTTTTCATCCTATGATGTAAGTGTATGCAGGAGCAATTAAAAAAAGCATTCAAAGCATTAGATTGCTATCCTTTCTATCAAGTGAGATGTAAAACTTCTCTTCTTTAGTCCAGCAGCCATGTGAAAGCCTGACAAACAAATGACAAATTAAATATTCCAAGTAAGTGAATGAGTGTCCAGGGCAAGCAAGTTATCAGTTGAGGGCTTTTCACTTAAAAGACATTCCAGTCAAGATCTTCCCAATTTAAAGAACTTTATTATAGCAAAGCGCCAGAGCCCAAATTGCTAAGGGTTATTTTTGATCAAAACCAGCACCTTGAACTGCACCTGGAAATAAGCCAGGAGCCGGGGCATTTTAGCAAGCACGAGCAATGAAAGAATGAAGATGCAATAGGATGTTATGGTGGTGTGCAGTGGCAGCTTCCAAGCAGTCTTCATGTTTTGGTTTTTACCGAAGAACACTAAATAATCCATTCTGAAACTACTAAAGCACACAAAGTTACAGTGAGTGTAGGGAAATAAATAACAGATCCATCTTGCTAGCCCCCACTTTGGCAAAGGACAGAACACCAGGCTGAACTTAAAGCAGGTGTCAAAAATCCAGTGATTTCTGTGCCTATGCGTGTCCTTTGCTGAAACAGCTTCTGAGAAAAACTGAAATACCGCTATTACTTTGGACTGCATCGTATGTTCCTATGGAATTTAGATACTTGCAAGCTGCAAAAGAGAGGAAAATATTTTTCTTGAGTAACTAATTTAGATTATTGCTTCTTCATCCCATTCAGTAGCTGAAATAATAAATGTTGGATATATACAAGGACGTAAAACCAACATTTTGGAGGTAGTGGGCAAGAAAGGGATATGTACGATGATTTAGAACAACAAAGAAATACTGTTCTTTAACAATGAATCAAAATCTATTATGTTTATTTCTTTGAATCAAAATCTATCATGTTTATTTCTTTGATATGACTACCTCATGATACAAAACTACCAAGTGAAGATTTACAGACAATTGATGCACATGAGAGCACATCTTACAGAAATTGTGAAGATTCATATTTTCCTCCTTGGTAGGAAACACATATCAGAGACACTGACATTTCTGGGGAAGGTTTTGTTATACAGGAGTAACCTCAAAGGAAATATAGTAAGATCTATAGTAAGATCTAGAATGTCAGTTATGTAGAAATGTGCTATTCTACAATTTATTTTCACTCTGGGTTGAAACAAACCAACTTTTTTTTTTAAAATATCTAAAAAATGCTATTTATTTTCAATCATTTTGATTTCTACTTTTCTAAAACTTCATGATATATTAAAACTTAGACATTCAAAATGAAGAAATAGAAACTTGCATTCTAAGAGGGCAAAGCAACTTCTTTTGACTAAATCAAAATTATTAGCTTTGATATTTATAAATTAAGTTTGCAGAAGCAAGAATGTGCCTGACAAGTTAGCAACCTACAATAGGAAAATATTGTGCCAGAAGGTTACCAATTAGCTTTAATTATAGTAAGTACATAGAGTATTATGTGGGGAGTGGTAACATAGTAACTTGAAAAATGCGGTCAGTTTAGTCTGGCAAGGTATTTACAGATATTCACGTTTTATGTCTTTGTTTTTAGAATAAAAGATTAGCCAGATATAAAATCCTTTCCTTTTACAATGCTTCTAAATGTGACCTTTACAGATATTAATAATGGGAATCCATATAATGTTTCAGTAAAGATTAAAATCAAGTCTAGTTCTTTGGAAGAAAGGTTAAAAAGAATATCACAACTGTATGGAAAATTTCAGAAATAACTCTCCTTTCCTCACCCAACAGTTCTGCCTTTCATGTGCTTATAGCTGATACTGTGAGCAACCTCAAAGCCCTGAGGCTGTTCTGCCAGATAGTACATAACGATATATAATGGACTGCAGAAATCATGTCATAATACTTAAAAAAAGAATTTCCTTGTCATGAACACATTACCTACAACTAAATTAAAATTCACATTATTTCATGGGGTTTTTTCATTAAAAATACTGTATATATTCAGGATTAAATGCAGGATAATTTGAGGCATAAACACACAAATCTAGCAATGAACAATTTTAGTAATCTGTTGTGTTACTAATATCCAGAGTTCAAATCCTCATCCTGCTGATTGAAGCCAGGATTTTTACAACACTACTGCATTAGTAACTTCTGATTTTTAACTCACTACTTAACTACCAAATCTCCTTTAGATAGTTTCACCTAGAAGCGTTTTTCTTTGTCCTCCTTTTTAAACACAGCAAGGCGAAAGTTTGCTGGTTACATTCACAACCCCTGGATGTGTTTCAGGGGTGAGTGACTGATCTTTATAAACAGTATATTGACATTCTCTATAAAGAACCCTGGGACCTTTCTGGGCAAAGTAAGTTTCTTGGATAGGTGGTGCAACCAGCTGAGTAGCAAAAAGTCAAAACTTACAGAAACATTCTTATTTTCCTCAAAAATGACCATAACATATGGGATGCCCTTCATGTCCAAGAGACAGCCATACACACATAGTTATTTGCATTTACTTCTGTTATTGATAGTTTACAGTTACTTCAGCTGCAGCCTTCCATAGTAACTGTCTGCTTGCTATGTGCTTGGGAAACTATATGCTGAACTATATACTGAATTTTTACAACTTATTTGGGTTCCTTATTCAACTCACTATGTTAGGAGGCCCCTACACTCCCTGTAGATAACAAAGAAACAGGCTTATTTAGGGGGAGACTTAGAAGACCCTATGTTCCCCCCTCAAAAAAAGCCTGGCTCTTTCCACTGACTCAACAGAGAGATTGGGGATTTCTCAACTTGGGTATTTAAACTGAAGTTGAAGGTTTTGAGTATACTTCTGAAAATCTTGATCTGTTTGTTAAAACTGACTTCTGGTGACGGACAACATCCAGATGTCTATAACACACTTTCTTAAATCTAATATTAGTTTTTAGCAGTTTTGAAAATGCACGATCTGCCTGTAGGATTTGCTGGCAGAAAGAAGATAACCATGAGTGACTCAATTCAAATTTTCAAAGATATTACAAAATATAATTATGGGTTATGTATCTGCTCTGAATAGCCTTTGAATATTTAAATATTGAGAAAATAAATGACAGACTGAAAGGCTTACAGAACTCACCATAGGAATAATTCATCAGAGGAATGAGGCTCTGACAAATAACATGCTGTCCTCTACATATTATATGTACTTCTTTTCTACCAATCTGACAGATGCATTTGCTTGTTTTTCTTGGTGCAGAGTGGAATAGAAAAGTTGTGTGAAGCTTATAATGGAGAATATAAAGGCTATTCTATTAGACAGGTAGAAGTGATATATAAAGGCATGAAGGTGGAGAAACTGAGAAAAGCTATGACACTGATAATACCATTTTGCAATTTCTTTTACCAGTTGGAGATTGCTTTCAGTCTCAGAAAACTCCCAGAAATTAGGCAAAAACAACAGACAGTACTGCCTTTCCTAACTGCCTAACAAAAACATTGCACACCCAGTACTATTCTTTAGCACAATTACCCATACCTTTACAACCCCATTTGAACAAATTAATGGTTACCTTTGATTATAGTACCCCTGGAGACCACTCAGAAGCTTCTGCAAAATATGGCTTCCCACTTGTCAAGTGCTGAGACCAGCATCGTACTAATTTTCAAGAGCAATTCAAGATGCTGATTTTAATAATCAAATAGAAAATGCTTTACATAATGCATTCCTAAATGCCTATTCTCTATCATATGGGCTGTAATGTCTGTAAATTTGTAAAGGGCTTTGAAATTTTTTAATATGACTTGTGATAGCAAAAATTAAGTTAGCATTACTTTATTCTCAACTGTTTGATTGGGAAAAGTGTAAAACTGATGTGTGTTCTAAATATCTGAGCAATCATGTAACAGTTAAAATCATCTTATCATTGTACATATTTAGTCATGTTAAATACATACCTGAAAAGGCAAAGAATTATACTTCCTGTTGTAAGAGCAATCAGGGATACACTGTGTCCAAGAGTATAAATTGCCTTCACCCTTATGTAGAAGTTGACCTGCACAGAAAAATATATATGCAGAAACCACTTACTGATATGTAAAATTGACTGTGAAATAATATAATTTTCCATTAAATAGCTCTGAAGGCTAAATAAATAGCATTATTTTCACTCTTTGCTCTACAGTACGTGATGAGAATGTTTTGTCTTTATTCCAACATATTTTTGTAATGGAAAATCTCAAGCCAATTGACCTCAGTAGAAAATTCAGTTTCAGGAACTAAAAACTTAGACAAGACTTAGCTAGTACAATTTCAGCTGATTATTCCATGTCAATGAGGTCAAAGAAAGTATCAGATTCATCAGCTTCCATAAACACAATCAAACTGGAAGAATAAGCCACAGTTCGAAAGAATGGATTATCTCTGAAAGACAGAATCTCTGTCAGTCCTTCTGCTCCAGTGTATTTCGTTATGCATTTATACATGAGTTTAATTTTAAAGACATGTTTGAGTCTCATTAATTTCCTAATCTAAATGTTCAAATACTTTATTAAATTGTGACCCAAACAACCCTTTCTCTCTTCAGTAAAGTTATTTGCTAAAAGTTGGAAAGGAAATTTTTCAACAGAGGAAAAACAGACTGAAGTGCACAGTTTGCTGATTAACTGCAGTTATCTGTAAATTTACCAGCAACATACTACATTAAACCCTATTTTGAATTACAACATCAAGAAAAATAATGCTAAATACTCTCAGAATAAAGCTGCTTCTCCATTTATGCCTACAATAGTTATTTGACTGACATTGTTTTCCACTGAAATTAGATAAAATATTAAGTTTGTAAAGGTTTTTACTATGTTATGAAATTAAAGGTTTTAATAGCAGTGTAGAATGTGATATGTATAAAAGACAGAATTTCAATATTTAGTGCACATGGCTATATCACTCACCTTCTCAAACAATGTTTGTAAAAAGTAGCAAGGAAGCAATACTTATAAATAAACTAAGATAGCAAAAGGAAAAGCAAATCACTTAATATATTTATTTTTACAGCATATAAAAGGCCAAGTGAAGAGGTAACTTTAGCAATCCCAATTCATGATGAAATCAGTTGGACATTCACTTAGCAAATATTGCACAGATATGGAAAAGACTAAATGAAATGCTAAATGAAGAATCTCTATGCAATCTTGAGTTGCAAACATAGTGTAAAGCTTAGAAATGGTGCAGAGCAATTCAACAATATGTTCCGTTTATTATCAACTTGTTGGTATTTGCAGACCCCACTAAAACACGTTTCTACTGAGTGTACAAATAGAAGCCTGAATGGTCTCTAAATCAAAAACTCAACATCCACCATGTACATTTGCAAAAGAAGTTGCAATGACAATGAATCTCCACTGTTTCATTAGAGTAGTTTAGTTTCTTTTTAAACTCATAAGTCTCTTTCTTCTCTCATCCTTCTCTCCCTAAAGGGAGATGCTCTCACTTCTCTGAAGGGGAGAGAAGTAAAAGAAGTAAAGAGAGCATATGTTGTTTGTTTTAGTGCCACCCCAGCTCAAACCACAACAACCACCAGGACTCCCGGGTCCCTCTCTGAAGAGCTGCTTTCAAGCAGGTCAGCCCCTAACCTTTACCGGTACATGGGGTTATTCCTCCCCAAGTGCAGAACCCTACACTTGCCCTTGTTGAATTTCATTAGGTTCCTCACCACCCAACTCTCCAGCCTGGCCAGTTCTCGCTGTATGGTGTGTCAGCCACCCCTCCCAGTTTTGTTTCATCAGCAAACTTGCTGAAGGTGCACTCTGTCCCCTCATCCAGGTCGTTGATTACTGTATTGAACAAGACCAGACGCAGCACTGACTCCTGGGGAACACCACCAGTTACAGGCCTCCAACTGGACTCTGCGCTGCTGATCACAACCCTCTGAGCTCTGCCATTGAGCCAGTTCTCAATCCATCTCACTGTCCACTCATCCAACCCACACTTCCTAAGCTAACCTTAGTACCCAGGACTGCATGGCAGATGTGACAAAGGGCCTCTTTGCTGGATTGGCAGTGACGAGTCAAACAGCACTAGATACCTGTGCTTAGGCTATCACATCAAGCCCTGTTTCCACACTGATGATTAGACACCGACATCTCAAGTAAATATCCCACTTCAGAAACTTTGATTCGCAAGTTAAATTTCAGCCTTCCAGGTTTTAAAATATGTGGTAAGTATGTGAATGTAAACGAGTGGAAAGAATTTGATGTGGTTGACTGTGTTGGCACAGACATGATTGAGAGACCCAAGAAATTTGTTCCAGCAGCTGCTCTGATGTTCTGAACACACACAGCCAAGTCAGTGTCCACCAGATAAGAAAGCCTGATGCAGAGGATGAAAGGTTTCACATTCGTCTTCTATTCGAAATGAGTAAGAACAAATCTCTTGTATTCTGATCACCACTTCTGATGCAATTATTTTCAATTCAACAAGATCACTGCTTATAAAGCAAGCACCACTTTTATCATATAATTCCCCTCACCTATATATTGTATTTTTATAGTGTTAATAACGCTTTAAAAGGTCCACCCATACCAGATCTAGACAGAGTTTGTATATTCTCCTAATTTTTGTCTTGCCTTGGAAGTTTTTGTTTAGGAAATATGTAAATTGTTTGGTGCCAAGTTTATCAAATTTATATCTATGTTTATTCTGCAATGCCTTTGCTGACTTCTTCCATATTTTTGTCCATCTTCATTTCAGAATGACTTGCACTGCTCCTACATTCTTTTCCTTCCCTCACTCCTGTCCTAGACACAGCACCCATTATACTTTCATAAATTAAGAACACAGAATCAACTGATTTACAGATTCTAACAATCCACGCTCATTGTGGTCTTTAGATGGCATGCGTTCAGATTTTCCTAGGAACGATTATGGACCAGAAGTCATTACTGGGAAATTGCAGTCAGGCCAATGATCCCGTGGGAAAGCCTTGATTCTGCTTCTATGTTCTGCATTGCTTCATGTCAAGAACAATTTGAATTCAATATGTGTTTTACTTCCCCTTTTCTTGGAATCCAATACAGATTGGAACACAAAACACTGAAATTTATCTGGTTTATGTAATTCAACCATTTCTTCAATTTTTTGTGTAATATTTTTTTTTGAGATCTCTATAATGTTGATTTTAGGATAAGCCATTTTGCCTCCCTGTAAATGTTTTCCATGCTCAGGAAAACACAGCCTCTGTTTACTTCCTCAGAACAAGTTAGAATAAAGTGCAGGACAGTACAGTAAAGAAACAGATGCACTAATAGCTACTGATTTTTTGCAAGGATGAGGCCATCTGAGCTAGGTATCAAGATTCACCTAATAACCAATGAATAGAAGCAGCATGTCATTCTAAGACAGGCATCTAAGTAAATTTAGGATAGTGAAGCAAAAACATCTACTTATTCTTCATTAAATATGAATGGAACCTAGAGAAACTAGTGCAGATGCAGATGACAGATGTCTAAAGTTAGACAACATGACTCTGTCCTAGGAGCTTCTCCACTGATTTGGTCAGCTTTGTTTCCGGCAGTAAAAGCATTGCAACACTTTGGGGTTTATTTCCATTAAGATTTTTTTCTTTATTCATTTTTTCCATCTTGTTTTGAAGGCCAACATTTGAAGTCTAGCATTTGTTTTACTTTTATTTGGAATTTTTCCAGCTGAGGTTCTACTCTCATGGGATTTCTGATACAAGAAGTCTATTTTCTCAGTAATAATATTATGAAGAAAAGCTACAACATATCCTTTGAAAACCTTTCAAACAACTACTTGCGACTAGGTGAAATGAATAAGGTAATACTCACTTAGCTTAATACATTTAACAGTGGGATGTAATCTTTCTAAAAGGTAGGCAACACAACAGAATTACTCATTGTCTCCCGAGATGGGGGGAGTCAATGGAGAAGAACACTCTTGTACACTATGATTCATGTGCTTCGTTGTGACAATTCAAAGACATTAGGATGATACGATTTCCACCCAGGCTCCAAATACTAGATCTCCTTTGACTGTAGAGAAGGCATAAGCTGTCTGGATTAAATGCAGATGAGTGCATTGTACAATCTAGTCAGATGAAATTCATCTGACTTGTAATTCTAGCAATGCAAAAGTACTTTTTTTTTGCTTACTTCTAAAAAATCCCAGGTTTGTGATGTGTTCTTACACTAGCAGCCATCATACCGTTACTGGTAACTGCACACAGTCCTAGTGAATGTGTAATATAATGAGCGTGTATCTCAAAGTTGCTGAAGACTAATGAAAAAACCCCACAGTAGTGCTTGGCACAGAGAAATGACACAGAAGTGAATGAGGAGGCATTTTTGAAGGGTAATTTACTAAAAGGTCAGATGTCAGAAGCTACTGATTAAGCTATGCTTTAAATATTGTTTCCCCATGGAATTATAAAAAAAAATGTTGATTTTAATCTTGTGTTGCGCCATTCCCACAATACATAGGGACTTTAATATGTATGTACAGCACACAGATGATATATACTTTAGAAGTCAGTCAGAAATTAAGGCAATGCAATAAACCTAATTTAAATAAAATTAAATAAAGTGTTCGTCAATTCAGCTTACTTCAAAACCACATCGTTAAACTGATTAAAGTTTTCAGGTAGCCAGAGTTTCAGTCTCAGTCTTTTTAATTCATTTCTTCTGGTGTAATTTATGTTCATTCAAAGCAAGACACTGGTCAAAAGGAGCTGTCATTCTCACCAGAGCTAAAGCGAGCACAGAGCAAGCACAGAGCACGTAGTGAGCACAGCTCCAATTCTAGCTGCTGTAAACTGCAGATGTTATTTTTGTTCAGATTATCTTGTGCTTTTCTCTTAAAGGGTAACTTGAAGAAGACAATAGCGCAGAATGATTACATAATATGCAAAAGAAAACAAGATATTTATTTAAATCTTGTTTTTTAATAGCATCCCTGCGTTGCATTTATTTGAGGAAAAGCTTTGATAAAAGCAACAATGGCTAAAAGCCCTTCTCTAACTTTTTTTTATCTATTAATGTCCTATTTCTGTGTCTCCTCTTAATGCATCACCATATAACTTACCCTCTAATTCCTGAGATGTGAATCTAAAGTCAAGTAGGTAGAAGGAGAGAGAAACAATATCACCAAGAGATATTTTTTGCCTGATGGACTCCTTCCCTCATGAATAAAATACCATCTGCAGTTTTCACCAATAAAGTACACTGCACGAAGTTCCTGTCTGATTTGTCTGTAACAATGCCTCCACAATGTCCTGGAGAATTTATATCTAATTCATAACCCCTTGGTGCTCATGATTAAGGGGACAAAATGTTCATTGCGGGTCTGATCTTGACTGGCCTGGCTAGACTATGATCTCCAGTTCTCCCATGCTTCAGCTATTATCAACTTGCAGTCATTGAGAGGGTATCTAATGGCCAAATCTCTAGCACCGGCAAGAAATACAGGAGCCATTATATTTACATTCTCCCAAGAGTCATACCCTCTCTATATAAGCCATGTATCACCTCTTGAAGTAGGAATTATACCAGATATATTCACTAAGTTCATAGAATTGAAAGTTGAAAGGTCAGGTTTTGAAGGCATTATAAAACCCCATTATTCAAGCTGGGAGCTGGACTGTTTGTCTAATAACTCCAACTGTGCATGTAGATGTATAAATTGCATTCAACTGCATAAACTTACCAAAACTGTTGCTGTCTATAAACAAACTCACATGGCAGGTGTTGATAGCATGGAACTGAAAATATTACTTTAAATATTTTTCAGGCACTAGACTATATAAGAGAGTGTTTTGCACTTTGGCATAAAGAAAGTAGCTGTGGTTCAAACAGCATTGAGTTGACTGAAAAATGCCCAACAAAAAAGTTGGACTTATTTCTTTTTCTTATTCTTATCATTCTATACCATCTTGAAAAATCTGTCTAGATTTGATTTCAGAAAAACTCCATTGACTGACTCTTGTAAAATTGGACTCATCTTACTTCTATCTGATTTCAGAATTCTTAAATGAAGGAAAAAAAGGTGAAACTCCATATGAACTTTCTAACAAAACCTCAGTTGTTCAGCTACACTGATGTAACTGCACCTCTAATTTAGCCTCTAGCTATATTCTCTGAGCTTCACAGTAACGGTCAGGCAGCCTGGATGTAAAATGACTTCTGCCACTTCTACCCATTAGGGAGAAGAGGAAAGATTGTCTTCCTCCTGAAAAAACCACATTATTTAAAATAATGTTTCTGGCATTTTGTACAGATGCATGACCCCTACACCACTACAACCAAAACAAGAATCCTGTGTACTTTTAGTCCAGCATAACAGCTGTGCCTGTCAGCAGGACTGAATCTCTCTGCTGGCCATTCATTTGCCAAACGGATGAACATGGAATAGCTACGTGGAGGAACAAGTCAGGGTTGAAGCTGACCTTTTGGCGTTACCTTAATACTGACCATGCTCATTTTGTTCAAAATAAGTACAAGAAAATTAGAAACAAATACGCAATTGAAATTATTTTATCATACAACATAGATTTTCAATTGTTCTCTATTCTACACTTGAAATTGTGGCTAGTGAGTTCATTTCCTTCTTTCAGGCCATTTTACTGGTCTAGCATTATGATGGTAAATGTTTAAAAATTTTCTACTGACCAAAGAATAAACTGAAACTATTGCAAAGCTAAGTAAACACTACTACATTTCGAATCCATTACATCAGAAATTATAATTATTTAAATTCAGGTGTTATGATTTTCAAAAGCAAGCAAAAATTTTAGATGATTAGCATGCAACACTTTACCAGACTCAGCATCAAAGAGGATTCAATCATACTCCTACTTAAATTTCCTATATGAGCGTAAATAGAAGTGTCTTGATTT
>JAOXJM010000012.1:10284970-10307234 GCA_026413425.1 Tringa solitaria
ATTTTCCACATCTCTCTGCTGGCTTTCATCCTCACTGGTTTATTGTTTGCTCCTTTCCAGGCTTTTGTAAATGTTGCTACTACTTCCTATTTCCAGCTTCTTGAGGGACATTCCTGCAAGTATAGATAACTTGCATTTCATTTTTCTCTTTAAAATCAGTAATGAATATGTCAAAGAACGGCTTTTCTATTATACTAGTTCATCTGCTAATTAAGTACTTCTCACTACTTGAACTGTTATCTTTTTTTAATTCAAATTTTTAAGTCTTGACCCTTTTTCACTCCACATGACAATGTCTGGGGTGAATGACAGTGTTTTGAAATGGTTGTTTTAGAAGTAATACATGTGTGTCCCCAAGCTGTCAGACAACACCAATGTTTTAGAATCTGTCTTCAGAGAAGCTGGGAAAACAACATACTCCATCCATTTTCTTTGGAAGTATTTAAAAGACATGTAGATGTAGCGCTGAGGGACATGGTTTAGTAGGAACTTGGCAGTGCTATGCTAATGGTTGGACTTGATCTTAAAGGTCTTTTCCAACCGTAACGATTCTATGATTGTATTCTATTCTATGATTCTATTCTCAACTACAGTAATTACTGGGCTTCTAAATACAGAGAGGTGGCAAGAACTGCATGTCTTAGCTAGAATCATGCACATCTCTGCAAACCAGACAGAACATGTCTGCTAGAACTATTCCACACATACTAAAATCCAGAAAAACCCCACCAGCCAAGTATCTTTACTCATGAGAGGACTTCACCTGTTCATGATAACAAGAGTTTTACTGACACTACGAGTGCATCCTCGTAAACAAAATCTCACTCTTTTACTCTCACCACATAAACAGAAACAGGTACAACGTTTTGGAAATAGTACTTCCCCTGACAAAAAGAACAAGAAATAGGATCTGCAAAGTGAACAAATTCATTTTTCCAGATACCTTGATAGCTTTTTGAACCACTTCTAACTGCTAACACAATTTAAAGTCCAATATAAATTTGCAATAATTCCAAAGGTCTAAATTCATACTATTTTACTTATAACTTAAGCACATACCAGCAATCAAATGGTACATATATTATAAACAGATTATCACAGTATTAGGGTTTGTTATAATAGAAACTTCTAGAAATAACAAAATGAAAAACATACTGTGCATAAGCCCAGTAACACTGCAATATTAGAAATACAGATGTATTACTGCAATTATCAACTGTTGATAGCCTTGAGTTTCAAAGTCACATTTCTGCTTTTATCTTATATGACATCTGCAATCCAAGCATATGGCAACACTGCTACCAAAAATTACTAGAGATTTCCATTAATTCTGATAGAGTAAAATGGGAATTATTTAGAAACAGAATGTGTCTGATAGCTGTATTGAACACCAGCATCTAAATGGATAGAAAAAGTATTTTTCCTACCTTATAATCATCCTCATAGTCATTATATCCACATGTGCTTAAGATGTCAGGGAAAATATCTGACCATCCATTACTCGTACAATTTTTGCTAATATTTCCTGTAAAGCAAAATTTGATAGTTTAAATTAGAAAGATTCAAAAGTCTCCTCATCAATGAATCTTTAGACAGCCTAACTTTGTTATTCCCTGTTAACATGCTGTATTTCCTAGTACTCCTGTTAAAGTAATCTAGCCATTTCCTTTCATGTGCTCTTTATTCATATTACTTTGGCTTTTACTCTTCCTCTGAATTGCCTTTGCATTAAAGAAAAACAAAAGTAATTCCAAGCTGCAATGGCAGGCTTCAGTTTGGTATAACAGCTATTTCTGTTACATCTGCAAAAGCCTGAAATATTTTGCTGTTTTATCTAAAGTATTCTGGAGGGAGTCTTTCAGCTCATTCTATAAAGGGGATAATTTGTAGGTGAAGTAATTTGATAGAAAAGTAATTGAAGTGAAAGTTGTTCTAACCTCCTATTTAAGCTTTTCTGAGAACATAATGCCAAATGATCTATTGACGAGTTATAAAATCTCTTAGATATTATGGTGATGATTACTGCTACAGCAAATGTTGGTAGAGTTGGTAATGCACTTTAAAGGCCAAATTATGTGATTGGTTGAAGAACAAGGAAATAAATATGCATGCTGAATCTCACTCTTTGAACCAATCACTGAAATAATGTAGTACCAGGAATGTACAGAAGATGTGCAAGTGTGGTTGGAAAGGAATTTTGAACATCTATTAATTTCAGAAAGGATTTTTTGGTTGGAACTGAGCAAAGAAGTTGACTCTTTTTCCAGATGAAGTCATGCAGATGAGAGGGGGGACAACCCCATGATTCTACTCCTTAATCTATTTAATATGAACTAACGTTCATGCAATACAGAACTGCTTCAATAGGAGAAAACTGAAGAGTCTGATGTCAGAATAAGGAATAGTCATTAAAATTATTATAAATTACTCTTACAATGTTAAATCATAAGTAACTTCCCCTGATTTTCTTACAGTCATTTTTATATCTGTGATACTTGAAATCTGTAACAACATATTGCTTTGGTTTGGAGTTCACCACTGGTCTTTAACTGACTTAAAGATGCCTGGTTTTCACCACACAAGAACAAATTTATGTGTCACAGATCAGCTTTGGCCAAAAACAACTGAAGGTGTTTATATGCACTCCAAAGTGAAGCTTTTGTGATTTTTATCTTGCTGATTGGTTACTGGAATTTCTTCTTTGTATAATGTCTTCAGCGGAAAGTTGTAAATATCCTACAAATGGTTGACCAATCAACAACGAGATCTTTCTAGCTTATAACAAGACCTTGACCTAAAACCACAGTGTCTCCTCAAACAACAGGGCCACGTCTGCTATTTGGCATAGACATGGCATTTTTTAAAGAAAATGTAACCTATTTATACACTCTGAAGAGTCATCACTTTAAAAGTACATCAACTTCTCTGACTAGGCAGAGCAGAGGAATGTGTTAGCAGAATCACAAATTACGTCAAAGCCAGCTTTGCAAGAAAAAAACTGTTGGGATTTAGACTATCTATTCAGGATGTTGAAGTATTTTCTACTATAAGTACTGTAAGACCTTCTAACGTAAAGACAGGCAACTTTCTGTGGAAGACTGTCTATTTCTACACCATCATTCCATGCAATTAAATATTTCAGACAGCAACCTCATTTAAAACCTGTAAATTGACACAGATGTTTAAATAAAAAATTCACAGAATAACTTTCTGATAGTCATGTACTTACATCATTATGTACAATACAGAAAAAACATTACAGGATAATATGATTGCTTTTATAGAAGAAAGTAATTTAATATAAAGTTACTAATATTCAATAGGTAATTAGTTATGCGGTATGCCTAAACTATAGCCTTGACCATCACAGAAGAAATTAAGAGCCAGTTCTCCAAAAGTTGTAAAGATGAGAAGACAAATGTTTGGTTTTTTAATTCACAATTTAAATTAAGAAATCCTTTAAACAACTGATGTTATTTAAAAGCCTACTTATGATTTGGAATATTTCCATAAAAAATAAGGTAGTCTAGATCACCTTGTAGTAGAATTTTAATTCCTCTTAAGCCCTGAAAAACCTAAAACATACATCTTAGAAATCTAGCTAAATAAAAAGCGTTAGACCTCTTGTTTAAAAACATTGTTATAATTTCATGCTATAAGAATCAAGTGAATTTGAAATATGCTGTCTGTGAATTAAATAAATTATATCTTGTTGAGCATAACCAATTTTTTAAGGTGCTGAGATACTTAGATCTTAATAGAATCAACCACGCAAGATGTCTGCTGTCTTATATCTGAAGGAAGAAATTATATAAAGAAAAGATTTAAAAAAGCCTCTTAATTGAACCTCTAAAAACCCACCCTGTTTGTTCCACAAGCAAGAAATAAACACGTAGCTATGAAAAAAAGCTGTATATGGGAAAATTATAGCAAACTATAAAAAGGAAGTGGTCTTTCAGCCTTGATGATGCTATGTCCAAATGAGATAGAGTTGTAATACATTTTGAATGTTTCGAACTTAAATATTTATTGCAGTTGTTTTATAGGGAAATTAAAATGTTATTGTAATATATACGTTAATTATCAAACATTCAAACTACAGAGAGAGCATGCATGCTTTGGCTTTTGGCAAATAGACAGAAGCAGTATGATTTAATTCAGATTTTGGATTTTTGATATTTATGAGTTTGTATTGTCTCATGACAACACTTTAATATCTTTGAGTCATCTAAATACTTTTATAGATTTCACAAGATTTAGTGAAGATTACACATGCTTTCCCCTTTATAAACTGTTTAGACTGTCCATGATAAACTAATCAAGATTCACCAGCTCTAGGAATGAAAACTTTTGCTCATCTGTAGATTGTTTTAGTTATCTGTTTTTTTACTGGAACAAGAGTTTTGAGAATAAAGGTATTTTAGTCATACCCCAAGCTAGCCTCTATGGTAAAAGTAATATTGTTAAAAAGCTCTCCACTGAGACCTCAAAACCAGAATTAAATCACTGTGATGTTTTGCATCTTTCACCAGCTCTTCATGACGAAGTTTTCTCACCTAAGCAAAGTGAGCTGTATGATACGTTGACAAGACAGTGCAGAATATGGTAGTCTTGAAACAGTTAAACATCTCAGTGTTCAGAGACACTGATGAGCTCTTTTCAAGTTCCATTAAAAAGCAGAATAAAAGGTTTCATAATAACTACCTTAAATTGCAATAGTGATAATTTTTAGATATTATGTGTTAACATTGGCTCATTATTCTCATGAAGGCAAGGTAGAGCTCCCCTCCTAAGCAAAGAAGGAACAACCTGCATGTGACCTGCTGGCAACTGTTAAAGATATCAGTCAGGCTCAGCTGCCTTAATAATTAACATAAATAGGTCAAAAAGAGCAAGCAATGTCTTCAGCCTTGATGAGTGTCACTATATCAGAATACATATTTAGTATCTGACTCAAACACTGTATGGACCACAGAGGCAATTATTTGGTCTTTTCATGATGTAACAGGAACAGCTCTTTTAAGAATCTATTATTTTAACTCTTTAAAAAGAAAATGAAAACCTTAAACTGCAACATACACACACACCCCTTTTTAGCATATTATGTTATAAAATACCAAAAAGAAGCCAGCAAAAAGACACTTTAAAATGAAATACCTGGTTTGCCAGAAAAAAGGCTAAATACTTTTGGACAAGGAACAGTGACCGTCTCTCCAATCTTTGCAGGACGCCAACAGGTGATGTTATCCCAAACTCCGACACATCCTGAAACAAACCAGCAGTAACAGACTTGAAAGTTCAGTCTGATTCATAATCACCCTTCTGTATTTATGTTATATGGACTTGGTGGAAGCTTTCAATAAGTAGTTCAAGAAAGATTAGACTCTTTCAAGAAAGTTGCAAAGATGGTATTTTGTATGAAAATGTTAAGCAAATCATAAGAGTGTTAATTAACCAGCTTACGTTTGCAAAACATCTCGTTAAAACTATGTTACTTTGACAGACCATGCTAAGAAAAGCTAAGAAAATGTTAAAAAAAGTAAAAGTAGTTCATTGGACTCAGCATCACAAATACAATGGGAGCGCACTGTGATTGGACAACTTTTGGAAAAAAGGACATGGACCTACAAAATCATCTCTCCTAAACTAAATAACAGAGATTTGAACAAAGAATGCTTCTGTATATTTCTTTAAGGAAAGGCTGTCATAAAATGTTACAGACATGTTTTACAGTAGTACTAGTAACAAGTAATTATGGTTTTGCCCATGCTGATGTCTCTATAGATGTGGCTAAAAAGCAGTACCTTGTGAATGAGAATAAATCCTTCTATAGGCTTCTACAAGCACTTGGATCAAGCATGCTCTATTTGTTTAAAGGTGACTACCTGTAATGCTAAGTGAAGGGTTATGAAAGTTTCTGAATATAAGCCTTATGAAGAATTATGAATACAAAGAAATAATGAAATTTTACTCATCTCAGTTCAAGTTCTCTCTCAAAAAAACCCAATAAGATCATGTGCAAAATTCTGGGCATTTATGTCTTCAAATAAGGCAACTGACAATTGACAATTAAAATCTGTAATTAACGCTAAAGAGAGAAACAAAACTTTTATCCTACCAATATTGTTAGAAAGTATGAAGGACAGTTTGTTTTCTACAGTAGAGAACATGAAACTTGGAGAAGGAAATATTCACATCTATGTATGATACTCTTCTTCAGAATATTTATAGTATTAGCAATTTACTATTCATTTACTCTGTGCTAGTGTGGTTCATGCCCAAAATAAAGCCACCTGAGTTAAATGAAGCTGGAAAAGGAACATTTCAAAGTTCTATATTTGTGTTAAACCATCTTAGTGCAATTAAACTTGGACAGCTTATGTAGACTTAGAGTGCCTACTTTCAAAGTTTAAGTTACTTTCAAAGTACACATAAACTAGGGAACCCAAAAGCATGTTACAGTGCCTGCAGTTGGATTTGCCCCTGGGGGTATGTCTCAGCTGCAGCTTCAAGGAGAACCAGTGGCATAGCATTCCCTTGGGCCTTGCTTTCATTTGGAAGACAACTAAGTGTAATAGTTGGGAGGCAGCCTTTGTGTTGTACCAAGAATAGGGTTTGGAGATTAAAAAAGAAGATGAGAGGAGGATTATGGGCTAAATTCTGCATTTGGTCACCAATTACTCTCCACTACCTTGTATGCTGTATCAACCTCCAACAAGGCATGCAACAAATGTATTATTTTTCATTTTCTCACACACTCACTCACACTCACTTCAATGCCTTTTCCACTCAAGCATCAAAAATCTCATAAGAGATTTGGAGATTCCAAATATCCAATCTATCACAACCTCTCTGGGCAACCTGCACACACAAAACTTCCTCCATGAAGAATTTTGCCACACATCTAATTAGGATTTCCCTTGCTGCAGGTTGCTTCCATTGCTGCTTCTTGTGTTTTCGGGGTTTTTGTTTGGGTTTTTGTGTGTGTGTTCACATCTGAGAAGAGTCTGGCTTCATCTTTATAAGCCCATTAGGCAGATGAAGACAGCAATCAGATCACTCTTCTCCAAGCTGAACAAACCCAGCTCTCAGTCAATCATTATATGCTGCATATTCTAGTGCCATCTCCATATTCTCTGCTTTCCTGCACACAGGAGCCCAAAACTAGACACAGAACTCTGCTGAGATGCAGTCTCAAAAGAGACAAAGACAGACAGATGATTGCTTCTCTTGATCTACAAGTTTGCTCATGTAGCACAGTATATGGCTAAACCTCATCTCTGTAAGGGTGCACTGCTGGGTCATGTTTAAATTAATGTATTTCTAAAGCAAACACCTGAAATGAGTCAGAAGAATTTAATCCTAAAAATGTTTATTTCTTCTCAGGAGAGGCTGAAGTTCTTAATTCAATTGCAGAATCTAGACTGTAGGTACCTGTCTTTAATCAATCCCACCCTTATTTGCTTAATACTGTGTGATGAACCTCAGCTTGTCAAGTTCTCCAGTCACCTGAAGAGGACTAATTGGTTTATTTCCTTTAGAACTTTGACTCCTAGTCCAATATGTTAAATTCCTTCTTTTAGCCTTACCTTAGGGTAAGGGAGATTTATTTAGGACTAGGAATTGTGAGAGTGGCATTCTTTTTATCTGAATTCCACAGTTGGCTGAGAAGTTCCTGTTCCCATTGACAATTCACTCTTTTCAGGTTTCTGGTCCATACCTCTTGGGGTTTTTTTTTGGCAACTGACTCGGAATGTAATACTCTTGAAACTCCATAATCATTCCTTTTTTCCTGATGATCATGCGGGGTTTTTCCTTTCTAGTGTATCTGTCCCAACAGCTGGTTCATATATTTCTTTAGAATTAACTAACTCATGCGTTTTATCTATGCTCTGTTTTATCTGAACACCTTCTACTCTCTCCAGCACTTATGGCTTTTCTTTTAGCATTAGTAATGACATCTCTGAGGTGATGTTGATTTGGTCATGTATACATAATTTAAGAGATTTACATTTGAGCAAGTCAACTTTGTACGCTTTGAAGTCAATGGAATTTAAACATGCTCAGGTGCCTCCTGAGTTGCAGTACTGGATTAAAACAAAGTCCTTCTCTATGATGCAACACCAGGGCTTATGCAAAATAAAAGAATATTTACTTCAGCCAATTTGGGTCATGCTTCCTTCCCAGAAACAAGCCAGAAACAACATCAACAACGTGACATACAAGAAACACAAAGAAACTATTTTCTTCATCTGCCAGCACTCAGTACTATAGTGACAAAATGCAACTCTTTTGGCTTTGAAGGATGTAGTGCCTGAGCCAGCATAAACAAGCCCTGGAGTACACAAGAATAATTAGCACCTTGTGCGACTTCAGACCTTTTTAGTTCATCTCCATATCCACTAACAAGTGAGAGCCGAGATGAGTCATGGAAGTGTTCACGCACACCCATAAAAGCTGATGACTTTCACAAAATTTCTCTTTTGTTCAGTATACTCTCTGTAAAATGCTGGATTTGCTACAGGTATCTGCAAACAGTTCAGAGGCCTTTATAAATTTTTGCTACACTGCTATATTGACAGGGCTAAGGTTTTGCTAAAAAAGCAGCTGAACAATGTGGACTTCAGAGCTACATTAGTACCTACAAAAAACCACAAAACTCTTATTCAAGCTTCACTTACACAAAATATTATATAGAAAAATAGAGGTCCAAAACCTATTCCCACCAAAACAGATTAACCCAATTTGCATCAGATCTTGAAGTTAGCTTGCAGGAAGGAAATCAGTACACAAGTTTTTGACATTTAAAACATTACAAGACATCACTGATGTTTTCTGGGGAATGTAATTTTTACCTCAGTTTTTCTTCAGCATTTTAGGACTTTAAGGAATCTATGGCAAAGGAGAGAATGAAACTTTTTCAGTCTCCTTAAATCAAATAGAGGAAATAACACAAAAGATATATTTCCTACATCTAGACTACATTCATGTGTATCAACAAACATGAGAATGAAACTTGAGTGGCTGTCATCAGAATTCCAAGGAGAATATTAATCCTCAATTTATGTATACATACAAGCTTATTTATTACGGTACAGGAAATCTGAGAAAACTGCTGAAATGTCCTAGAGGCATTTATAGTCACTGAATGACTACAGTGGGCTTCTGAAAACTGGTCTAAGGCTGAATGCTGAAATGACGGTGTTACTGGTGCGCTGCTAGAAGTACAACTGTTAACAATATGCACTTTTCTGGGCTTTCAACTCACACCTTTGCTCATTTCCCCCTCCTATTACTGCAGATTTTTGAAAATACTGTAGTCATATCTTTTTCTTCTCTTAGCAAAACACACCCTTATGCAGAGGTGGGATACAATTAACAACTCTATTTTTACTACACTTGCATCAATTTGTCTCTTCCGTCCCAAAAACATGTCTCTATTGTACAGCACAAGCTTAATTGTGCACAATTGAAAGTAGCAATTAATTTCCCACTGATCTTGGAAATTCAAAATGTGGCACAACTGGAGACCTTGATGAGTTTCACAGTTCTTCAACTAGATATTGCTCTTTACCCATCATAGTGTCCTTTTACAAAAACAACAAATGCAATATTGTTAGAGGGTGACAGAGCATGATTCACTTCATCCTAAAACACATGAAAATAGGCCAGATTAATTGCTCCCAACAATTGCCTGTTTCTCCCCTATGACTATAGAGCAGCCCACAGTCCTATAAATACCTACACTGTTGGAAAACAAAAATGTGATAAATACTTTGTTGAATATTTCTCTTCCTGCACATAGAATATCTAGCTTGATCAAGCTTGATATTCTACTCTCTACTCACTCTCTACTACTCTCTGTCCAGCCACTAATTCATTCAGTGTTAGGATTTCTGGACTGTTATCCATCACTGCTACTTTTCATAAAATCATTATGTACACTCTTATTCTTCGGAATTTTTACACATCCCCGGTATATATAAGCCTGTTTCCTACTATCTCCAAAGGGTATTAATCAATTAAGATACAAAACATATTTATTTCTAGCTTTAAATAAGGTTTTAAGCTTTAGTTCTAGTAAGAATCCTACCAGTAATTCTATAGAAAATATCTCACATTTTAAATACAACTTAAATTGCTCCAATGTTTATTTTCATGTCTGCAATTTTCTTATCATCTTTAAAAAAAAATTATTCTAATTAACCAAACATATATAATTATAACATATATACCACAACAGAAAGGATATAATTACATTCATATCCTTTTATGTTCATTCATTGATTTAGTCTCTGTTTCCATCCAGCTTCAATAAATTCTCAAGCCTTGAATGTTTTTGTCCTTTCACCCTGATATGTACACATATAAAACCTGTCCAGCTCTTGATCTGTCTTGGCTCCCCAACTTTTCCTGTGCATCTTTACTACTATACTCTTTACCTCCTTCCTTACCTATTAATGAAGCTAGCAAAAAGGAAAAAAAAAATAGGCTCTTCATTTCTGTTTCTGTGGTGTCTGGAATACATATAAAAATCCCTTTTCAGCTGCTACTTTTACCTTATTTATTGCTCTGGTGTGTCATTCACAGCATAGCCAAGGAAACAATCAATCTTCCCAGAAAACCTTTGCACAATGACTTGCTCAAAAGTGCGGCCTCGGTGCCACTCCTCTACTGCTCTTCCCTCCTGTTCTTCTAGATGATGTTCTAGATGCTATTTTTAGTTAGTTTCAATGAGATCACTTACCTTATTTGAATGCTTAGTCTTTGATGCTTGTGATGCGTTTGCAAATACTTCATGATGAAAAGAAGCTCAATACACTATAAACTATGTTTTGTTTCTCATTTTTTTCAGCTTACATATGTATTGCCACCACATTCCTCATCCTGCTGAGATCCAGTTTTTGAGCACAAGTTTGCTTTACCTACACATCTTCATCTATAAAAATGTGCGACGCCGAGTTTGTACTGGCAAGTTTCGTTCACATATACATTTTATCCATATATTAACCACTAGGTGGCACTTTGCATTTGGATTTTAAAAATTGCCAATTCAAAGAGAGGTTTAGCATTTTTTAAACTGTCTAGGCGTGCTTGATGCGTGAAACAAAGAGAGAGTGCTTTGAAAATCAGCCAGAAAGTTGTGAGCTAGTCCAGGGTTTGTTTTTCAAACAGGGAAACCTTTTGATTTTTGTACTTCACTTGAGAAAGCAGAAGCTATCTCACCTCTTATGGGCAATGTTTTCTAGGCTGTAGGTCTGAACACTGGAACATGTAATTTAGGCTGCATGTGAATTTATGAACACATAGAGACTGAAATTCTTTCTGCATTTTCATCCAAGTAATAAGAAAGAAATGAAAAGGAGGTGCCAGGGAAATAGCATGCTACCAGTCTGGAGGGAAAGCAAACACACAGCAGAACTGCTTAAAGCAGTAATTGGAATGAGACAGCAGCAAAAATACTGTTGCTCCAAGCTACTTCGCTAAAATTTGTTGTCTACTTTCGTCAGGGCCTTGAGTGCACTAATAGGCCTTAGTGGCCCCTGCCCAGGGTCCCCTCTAAGCTCAGGTCTGGGCCTTCAGCGATGTTGTGGGAGCAAATGACTTCAGCTCCACCACAGCGGGGCCTGTGCCAGCCTCTGCCGGGGCCTGACCCACCGCTATGGCCCTGCCCGGCCATCTCAGGCCTGCGCCTGGCTGTGGTTCCCTGCACCAAGCCAGATCCTGACCACCTGCAGGCTAATGTCTCGGGCTGTCCCCGTCCTCAGGGAGATGCCTGATGCTTGGGGCTGTCCCCGCTGTCCCCCAGCTTTCCTGGCTGGGGTGGGACAGGCCCTGCCTGCCCTGGGGTCCACAATCCCCCTCCGCCAGGAGGTGAGGCCTGCGATCCTGTGAAAATGAGAACACTGGCTGCAGAAGGGTCAAGAAGCTGCTCCAATTTGCCGCTGTTGCACTAAAGCACACTGTTGTGGTACTGTACAGAGTGTATACAAGCTCTGATGATTCAGAAATACCAGGGAAGGGTGAATGTAAACTTTTTTAAATTACAAAAAACAAAACCTACTCACGCACAGCAAATTTGGGAAGGCTACAGTATACATCAGATTTAACTGCTTAAACAGAATGATAAAACCAGTACAGTTTATCTCACGTTCACCTTAAATGTCTGCTGTTTATAGGTTTTCAAAAGCCAGTCCTATTACCAGGAATGGCAAAAATACTGTTACTGAGATTTGTGGATTACTGGCTTTTCACTAAATGAAACATTTCAGAAGAAATGCCTTATTTCCTTTCTGAAGAATAGCTTCCCACTGCAGAATCAAAAATCTACAATTCAATTTTATTTTTTAATGTAATTTACAAATTTTAGAGTACAGTAAGGAAATATGGAAGTTGCCAGATAAAAACTTTGAAAGAAAACCCTTCTGAAAAAAAAATGCACATTTCCATCCAAATTTTCTACCAAGTAAATCCTGCTGTCCAATTACTCAAAGTGTTCTTTGGACACAACAGCATTTTTTTTTGTATGACTGGACAGCACTCTAACTGTAAGAACACCATCTTCTATTATATTGGAAAGATATTCATGGATGTATAGTCAGAGCTATAAGAGGTACCTTTATCGTCATGTTGCATCAATTTAGACATGCTGTACATTATTCATAAAATACCATTAAATATCAATCTCCTGTTCATATAAGCCCCGCTACAAAATATTAAAAGTCTCTGCAAAGTATTGGATTCATGTATTTCTGTTAGTTTGGATTATGTCTAACCCAGGTGCTATTTGTTGCATTAGCTGGAGCTTTTTTAATGTTTTCGTATTTAAGATTTCTTCCTTTTGGTATTTGAACTTTGGATGTCATGGAGAGTAGACTGCCATGGCCACAGCTGTCTTTATCAGGACTCAAGCGCAAAACTATGCAAGACAATATTTCTTTCAGAATCTTCTGAAAAACACAATAAATTCACTTATGGCTGTGCATTTTTTCAGGGCACTGAATGCCATCTATTAATGTCTATTGCTGAATATCTATTTATGTTCTGGGGGGGGCTGGAAATTTCAGACTTGTAAAATTGTAGAATGTATCCGTGGCCACATGTTGCCTCTCTTCTTTCCAAAATAGTTTGTTACTGACAAAATTGGTAACCTTTATTATGTGAGATTTTTCACTGAGACTGATGAGGACATTTTCTTGGTCTTCATTGTTTATTTCATGTTGGTTATTTTTCAGTAGGTAGCTCCTTCCATTCAAGGTTCTTTCTGACCTATCGCCCAGCCTCCTCAAAAGACAAGCCAGCTCTGCCTCTCTTCTGCCCTCAAATAATTAAGTACAGCTTCCACAAAGCCCAGACATTGACAACACCATAAGGATGATCAGTTTTATATGGTGTCATTAACAATGAAACTTCAGTTAATGGAAGCCAAAATAGACAAACATTCAAAGCAGCCCCTTCAGGTTCCCTGATAAAAAATTGTGCAAACCAGAAAGTAAGAGCACGACTGCACTACAGCTAGCAAAGCAGCAGCACAGAGATTCAGGAAAACTGAAGTTGTCCTTCCAAGAGCTACCGGTGCTGCATGAAAGAAAGTTCCATGATCCCACTATTTCATTTAATTCTACCGTTAATCCTACCCCAGGTAACTCTAAGCAACATTGCAGCTGAACTACTGGCTCGTTTTACAGAGAAAATAGCTGCAAAACCAAACAAAAACTCATGGAAAACCTTGATGAGATTGGGAGGATTAAGAAAGGGGGAACCTTGAGGAGATTCCTTTTCACATAGCAGGAGAAAGGCCTCATCTGGCTTCATGTAAGTCTCCTACTTACCTATGTGAAAGAGAGAGTGATCATCAGGTTAGCTTAGTTACACTTACAGTCAGTCCTTCTTTTGCACGATACATAGATATATATGTGTGTGTATGTGTGGGTTTAGAATGAAAAATAGTCACCTTTCTTACTGGAGAAATAACCTTAACAGGAGAGGTTAGCTGGGTAAACTAACTTTTGGATAACTTGCCATGTGTCCAACATTTGAATATTCATCCCACTGTTCTGAAGAGCTTTCTGAAAGATCTGCTCTGTTTCATCCACAACATTATGAGCTCAGTGCTGAAATCACTAAGTAAAAGTCTACTTGCAGTGTAATTTGGGAGATTAGATTACATAGTGACACTGGTCCCTCTTGCTTTAAATTTATGAATAAGACTATAATTTTTGTAGTCCTGTATGTTTTAATTTCCCATTACCAGTTGCATTATGAAGACTCTCTTTGAGAGGTTTAAAATATTTCAAAAGCCACTTCTCTTTCCATATCCATCCCTTCCTCAAAGTTAAGATGCCATATCTAAAATTAAAAACGTTGTTTGGCATATGGGTCTCACAAAAACACATTTCGCAAAGCAAAAGCTGAAAAAGACTCACTTAACTGTGCAGCCACTCAGACCAAGATGAAAAAAAAACCAAACCCCAGACCTCCTTTTTTTCATAATAAGATCTTTTTAGAACGTTTTATTGTAGAACCCTGTTATAAAGTCTACTGAGTGACTTTTAGCATTTGTGACCATAAGATTTCACTTTTCATTTAAAAGTGAACAGAAATGAATTGATTACTTTATACGGTAAAATTCTAAATACTGAGCAAAGACATAAATTTGCAGTTGGTCATTTTTAAAGTATTTTTAATAACTTTTATTGGGAGCTTTCTATTTTTTTAAGAAGACAAGCCATGGGTAGTAGGTGAAAGATAAATTAGTGGTTTTCCATATGGACCTCAAAACCTGTAGCTATTATGAGCTATTCAGAGTAGCATTAAACTGCCCTCCAAAAAAGACAGTGCAAAAAAAAAATTCTCTCCTAGGCTTCCAGTTAAGGTGCATCAATATTCCAGGTGTCAAATTTTAGGAGAACAGATGAAAACAAACACGGATAGAAGCTAATGCAGTCCTCATAAAATAAACAGATTTGCTCCAGCGCACTACAGAGAGGAAGGCACTGCCATGGATCTTTCGACAGTGACTGTTTCCCAAGATGGAGTGCAAAGCTCTCCATTCATGGAAGAGTACATGCTAATGCCTGAAAATTCTCTGAAGGGTGCAAAGCAGGAGGTCCAGATTGTTGTCTAATAGTTTGACGTTGGCAAATGAGCAGAATTTAGACAAATTGGGTCCTGTGGTCTTAATATATCCATAGCATTATTCAAAGGATATTTACACAGTATTTATTTAGTGTTTCCTTGCAAAACACACTGTTTCTTTATTAAGCTATGAAGTAAGGAAGTCATTTGTAGATTTCCCAGTCAACAATTTTCAAAAGTTTACAAATTTACAAAAATTACTCAGTGAAATTCTTCAGCACATGTTATGAGGTAGCTCAGGTAAGATGACGATAACATTTCATTATGTAAAAAAAACCCCAAAACACAATTGCCTTTAAATCTTTCCTTTATGTATCCCTAAACGGGAGCTGAGAAGTATTTAGGGTCATGGTTTAGAGTTGGTTTTGGCAGTGTTAGATAAATGCTTGGTCTTGATTATTTTAAAAGTCCCTGCCAAACTAGATGATTCTATGATTAGATAAGGTATTCGATATATAGTTGCCATCTAGGCCAAAGGAGAAACTGCCTGTCCCATAAAATTTGGATCCTCCAGAATTCAGCAGCTGTGCATTATCAGTCAAATTCTGGAGTATGTTACACAGAGATGTGAAGGCTTCTCAGATGCCCAAGAAGTTAATGAAAAAAATCCCACTGATTTTGATAATTGAGGCCCAAGTCTCCAGTAGAAAATCTCAGTGAATGTTTAACTCCAAATTCTAGACAGGACTTCCACTAGATTTCATTATAGCTTTTGTGAGGCAGGTAGCACATACTAAAGTTAGAAAAATGTGAAAAGGGCTGTATTACCATCTTTTCCATTTCCCAATTTTGTGAATTTATTGTAATGAATTATGTTTCAAGTATACTACAAGTTTTAGATGTGGAGCTAGGACTTGGAATAGTTCCAGCTTGCCAATTTTCATTAGTAATTCTTCTCTATCAGGAGTCAGAGTACCACTGTGCCAATCTGAAAGTCTCTGTTCAAAATACTCCTTACATTTTTGTATGAATACAGAGAATTTATTAGGAAATTAAGGATGCATAGAAAATAGATATTTTTGGAAATGAAAACGCATATATTCAACGTAGGCACTTCTGAACAGGTTCTTGGTAAAAGTATCTATAACATGAAGCATAAGATAAATTCTGCCGTAAGATTAAACACATAGTTTTTAAGGGTTCATTACCAGAGGGACTTTACTCCCACTCCTACAAAATGGAATATTCCCTTAGTTTCAGCCAGGCATTCAATTAAATTTATAAATCCTTCCGCTGCTGTTTTATCACTACCTGCAGGGCTGAATCAACACCATCAGACATATCGTCTCCTTCCAAGACATGAAGTTCTTCTACAGCCTTCAGGAGGCACCCCCCTTCCAGTGAAAAGAGGCTGTGAAGAAAATATTTACAGAAAACTTCTTTCTTCCCCTAGGGAACTGAAAATAAAACTGGTGTGCATCACAAGGATACCCTTGG
The DNA here is from genome assembly GCA_026413425.1 of Tringa solitaria. NCBI lineage: Eukaryota > Metazoa > Chordata > Aves > Charadriiformes > Scolopacidae > Tringa > Tringa solitaria. The sequence goes on from JAOXJM010000012.1 coordinate 10,301,546, forward strand.
AGCAGCCCAGCATCTGGATCACAGAAGCGGATCTTGAAGAAAGCTTGACTTTCAAAGCAGTATAATAGCTAAGAGTGAATTTATTAATTCAAGATTTAATTCATTAAGCTGGGCTAGTAATTATTTCTCCATCTGGCTTCACACTAGTATTATTTATGAAACAGCCGTCTCTCTTCACCACTCATATAAATAAAAATATCTAAATGTAGATTAATTATTCCAGTAACATTTTGCTTGGAGAGATATCCATGTAAATTATTCACTGTTATTACAGTTTTTCTAATTACTGATCTGGATTAATCAAAAGGAGAAATTATAGTAAAATACAGACTGTTGCTGAACCTTTTAATTATTTTATTGTATACAAATTTATATTAGAGCATACACTGAGGGAGTTACACATTTAAATCAAGAAGAGAGGTGGAAAAAGCATCATGAGTTGGGACTCATGTTTATGCTCAAAGGGCACTGCAGATGGCAGGTCCCTGAGGTACCATAGTTATCTTCAGAGCGCATTCAAAATTGACTGAATATGAAAAAACAAATATGCTATGTATCACCTAGCTCAGCCAAAGGAAAACAAGGAAAACAACTGCGCTGCAAGAGCTGTAATATTCCAAGAAGTCCAGTTATTCTGAGACGGTACATACCTGGACTACTCTATCAAAAGACTGAACACCGATGAGGCTTAGGGCTTTGAATAACTAATTTGAAACTAAATACTTCCAGCCGCTTAAAGGTCATTTGACAACAGAAATTTAATAATTAGGTTTAGATGTGATATTATTTTGTAAAAAATCAAAATTGTATTTCGAACTGAAAAATGTTCAGTTGCCTTTAGATCTAAAATTTCTTTCCCTTTTTTCTAGGTCTCAATGAAAGCCCATCCTTCCCCTCCACATTTCACATGTTACCAGAGGAGTGCTGGGCAGGAAACATATGCAAAAAAAGCACTCCAAGAAGCATTTTTACCTTTTCACCAGTAGGTGAGTAGAGACTACTTTCTGCTCACAAGTTCTGGCATATTGTTTACAAAAGATACTAATGATACAACATTAATACCTTTGTCATTAAAAAAATAAAATTAAATTAATAAATACACACTTCCAACTTTCCTAAAAAGCCAAAGTCTGTTAAACAAGTTTTGCCCTAGCTACTTTGTGTTATATATTTGCTTTTCATTTGGCTGTGTGGATTTATCTGTCGCCTTCATATTTTGCTTGCTGAACAAACAGCTTTATCAGCAGCTCCAACTTACAAGAAAAATAACATTTTTTTCTTGATCTTATTCTTAATTTTCAGTCGTGAAAATGTAGCAAGGAAATCTAGTAAAATCTAAAATAAAAAATATAATAAACTACATCTGCTCTTCCTTCTTTCCTTTATTAAATTACAATCGGCCATATCTCTATCTCTATATTTATCTTTCTATCTAGAGATAAAATTAAAAACAAAAAAGTAACAGAGAGAATCTGTTTTTTGAATGTAACACTACTGTCCAGCTTTTCCTTTGCATGACTCTGGTTCTCTGGGGGTAAATCTGGCCTTCCGAAACAGGAGATAGAATATCTGAAACACCTGCCTGGGAAACCCAGAGATCAATCCTGTCACTAGTACTTTACTTTCAGCCATAGCTAGAGAGAGGTGCTTGAATTCAAGGCTTTCAGCTTTTCCTCAAGACTTGTTCTTTCTTCTGGTACTGCCATCACCACCCTGTAGCTTCTCTACCAGTCAGGAAATACTGGTGGCGACAGCTCGAAACACGAGAATGCATTTGCTCCCATCCAGTGTCCCACCCAACGCCTGGCACACCCCTCACAACACTATTGCTGCAGCTGCACCTTTAACAGAAAATCTGCATAAATTCTAAAATACATAAAAATTATAAGCACAGTACAGACAAATACAGCAACTGCAACCACAGCAGCAAAGAAGATAAAGGGAGAAAAATCTTGAATGGTCCCCTTGCCTCTACATTACAGCTTGTCTTTTCTCACCTTTGTTGTCCACTGGCTTTGCATTCTTCAGAAGTTCCATGCACCTTGTTTCCTCCTTGTGAATCTCCAGCTGAAACCTGCATTCTGGATGAACGCCATTCACCTGTGTCAAATTAACAAACAGGCCAGGGTCTTGAAACAAGAATTAAAATGCTTTACAAATGATGCAGTAATGAAATCCACAACTTTAGGTGGCATAGGTTTTGCCCAAGTATGCACTAGGCATTTAAAGATACAGTCATTGCCCATTTTAGATTCTCACACATTGGCTTTTCAAAACAAAATGTTAAAATAATCCACTAGAGCATTCACTGGCTCTTTCTTGTAACATTTCAAGGCCAATTATTATTTACAACAAAATATTTAACTTTCTAGTGCATTCATCAATACTGTATCAAGAGACCTTTTCCTCCAGAAAAACGGGGTTAAACTGAAGCAAGAAAAGGAAACACATTTGCTTTTTCCTCTTTCATAGTAAGTTAGGAAGCTGAAAGCTTAATGTGAATCACAGAACATAAAACCCGATCAAACTGCATTCTCTTTGACATAGTAAATTTTCTTTTCTTCCCTTTTCCACCATGGATATTTTACCTCCTGAAGGTCCCAGAGCATGACTATTTGATGCAAGCAAGTGTTATGTAGGAAGAAAGCCCCACTCCTTTCAAAATGAAAGCCTTTACCCATTTATAACCCTGCCCCCAGTTCCTTGGTTTTCAGAAGGGGTTATTTATGTCCATGGGAATAGACAAGGATGTAGCAGTATTGAGGAGAGAAACAAGACACCGGGAAGTTGTGCTGGAGTCAGTTGGACTCAGAGGCAGACAGAGCCTAACAGAGAAACATGCAGAGTCCTTAACAGACTGCAAGGGAAAAATGACTGTAGTAGGTGAGAAACATAAAATAGGAAACACCACTAGAGCTGAAGGGACAGTGAGATTAGCTCAAATAAAATAACATCATAATGAAATAAAATGTGACTATACTGTACTTCTGTCACCCTCACACTTGTAGAACCAAGAAAAGGATGATCTCTCTCCAAGCTTCTCTCACTTTTTCTAGGAAACATTTAGTAGAGAACCTGGTAATAGTATCTGATTTGCGAGACACTTTTTTTTTTTTTTTTTTTTTGTGGCAATACTTAATTAACTAAGCTGTGATCATGGACCCAGAACCTAGGACCCAGAGCTGGGTCTGAAAACCTGCTTATTCTGCAGTCTCCTTGTGGGCAAGCCACTTGCGAAGCTTTTAAAAATACAGCCTAATACTCATAAATATAACAGCAGGAGCTGTTACAAAAACTCACTAAAATCTGTCTTTTCTCCAAATGTCTTATTTCACCACTTATAACATCAGAACCTTAATTCCTTTTTGTCATCTTTTCTCTATATTGACAGCTGAAACTATATGTTTCCAGGGCAAATTATTTTTTTTCCTTTTTAAAGTGAATTTGTACAGATCCTTAACATAAATTATGAATTCTAGACATAAATTAGGATTTCTAGCACTTATAATAAAGTTCAGCGTTACATTGAAAGTATCTGTTTTGTTATGTATTATCTACTTTCCAGATAGCTCCCATGTAAAATAAAGTCTCATGTATATACATAAAGTTTTTAATTGCATTTTCCTTTCATATAACAGATTTTGAATTTTTTTTTCCAATTGCAAACATTTGGTAACTGAAAAGTAGATCTTCTACTCATCAAAAAGTATTATAATTACTGGGTCTTGGAAAGGTAGCTTCCAATAAGTGGAAATGTTAACTACATGAAGGGTAAATGAAAGCAGCTACTACAATTAAGGAAGCTGCCAAATAAGTGACTTCTCTCTCTCCCACTTACAGACAAACTAAAAATTTCTCAGTATTAGTTATCTAATAGCAAAGTTTACTTTGAGAACATCAATTTGTTAGTACCCAAAGGTAATACAACATTATTTTTCAAACCACACATGTCAAACTGTAATATAGATACCCCACTTTCATTCAGATGTACTTCACCAAACTAGAGAGCGTTCAAGACTGCGTGGCACTGACCACATCCCGAAACACATCAAGAACCTCAAAATGGATTTTGAGAGCCCTCACCACCTTTCAGGGCTGGTGCTTATCCATCTTTCCCTCTGCTTTACCAAGGCTGGGTTATTCTTTGTAACCACTGAACACAGAACCGCGTGTGCTGTGTTGAGCACTGTAAAAGTACACAGCTAGCTGGAAAGTCAGCTGAGGACTCTCTGTGGTTTTAGTGGCTTAACAATTTTTAAAGCATCCAGAGCAGCAGTTTGACCGAAAAAACCATTTCTTCTGACAAGCAGAAGAAGTCGGTTTCCTCACTTTTGGTGGAAATGATCTGTTATTTTAAATTTGCAGCAACAAAAAATTGGAAAGATTTAAAGGACAGATTTCTTTTTTATTTTTCATAAATGACATTTCCAGCAACGTTATAGATTTTTACAAATAACTGAAGAAACGCTTAAAAATATAAAGATGTTAAAAGCAGACGCCCTAAATTCGAAGGCTTTAATATTCTGAATGCTTTGTGCGTTGTTAATCGGCTGCAGGCATTAATGAGAAGTTAATCACGCGGGTTCTCCTCCGCACGAGGACTGCTAACCCCCCTCCGGCCCGTACCGGGGCAGTGCCCCGTGAAAACTCCTGGCGAACTGGCGGTGGCCACCGGCCGCCGGGGAAGCCGAAGCAGCGGGGAAGGAGTCACTCGCCCAGCGCCGGTTCCGCCGGGGTCGGGGTGCGGGCCGGGCCCGCGTCGCCCCGCCGGGGCGGAGCCGTGGCAGCCCCCGAGGAGCGCCCGTGGAGCCCGGCTCAGGAGGGGCGGCGCGGAGACGAGCTGGGGGTCCCGGCAGGGGCAGGACCCCCATTTCCCTGCCCGATGCCCGCCCGGGGACACCCGGTGAGGGCGAGGGGCGGCCGTCACTCGTCTCCCGAAGTGAGCGCTGCGGGGCCGGAGTCTCCGCACCTGCTGCGGCCCCCGCTCCGGGAGAACCGTGAGGGAACCGCCGGACCGGGGCGGGGAGGGGGTGGTGGTGGTGCCCGCGCTGCCGCCTTAGGGCTGGGGGCGGCGAGAAGAGCCGCAGGGGTGACCTCCCGGGGCCGGGGGACAGCGCGGGGTGACTTACCCGCCCCAGGCTCCAGCAGAGGGAGAGGAGGAGGAGGAGGAGGAGGACCGGCAGGTTCCTCATGCCCGCCGAGAGCCGGGGCCGGCGGGCTGCGCTGCTCCGCGCCGCTCCGCGGGCCCCTTCCGAAGAGGGCGAGGAGGAGCCGGGTCCCGCCGCGGCACCATCGGGCCCGGGGGCCGCCGTCGGGGCGCCCGGCACGCGCGCCGCCACGCAACGCCTGCCAACCGCCGCCAGCCCGGGCCATCAGCGGCGGCGGCGGCAGCAGGAGGAAGAGGAGGAGGAGGAGGAGCCGGCCGGCGCTGCCAGCCCGGCGGGGAGAAGGTAGGCGAGGGGCCAGAGGAGGAGAAGGAGGAGGGGGGGGGGACGAAGAGGAGGACGAAGAGGAGGAAGGCGGCAGTACCCCGATCCTACGCCTGACTGACTCTGGGCGGCAGGGTGACAGGTACCGGAAGTGAGGTCAGGGCACACACCTCCCGCAATGGCCGCGCGCGATTGGCTGGGCTGGGAGAGACCCTCCTCCTCCTCCTCCCTCCCTCCTTACACCCCCCTCCCCTTGCCCC
>JAOXJM010000012.1:10307334-10327778 GCA_026413425.1 Tringa solitaria
CACTCACTTAAAGACACCGCGGCTGTCGGCGGCTCCCGCACCTGCCCCCGGCGGCGGCTGCCGGCCCGACTGAGTGCCTGCCCGCCGCCGCCTCCCTGCGCTCAGCTCCTCCTCTAGACCCCGGCTCCCTTCCCTCCCGCTTCTCTTCAGCCCCTCTCCTCGGCTTCCTTTTCTCCTCCTCCTCCTCCCTCTCCCTGCCGCTCCCCCCCACAAGAGGTGCGAGTCGTTCCCCGCAGCCGGGACGCCCCCTCGCCCATCCCTGCGACTCGCAGGTGCCCCCACGCCACGGCGGGCTCCTGCCGGGCTATGGACGGCATCTGTCCCGCTCTGCCTGACCCCAGCTGCCAAGGAAGCCCCCTCTTCTCACGCATACACACCCGGAGGGGTCGAGGTGCCCGTCCCGACAGCGTCCCGGTGCCAGCACTGGGATACCTTTCGCCCGTGACACCATGAAGATAACCGCCCGCGGTCCCCCCAAGCCAGGCAGACACGAAAACCCCCACACAGATGTGGGGTAAGTGAAGTGATCCCTAACAGGGTCTGTCTCATCACTGGGCAGACCAGCAACTGCACTACAAAAATCTTTCTTTCCCCCTACGCTGTTTGGTGGTGGTGGTTTTTTTTTTTTTTTTTTAAGGTCTCAATAAAGGACCAACAGTTTAAGGCAACTCCATATTATTGCCTGACAGTTTACACCAGGCATGGTTTTGCTTCACAAGGCATAATAAATATGTAATTAAGTGACATTTATGTTAGCCTATGCCTTTGGTTATAGGAAAAGCAGAGTTTATATGCTGGTTTTTAGCTGAGATTGAGACTAAATTAGAGTCGTCTTTAAACGGCTGTAATTTAAGTACTATATATTAAGAGGGACTGAGCAGGCAACAGAAGCCTCCTAAATAGCCTTATGCCACCCAAAATAACCAGCTATAAGCAAAACCAAGGACACTTCTAGGGAAAAGCTGAAGAGACTTTTCATATTTTTGAAAGCATTTACAAAAATTCTTTTACTATATTGAGAAGAAAGACATAATTATCACCTCTGTGACATCATTAAAAAGAAATATTACAAACTGTAATGAGCAGTATTATAACCTGCGTGCTGAGAGCAGAGGGAAGCATTAATGTAGGAAAAAAAACAACCACTTGTAGGGTGGTATATGATCAAGTCATGAAAATATTTTCATTTTAACAGAAAATAGTACTCCTTTGGATTGACTTTGATCTGTATGTGACAGGTGGGCCAAAATGCCAAATTGCACCTACTTCTAAACCAGCTGGGTTGTAGAAGAAGCTGGTTATGCCTCTTGCTCTGAGATTCCTGGGCAGACTCTCATTGTCAAACCTCTTGGAAACGGAGAATTGCACAGTGCAACCCCCCTGATTCCCGAGACCAGTGCCCAGGGTTCCTCTTTGGAGTCCTGGATATTCACATATGCGGTCTAGGGGTGCTCTTAGCAATTTTGTAAGAGCTATAGGTCTTTCCAAAATATCAGTCTTAAAACCATGCTCTCTAATCTTATTTATATGCTACAGGAGACTGATGTCTTATCGTTATTGCAAGGCTTTGGAAAAATCCTTTCTCTCTTCTCTCTCTTTAGAAGTGATTTCTTGCACTTTATGATGACTGGCTTCCCCCTAAGAAAGAAATCTTTAAATCCAGTGACTCGCATGAGTGAAATTTATACATGTCGAGTCTCTTCAGGTACTTGAGCAGTAAACCCAACGGCGGTCCCTTCGCAGAGGAGCTGTCAGGCAGACTGACCACCAGCTGGACCGCCCCAGCAGCTGAGGACACAAGAGTTGCCAGACACCAAAACCCAGTGTTTGATTCTTCGAGCAAATGATTCATTAGGCTGTTGAAGCTGAGTAGCCTGGGAAACTAATTAACAAATTAACATTCTGTGTAGAAACAGTCTTGGGAACTGTCATCATTATTCCTTCTGTGGAATGACAGAAACTAGTATCTTGGGTAGTGGGCAGTCTGCGTACCCCAGAACTGGCAAAGAAGTTTTGAAACTTGTATCCGTTCTATCAGAAGATTGTCCAGACTCAGATTTTTGTGATGTTTTGTTTTCAATGAATCAGCATTTTAAGGAGAAAAGAAAAATCACCACTTACGTCTCAACCATTTCTTCCATTGCTGTTCCCAGTGACTCTTTGACATGAAAGAGATATGAGATGAAAGAAATGCATCAAATACTGATATTTTTGTGTAGATATAGCTAATTGCTTTTGTTTTGTCTGAAAAGAATACAAATTATTGATGGATGAAGCACAGAAAAACATGGTTCAAATTCTTTTTGCTTAAACACAGCACAGTTCAGTGTCCTGTTATAGCAGATGTAAAGGGGGAAAAAAAGAACAAGAATGGAGCTAAAACAATTGTTGATATAAAGAGATAGATGTGAATGAGGCAGATAGTCTTATGCAGCAAAGAACAGATAGGGCTGTGAAGGAATCAATGAGTCTTATAAATTTAGACAGTCAGTGTAGATTTGATGCCTTTTCCAACAATGATCTTCCAAATTGAAAGGAAAGAACAAAGAGAAATTTTAGGGAGTTATCCATGAGCACGGAAGAATGGCACAGACATGGAGGAAAAGGATGGAGTCCAAACACAGAGAGAAATTCATCCCCTCTTCAAAGTGTAGGTGGTAGAAGAGTAAGTGCCGTTTGATTGAAATTGATATTATTTTGAATCAGCAGAGCCTGGGTATTACAGAGGGGGCAGTAAAAGTGGAAGTGGAAAGTTCAGCGGCAGGTAACACACCTAGCAGCAAGCTATGCCAAGGTACTGCAAGCTCTCTGCTCCCGTGGCACATGCAGGAGCCAAAAGGTTTGCTGCAATTCCAGCTGTTGGAAAAGTCTGCCTACCAAGGAAAGGTACATGGCAGTAGAGCTTTAAGTAACAAGTACCTTCTGCCTGGCCATCTGTCTCTTTAGAGTCCTCTGACGCTCGATGTTAGCAATAAGTAGCTGATGTGATTTTGGTCAGGCCCATGGAGAAGAAGCTTTCCATATTGAAGCAATGACATCAATCTCCTTTGGGCTGAATATTTATTTAAATTGCTTGTGGAGTTCAAGATGTTTTGACAATTTGTATTCTACCTACAAATCATGGTCTTGTCATGTATAAAGACTAAGAAAACATTGCTTTCATTGTTTAAAAGCAGATTTTCTTTTGTTCAATCATATAATAATTATTGTTTACACAATGCATAACATACAGTTGCCAGAAATACCTGAAACACATGAAAAACTGAGAAGGATTTCCCTCAAAACACGTGTACAGGCCATCTTGGGCAACATGCCTCTTTCAAGAGTGGCTGTCTCTTGAGCTACTCAGGCTATTTTGCATGTTTTGAGTCCTGCTCTCGTTTTGGCAGACAGATTTTTTTGCTTTCACTTTATGCAGAAAACTGCCAAAGTCTCATTACAAAAGGAGTGTTCTTCCTAAGTCTTCACGCTTAGCGAAAACCCTAGGTCTTCATCAGATATTCCCAAATCTCTCAAGGCACTCTCTACTGTTATCCTGTATTTCTTTAGGATTTTATTTTTTTTCTGCAGTCCAAACAATCACGGGAAGATTTTATCAACCGTGGAAATAGATGTTGGAGAGGGTTTCCAAGAAAAAGGAATTGTGACTTTAATGTACGTTTGGACCTTTTATGTTGGAAAAGGTGCCCAAAATGTTAGCATCGGTAACTACTGACATAAATGATCTTATTGAGGCTCTTTCAGTGATCAGATGGAAGCACAACAAAGAAGGTGCCAGGCCTGAGTGGGTCAACCAACATGTGTCCTGCTCGTGACAATGGGAATTCAGACCTTGGACAGGTTCTAGCAGACATATGGCTACACCACCGTCCTGTGAGAACCAGCACAGTGCTGCTACTCTCTAACAGTTGACCCTCCTGCACCAAATGTTATAGTAGCTGCAGTAAGAGGAGAAGGTGAAAAGCAGATTCTATGAATAAACAAAAGAAACTCACCAATGTATTTTATCTGCAGTTCCAGCAGGTGTTCAAAAAGTCCTCCTGATTATTTTGAACTTTTGCTGTCATTACTGATGGTTTTTGTTTACATAATATATTGAACCCTATGCTTCTTTCTTAAACAAAGAACCAATACCACGCAGAGGGAGAGTTTTCTAAGGAAAGCGTCACTTCAGCTTTTTCATTCTCTTCCATTTCAGCATTCCCAACAGTGTCCTGCTATCACTAGGCATGAAGAGTAGCTTCATGCTGTAGCTCAGAGCATATGTTCTAGTGATGTTGCTCAAACTTTCCCACAAATGGCTTTGTTGCGGTGGCCAGCAAAATGGCATTTTACCAACGTCAGCTACCCAATGCATCTGAGCAGCACACACTCCTAACCAACAACATAGTGGTATGTTGAACTCTGAAGAATGGCCCTTCTACAGTGTGCAAGTAGCTTGGCTACTCAAAAATATGTTTCAGCAGATTAGAAACACAAAGATATATAAAACATGTAAAGATATAAACATATAAAGATATTAAAACAAAGAAACTCTTTTTTTCTTTTTTGTATGTTACGCTCAGGACTTGGAGACTTTTAAAGGGCTTGATTAAGGACATGTCTGTAACTGTGAAGTCTTTACTCAGGATGTGGCACAGGGACATTGCTCACCAAAGACACAGAGTGCAGTCTGTAATACTTAGTATGCAATTTTGTCCTCTCTCCCTCAAATTTATAAGTCTCCCAGTTCTTTTGTAATTTTGAAAGAGTGAGAAAAGTCCTTTCAGTATAATGAACCTTTCCAATTTCTTGGCCAGGGTATTCTATTTTTCATATTTCCATTATAGATATGTTCTTTCATTAATACTTACTGAACACATTAAATTAATAGGTATTCTGTTACATTCACGTGTATAGATGAAGTAGAATCCGATCTTTTAAATTTATAAATTAAATATAAAATAAATAATTTGAGATTCTGGCATAATGCAAAATGCTTGGCTAATGTCATTTCAGCTATGATTTATGACAAAGCTTCTGGTTTGATCAGTGATTTTTGAGACTTTTTGTGAACATGAAGAAATCAAATCTTTTTATTCTGAAAATTTGATGTCTTTTTTATTCTGATACAATGAGAGGAAAATTGTCCCCATTAGTTTTATGGGGTTTCGTAATGGTTAGTTATTATGATGATAATTTCTTTTTGGTACAATTTAAAGTAAAGGATAGAGTTTGCCACAAGACACTAGAGGCAAAACTCAAAAAGTGCAAAAAAAATGAACTGATAGAGTGGCAAGCAAGACATTAGAAAAGTAGAGAAGAGAAAGTGCACAAGGGAAGACAAATGAAAATAGAGTAGATTAAAAATAGTTTTTATCAGGAAGAGTCAGTATCGGCTTAATCCAATACTTTTCTTTACTAAGAAATATTTTCTACACAATGAAAAGACATTAGATTTATTCCAGATAGCTGTCAGTAGAGCATTTGATACAGTTGCATAGAAATTACTAGTTAATATCGAGATGGTGGAGCTTAATGAAAAATTCATTTGACAAAAAATGTGGTTAAATGAACCTGACAAATAATGCTGATGTGTAAATAAGAGGATAAATGGGAATAACAGTGAAGTTCCTCAGAGATCAGGCTGGGATCCTATTGTACTATTTTTAGAAACCATTTTCATTTTTGACAAAACAAAATTTGTTAAGGATTCAAGGTATTGTCAACAGTAAGCAGTATCTGGATATCTTACAGAACTGGATCAACTGAAAAGTAAGTACTAGAAAAAAGTTGGAAATTTAATAGAGCAAAATGGAAGGTCATGTGCTAATGAACAACCATCAGGTAAAGGGCAATAGCAGGAAGTCGTGTGTGTACAAGTCAGTGTGTGGCAAATAGGAGTATTAATGTGACATGACTGTAGAAAATAAATGTGAGCTTAGGACATATGGGAGAGATACTTGCTGTAGAGTTAGAAAAGTAGTGAGGCCAGGTTACACAGAAACTCTTATCTGGAGTGTTGCATGTAAATTTAGTGATCCACAGTCAAGAAAGATGAATCCAGCAGGTGCAAAATGAATAAACAAAGACCTAAGGATTTTAGAGAATGCTTGGTTTGGTAGACTGATAAAATATAAACTAAGATTAAACATGCTACCAGGAAAGGAACTATGTAGACGAAAGGAAATCTGGAAGAATAAAAGGTAAATTAACCCAGGTGAGAGTAAATGCATAGATTGATATCCAGGTGGCTGTTCTGGACAAATATTTTAACAGTGAGGGCAAAGAAAGGAATTGCTTTTCAAGATAGAACTTGATCAGCCAGTGACAAGGATTTTATAGTCCTGCACCTGGGTCAAAACAACCCCAAACATGGATACAGGCTGGGCAATGAGTGGATTGAGAGCAGCCCTGAGGAGAAAGACTTGGGGGCATTGGTAGATGAAAAACTGAGTATGAGCCTGCAATGTGCGCTTGCAGGCCACAAAGCCAATCTCATCCTGGGCTGCATCAAAAGAAATATGGCTGGTAGGTTCAGGGAGGTGATTATCGCCTTCTACTCCGCTCTCGAGAGACCCTACCTGGAGTACTGCATCCAGCTCTGGAGCCCCCAATGTAGGAAAGACATGGTTCAAGTGTGTTCAGAGGAGGGCCACAAAGAGGCTCCAACGCCTTCTCCACAGGGCTGGAGCACCTCCCGTGTGGTGACAGGCTGAGAATTTTGGGGTTGTTCACCAATATTAGATGAGGCTTTTCTACAGGTCTTTTCCAAGCCCATATCCTACTTAGTGGTAAATAGTCCCTCTCCAAACTTTTCCATGAAAATCACTGTTCTACAGAAAATTGATTGCTGGATATTTTATTTTCTTTTTTGTTTTGTTTCATTTTTTAACACAGAAAAAGTAGTTTTCTACACAAAGTGTACACCTTTGTGGAAAATTTCTGTTTTCCAACAAAAATAGGACTATTTTTGCCATAAATATAAATATTTAGCATTTGGATAATTTTTTCCATTTGGGGCTTTTCAAAACAACCATAAATTTTGCTAGAGGGGTAAAAAAAAAAGACTACCAGGGTCTACTTTCTGAAGATTTTTTGGCCAGTGGAACCCTTTCTTGGTACAAAGTAGATTTTAGGCCAATTTACAAAAGCTGGATCTGGATCTTCCTTTTTTGGTAATCTTGGAGTATTTGTATCAGCAACCCTGTACTGGGCTCTTCTCCAGAAACAGGGCAAAATGAAACATTAAGACTTGTACTAAAGGATGATTAAAAAAGAGATGAAAAATCCAGGACACCTCTAGTCTTGGTAAAGGGAGAGGGGGAGAAATTGCATTAATATAATCAAAAGGTTGAGTGCTAATTTTGCATAATTTTCAATCTTGAAATAGAGCCGAGTAAATATACAGTGAATTTTTAGTTGGAGTAAGTTACAGCTTGAGGTTGTTTTTATTGTTACTTTTTTTATGATTAGGATGGAATAGTGTTTACACCATGAAGGGGTTTTTTTTGACACTTCAGGAAGAAGGCTGAAGCTTGGCATATTTTAGAAATTCAGAACATTATTTTGTCAAAAAACTCTGAATAATCATCAGCCTAATGGGATATACATAAAGCAAAAAAATTTAGAAACAAGATAGATGAGATTTCAGTATAGTTATCAATATGGGGCTTGATTTCTATTGCTTAGCTCAAGTTTACCCAGGAGATATGAAAGGAGAAACTTCATCTTTAGTGTAACTCTAAAATGGCTGTCTCTGTTAAGAGACAAATTCAACAGCATGAGGTAGTAAGTGAAGCCTAATCAGCCACTGTAATATGAACTGAATCACACTCTAATCAAGAATGGATTACTGAAGGTTGTATGAAGAATTTTCCTACGTAACAGGAGGGTAAAAGAAATACATGTTGACAAAACAAGCCCCTGTAATCCACAGGAATGTTCCATAGACAAAATCAATACCACTCACTTCAGGTGCCCAAGTTAAACAGAAAACATCTGAAAGGCAGGAAAAGGCAGGGCAATCATGACACAGGCTGCCAGTGTTAGTGGGTGAAGAAAGACAGGCATTTGGGTGAGCAGGCATCTGTCTGCAAAATGAAATATTAGGAGCAGATGTGTTCTCTGTCCTTCTCTAGAGATTAGATGCCTTTGTCCATTCAGGATCCAGAAAACTTTGTGAAAAATGAAGGCCCAGTTGAGCAGAATTAATCCCTTAAAAAAACCACCCCGCATCCAAAAAGCAACATCAAAGGAGAAAGTAGCTATGGACCCTTGTGGCACAGTAGCCTCAGGGTTGCTGTGGTCTTCAGGCCTTCATTTCCCTAGTTCAATGTGAATCAAGGCCATCGTTGTGAACGAGCAGTAGTGTTCTCCAATTACCAACCCAGAGGCACTCTGGGACAAGAGGAAGGCTAAGATTGTGCTGTTCTTTGTCACTTGGTGTTGGTGACAGACATGCCTCTGTTCTGTTTGGTCATCCATTTTCATGAAATATGGAGGAAAGTTACATCTTTGATACTTTCTCTTTCGTTGAGATGACCTAACTGGTTTGAAAGTTGTTAGATGGATGGAAAATGACAGCCAGATTCATGGCTGCATAGCAGCCTAGCTTCAAGAGGACGCATGAAGGACATCTTTGAGCATAGAGCCTGGTAGACTGGACAGCTAGGAGTTGTATGTTCAAACCCTCTCAGGTTTATGTGGCCCTCGAAACACACATCTTCCACTTCCTGGGAAAGTGCGTCTTTTGCTGTGGCATTACATAAAAGATGGTATTGCCAACTATGGCTTTGAATAGATGTAATAAAGTGCTTGTAGGCCATAGAAGCTTACATTTTGCTGAAAAAAAAATGGGGCTGGATCTTGTCCCATATTTCCTGAATCATTCTTTAACAAGTGCTAACTAAGGCTTGAGAATCTAACTCCAGAATCGCTTGCTCTGATTCTAGAGAGATGTTGAGCATCCTTGGGTTTGTGTAGCTGGAGTGGATATTGAAGAAGCTCAGAACTAGAATCATTGAATCCTCAAGAGAAACTGAATATTGCCTTGTTAGCCTTAATCCTGCATTTCTGGCCCAGCCCCGTTCACCTTGAGATCAATGACAACAGTCCCATTGGCTTCAGCTGGGAACACAATCAAGCACTTGGCATCATGACACCACTGCTCAAATTTTCTATAAATCACACTGCTCTTTTTGAGGTGAGCACATAGCTGGCTAGGCTTATGACCACCAGAGAAATGATGGCACAGTCCCCTCCTTTTTAAGTATCTTATAGCAGCTGTAGTGTTGGGCACCTCAGGTATTGAGGAATCATATGCACTAACTAAATATGCCAGCAATTAGCTAATGAAGACTCCTGAACTAAAATACGAGTTCAACTTTTCCCCAGTTGCAATGCTGTTTTCGGTTGGAAACTTAGAAATTAATCCTAAGAGATGTAATTTCCCTGCTTTAATATATACTGTTTTTAATGGAATTGTGCAGAATGATTAGTGAGAGGCAAATGTCAAAATACCAGACAGAAACTGACTCACCAGTCATAGGATTTAATATTAAGGTCAGGCTATGGAAATACAATGGTGCTCAGTCGTTATTGCCTTGCACCTTATGTAGTGATTTACATTGGAGCAAAATGACTGGAGTGGATGTAATGTCCTATTTTTCTAAATTTGATGGTACTTTACATATTCCTTCCACAGTTGTTAGCAATGACACAGGGTGCAAAGCAGTTAAAGAAAGACAAGAACCCAAAACAAAGGAACAAGCTCAGAATGTCCTAGAAGATGATTATGAGCAATTGTCTGCAGAGATTTTAAGGTTTATTTATATTTTTTTTTCATGCTGGATCAAAATGTTGAAGTTCTGTCCAAATAGAGCATAGCAAGAGTGCACACAGTGCATGCTTCCCCTACCTAGTCATTCCACTTTTCCCCCCTTTTTCTTAATGCATTTACATATGCCAATTTGTAAAAAACCTTTAATGTTGATGTTTTCTATTTGAAAAACAGCTTTCATCACAGAGCTTTGATTGCATGGACTGCTCTAAAGTAAATGAGCTCCAAATTACCTTATGCTTGAACTAACTGCATCTACTGACTAGAAGCATCTCAGTCCATAGTGGCACAGGAAGACATGAAAGATTGCAAGATCAAATGCTAACACCAGCTTTCATGCAAGACTAACTTACATGTTGGTGTTACTCATTTATTTGAAACATCCCTCAACTCAGACGTCCTGTAAGTCTTTGCTGCAGTTCTGTCCCTGTGCTGCTAAATTTTTGGTTGTAGCGTGATGATGAATTTCAGGGCTCAGGTTCAAAGTGTCATCTACTTGTGTTCTCACTGTTTATTGTTTTGTCATCTGTCCTTTCTGCGCCGCTGTCTATCCACCTTGTACTGGCTGGACACTAGATAGCATATGGTAGTGATTTCACATATTTTTTTTTTCTTCAACAGCTTCTTAAGGACATTTTCCAACTCCCACTTGTCAAGCCATGATGCTAGCTTACATGGGGAGTGCAATATTTGGTCAATATCTGGATTTCAAAATACTCAGCGGCTGTGATTTTGACCCCAGTAGCCACAGTAACTTCATTACTACTTCATTTTGAATATATGGCTCATAGAGGTCACTTACGTAACTGAATTTGAAACTATGAGCCTTTCTGTTTTTTCTGAAAAGAATTATGTGTTTCTGAAAATGAATGGTATGTTTTTCTGTTTTCTTGTAGCTACTCTGAAATGCAAAGGGCTTGCCATTCTGCCAAGGCTGAGTACATTGATTATGTTAATGCTGATGGGAAGAAAGATGCAGACATGATGGTGCAGAAAGGATACGTAAGGGAAGAATCACATTAAAGGAGGTAGCACAAAGTTAGTTCCAAAGGTATTCCTGTGGTATATCATGTTCTCCTAAGCCAAACAAATGTGAGGAATGTTCACAACCCCTTACACAGGCTGAATGTTACAAAGTGACGGAACAAAAAGAAGGCAGAATGTAAAGAAAAAAGGCAATATATCCCTCTAAAGGAAATCCAGTAATACTGTTTTGCAAAGGAACATGAGGAAGAAAAGGATGATACTTTGAGGTGTAATGCTACAGGCAAAAACACACTTAGGAGAAACAGGTTTCCTCCCAGCTCAAGTATAGAACACACAGAGGAGGAATGTCTTTTGCAGGTAGTGTTAGGACTGAAAAGCCTCTGGCTCAAGAGCATGGGTGTGTGTATATACACATCCGTGATGATTGTCTCCTGAAGGGGAGCTGTCCTCACATGAATGTCATCAATGCTTTGGGATAGTCTGTGAACGTGATCCTTGGAGAGCTGTCTGTTGCTCCTGTTACCAATAAATGGGAAGTCACCAATTTTGCAACATCAATTAGTTATTGGGGAACACGTAGCTTTTTACAGTGGTCAGTAAGTAACTTGCTAGAAAGAATTAGTTGCTTCCATGTTGGTGTGGGAACATAAGATATCTATTCACAGGCTTTAACACTGCTCATAAATTTGAGCTGATCTGGCTACTGTAGAAAGTAGGTATGGAGTGTTTTGGAAAAAAGCTGTCCACACAGAAAGAACTATTTACTTCCTTGAGTCTTGATCGGCATGTACAGCTATGGCACTCATTGCTGTAGAAACACTGTATGTCAGGCCCATCTTAAGATAGAATCATAGAATCGTAGAATCATCTAGGTTGATGCATGATAGCATGTTTAATGGTAATTTTTTAAACTTTCATTAAGACAATATAGCTGGCTTTGATTGTATTATTTCTAAAGAGTATTCAAACCTCTCTTACAGATAATTTTCTTCTTTTTTTTTTAATCAAGAAATATCTAGTAGAGGCTGTTTAAAAAATATTGACCAAAGAATGTCTAAAAGGAAAGTTTTAAAAGGAAACATTCCTGTAATCCCCAGCACCAATTTCTAGTGGACAAAAGAAAAATGCATGAAAGAAAATTCTGGGCTTAATCCTGATACTTGCAGACCGTCCTGATGAGAAGTGTTGCCAGCTCCCATTCATGGTCCCAGAAGACTCTTATTTCCAAAAGCATGTGTCAGTGTTTCTCTACACTTCGGCTATGATTTTAGGCTCCCATCCTAAAAACATGCTGCTAGGTGAAGACGAAGCAGCCTTAACACCACAAGGCTGGATTGGGTCCCAATACAAATGCTCAACCTGTTTAGTTAACTCCAAATATTTATACTTATAAAATGTATTTCAGTAACAAGCTGTGTATTATGTAGTAAAGTTTTCTCTGGAATTACCCAGAAACAGAAATATAAATTAATTTCCTGCAAGGTCAGTATTGCTAAGATGAATACATATCCTTGTTTATTATGTCTGTTCCAAACTGTTTCAGTCCTCTATAATAACTTTCTCTGAAAGAGAAATCTAATTTCCAAATCCTTCCTACTGAATTATAAATAAATCAGATAAATACCTATAAACCAATTCCATCCACAAACAGAAGGTGGAGAATTTATCCCTCAGATTTCAAAACATATAATTAGGTATCAGGTCAAAGAAAATTAAATACATTCCCAAATGCTAGCACAGGCTTTTGTTCCCAGTCCCTCATTCCAGATGAAGTGAAACAGCCCAGATACTCTGTTTGAAGGCTTTGGTACTGATGCTTGATTATGGAACCAAATATTAGCCACTGGATGTTTTTCATGCTTTTCTACGTGATCTGCACTCACCTACTTCAAATAAAGTTATGACAGAATGAATATTGCAAAATTTTCTTTTTAGGAATTTGCTCTGTAGCCCTCCAACTCTTTAATTCATGTAAAAAGACACTACTTTAAAGCATTTTCTTTGTCTAGAAATAACTCTGATTATAAAATGACAAAGTTCAGGTTCTCTTTTGTGCTTCTATGTGCAGTATGTCTCACAATAAAATTTAAGATGTGCCTCCAAATTGGTACCAAATACACTGTAAGGAGCGCATACCAGAGTAGAAGATAGTAGTTCTAGGACAACTGTTTTTTTACTTTGATCTCTGATCCTTTTAGTTGCTTGGGTCTCTTCTTCACCTCTCCTCAGTCTATATACCTATGCATTGACTTCTGCCATGCCAAAAGTTTTGTTGAAATAATTCTTATTTCTAAAAACCTCCAATGCAACTTCTTCTATTACATCAAATACCACCTTTCACACCAAGACCGAGTTCTGTAAAACTGTTTCTTCTTCTAGTTGTTCCTACTCATCCTGAGTCAAACTGTGCCGCATTAGTTCCCTTTCTCCCCAGTTACAAATATCCCTCTGGTAGTTTCTCAAACGCTTGTGCATTGCTTTTTCCTGTCCCTATCCATTAATTAGTAGTATTATGAAGTAATAATAGTATCTAATTGGTCTTTAGCCTGTCTCTCAGAAAAAGTTTGTTCTTCGAGGGAGCACTTGTCATTTCTCATGTTGAAGTGTGCGCGGCATTCACAAGCCCCCAGCCAGCCCAAACAAGCAGCAAAGCTGAGGCTTCTGAGAGAGATGACATGGTTTTTCTGAGGTCAGTCCATGGGCCAGGGGCTGAATTCCACCCTCCTGAGCCTGAAGGCATGATTTGGTCTCCTAGGCTCCAAAAAAATTAAGAGATGCTCTTCTTAAAATTTCCTTAAGGTTAAATTGTGGCATCTGCTCAAAATACTGAGAAAAGCCTGAACGAATATAGTTAGTGCATTCCCAAACAACTCAGTAGGGCACAAAACATGCAATTCTTTTTTGTGTATATTCAAATTGCTGATTAAACAAAAAGTAAACTTTATTTTGGCAGTTTCCAAAATGAGGTTGTAGTATGTCTCATTTACAGCCTTGTATTTCTTTATTTCATTGCATATGCACAAGCACACATATGAATGAACTTCCTGTGTAAGATATCCTTCACTTCCCAAAATGCATACAGATATGAAAACAAGCCATATTAAAATTACTAGATGAAAAATATACTATAAACTTGTTGAAATACTGTGTCAACATCATTTTGATTAAGGTTATTTCAGTTTCACATCAGCTGACCTCAAAATAGTAATAAAAATTGTTTTCATAGTTCCAATTTCTAGACTATAACCCTGAAATTTTCATTTTAGACTCATAGTTGTATACACATTTCTTTATAATACTTTTCATTTGCTGAACATGGAGAGAGATGTCTGTTCAGTTATAGCCTGTACCCATGTCTCAACTGAGGTCTCAGCCTTTTAAGTAAGAAAGCTTCTCATCTCTCATGAACTCCTGTAGTAAGATTTAAGATGAAAGGGTTTTCTGGAGATACTTGTCTGCAAATTTGAAGCCCCTTTCTTAAAGGTAGTCTAAAAATTTGTATCTGGTTTCCTAAGGCTGTGAGCCCTTTGTGATCACACTGCTGACATGTATCTGCTACCTACCACTTGTAAAAAATGGGGATTTGGGTAGATTGTTTAGAGGTAGTGGGGATGTTGGGCTCTTTCCCTCCCCCATAACTTAAAAAAGCCAATAAATATAAACTCTTGTCTGTTAATAACATTTTCTCAAATGGGATGAATGCTGAATATATTTTAAAAGGATTACTTCAGTTCCTGAAGTTAAGTAACAAATAATAAAGAGCTGTGAAACCCCAGAACATTTTTGTTAGCATGAGAGAAAATCCATTCTATTCTGAATAACTCCAGTTTCACTGCCTTTGGACTTGGGATGTCACTTCTGATCTAGGGTATGTCACTATTCTACTAATCTTTCCAGACAGATTTTAGAGTCTGTCCATATTAGAATAAAAGGCATATGGCTTTATTTAATTATTTTTTTTTTAGTTACAACCTCACTAAAACCCATATACTAGAGAGAGAGAGGAAATTGTATTTTAGCATGTGTTATGTAACAGAGTAAATCCTACAGGAGGAGCTGAGGTTTTCCATAAACAACTAATGTGATTGATTCAATTGCTTAAAAACTTGCTACTGAAACCAGCAAACAGCTTTTCCAAACTACAAAACTTTTATTCTAAAGAAAAACATAGGCTCCTAGATTTTTAAAATCTGAATAGGATCAATCACAACAAAAGTAATTGCAGGACCAACAGAAAAAAACAGGTTTTTTGAGGGTTGGTGTTTAGCTTAAAGTGAGAACATTAGTGCAAGGAACTCACATGGAAGAAGACTCTTGAGGGAGGAGTGCATTCATCAATACCTAATAAGGCAAAGTTCCCACTGACATTTTTCCCATGGTTAGAACATTTCTAACATTTTTATCTTCCATGAAGCCTCTTCTTTATAGCAAGGCCTGCATTCTTCTCCAATGTGGGGATCGATTGACTGATGGAATTCTTCCCTTTTCGATTCAACTATTTTCATAAAATTTCTGACAACTTAGTATCTATCTTTCCATAGTAACTAAGGTGGTATGGCTTTGGGGAGTTTGTACTTGAACGCAAAAAACTCTGTCCACAGTATACTATGCTACATATAGAAGTCCACTGCAAACATAGAAAAAATGGAATTAACCAAAAATATTTTTCTGGATATCACCTTTTTTTAAGGGAGAGAATTTATTTATACAGCTCTAAGAATGCTCATATTCATCTTTAGCATTGTTTTAAGCATCCACCTTAGCTGTACCATCCTAATGACAAATGATAATGACGCAAAGCCTGTATAGCCCTTGATTTCAGAACTCAGCTGGTAGTTCAGGTAGGCCCATCCTCCTGCTTTCATAGATGAGAGACTGAGACACAAACAAGTCAAATGACAAAAGAATAAACTAGTAAAATAGCAATTGAAGGAAAAAGCTGTTTAGTGGAAAAAAAGGGCTAGTAAAAACCTTGCTTACTGTTGGAGGGGTCAAAACCTCAGAGATTCTGCATTCTTGATGATGAGCTTGCCTGCTGCATGATGCTTAGCAAAGCTCTGCAAACCTCTCGTAGCATCTCAGATCTTAACTGTCTCAAAGGCCATTCCAGATTCATGAATGAGACATATCTTCATCTGTTGCCCCTGTGTTTGGGAACTTGAAAAAAAATCCAACCAGTAAATGAATCCATTTTGGCTGCTCTTTCTTTTAAAGCACAGGCAGAAGCTGCCCCTTTTATTCAGCACCTTAGCATTTTTGAAAGGCAGCCCTGAGTCCCAAAGTACTGCTTATGCATTTTGCTTGAACCCTGCTTATGTGTTTTACCTAAACAGCTCTCAGCTAGGATGCATGCGGAGTGCTCGAGGTAGTGGCTGAAATGTGGGGCTCCTTCCCCCCAGTTGTTAGCCTGCCATGGCAGACTCATATTTAGGGTCTTCGTCACTTACCCCATGAATCTCTGCTTTATGCAAAGCAGTAGAGTTTCACTCAGGGGACAAAGAATTCCCAGGCCATCCGATAGCTGATAGTTGCTAATTAGGGTACTTCCAGAGATGTGAGAGATATAGCAGAGGAAGGAACTAAATCTGGATCTCAGAGATAACAATATCAGTGAGCACAACAACAGCTGTAAAAGTCATTCATATTGCTGAAACAATTTTTAAAGTTTTGGCACACCAGATGATAAAACTAACCAGACTATTTTTATCTTAAAAGAGCTACCTCTCTGCAGCCCTGTGCAAGGACCTAGTATGAGGCTGAATTCAAAATATGCTCACTATAACCTGTTGACTATTCCAGGTACCCCATTGCTTCATGTGCTGCCAGTTATGATCCTGTTTGTGCTCTCTTTGTGCATTGTAGAGATCTAGAACTTAGCTTTGTGATACTGACTTCTTTGGACACCAGGAACTTAGGAGTTAGGCATTGCACAGCTCACCATCAGGCTATTGGAGCCTGTTCTGCAACCAAGAGCCAAATGTGTTCAGAGTTGTATAGGAAGGCTGTGCTGAAGGAGAAAATTGAACATCTGTCTTCTAAATTCTGCATCAACATCAAGCTTTTATCCTTTTTCTTGAAGCTCCCTGGAATATCATACATTGCTCAAGCAGAACTGGAAGCCTTCTGGCTGTTGGTCTTCTGTGGCCTTGAACAGAGTGTATTTGTTTGGTGTTCTTAACTGAGAAAAAATAGTATTTGCAAAAGATAAGCTACTATATCTAGTTTTTACATTTTTTTACCATTTTTCTGTTTTTCACATTATTTTCAATATAGATATTAGCATGGAAAATATTTGGTATAATCGTTATATTGCCACCCAGAAACAGGAATTCCATAGCAATTGATATTTTCATTTTTTTCTCCAGTGATATACTAGGCTTCTTTTGAGAAGAATAAAGACCACAGGGCATCTTGGAATTTGTAATTCAACCCAGTAACCTGGCTTATGGAAAAGAATGCAAGCAAAATGTATCTGAAATGCATTTCCCCAGTAATTCTGCATTGGCTTTTCCAGGTGGAATCCTACCCCCATCCTCAAATTTCTTTGTCAGTGGGAAAAGTATTTTCTGACCAGTCTTAATAACCATCTACTAAGTAGTTTATTTAAGAAGGGGGTAGATATCTTTAAATAAAAACAGATGTTGATCTGATCAGATGTTTTTTAACTAGATGCTGTAGGTGAACTGAGACCTGGTGAAGGAATTGCACAGAGAATTTTAGTCTCCTGTACGGGAAGTCAGACTATCTATATTAATAACTGTCCATTCTAGTTTTAAAACATGTGAACCTGATTTTTACTTATCATTGGGCTACCATTAATATTCTTAAAGTGCTCACAAAAATATGGGAGGAAGACAGAACAAGAACATGTAATGTAATGTCATATAATCATTTAAATAAAAACAACCAGATTTTCAGAACTGCTGAGCTCTCACCAACTCTTTCAGTGTAAGGTCCTTCATTTGCTGTGACGTGGAAGCTTTAAATATTTAGGAAGTATTACTAGTGGTTTTCAAGGGATGCAAAACATTTGCAGAAGGATTCAGTAGAGCTCTACAGTTATTAGTAAGCTGTTGTGCTACTTTAGCACGTAGAGACCTCCTGTAATAGCCCTAGCCCTGGGCTCCATGCTGTGGGGCACTGTTCAGACACGTACTTTCAAGAACTGTGGGCAAAAAGACATGAAGTGGCTTCTCCAAGATCACACAGCAAGTAGAGACTCTCTGCATGTATCTGTTAATACTGAGGGTAGAGGTTGGGGCTGTGGTTTGGCTGCTCAGAAGCAGTAGTCCCTTAAGTGGTGGTGTCCAAGTGTGCTTTGTCTCCTGCCCGTGTGGCCACCTGGCAGAGAGCCTAGAGCCAGCCTGTGCCCACCAGTGGGCACGAGGAGCTCCTGCTGCGCCGGCCCGCCTGGGTGGGCAGTCCAGAGGTAGACGTACAGATCACACAGCACAAATGAGCTCATTATAAAGAGCACAAACAAGCTACAAGCTCATTTTTCATCCCACTTTATACCTCAGCATTACAATATTATCTAATTCTTCCCTCACTCTGCCCGTTAGCGCCGTGCAACTGGTTGCAATTATAGTTTCTAAATATTTTCTAAGCCACTTGGTGTAGCTCTATGGATCAGCAGCCCAAAATCTCTTGTTGTTTGAGGAATTTTATTTCTTTTCAAAACATAAACCAACAAACATGTACTGTCATTTTGCTCTGTTGTTCTCTGAGTCCTGGATCCAAGTTCTGCTGGATCTCAGTGCACAGTAAAGATGAGTCACACGCTCAGCACATGTTAGAGCAAAAACATCTGAGTATTCTGATGTTTGTCTGGATGTTATCAAGCTCTAAAAAGCTGGGAAAAGTCCAGTCAATTTGAGAAGCTTGGAAGTATTTTCCCTCTAAAAAGTTGTTAGTTGTATGTGTAGAAGTCATTTTCATGATAACAGAAAAGGTACTACATTTAAAAATGCTATATTAGAAAAAGGGGAAAAGAGAGGGGAGAAAGGAAGGGTGGAAATAGAAAACAAAAGGAAAAGAAAACAAAAGGAAAATAGAAAAGAAAGTGTACTGAGTTTGGCTGGGGTAGAGTTCATTTTCTTCACAACAACTCATATGGTGCTGTGTTGTAGATTTGTGAACAAAACAGCATTGACAACACATTAGTCTTTTAGCTATTGCTGAGTGGTGCTTACACAGCTGCCCCGCCAGCGAGGAGACTGGGTTGTACAAGAGGTTGGGAGGGGACACAGCCAGGACAGCTGACCCCAACTGACGAAAGGGATATGCCATACCATATGACATTGTGCTCAGCAATAAAAGCTGGGGGTAGGAAGAGGGAGGGGGGAACGTTTGGAGTTACGGCATTTGTCTTTCCAAGTCACTGTCATGCATGATGGAGCCCTGCTTTCCTGGAGATGCCTGCTGGTGGGAAGTGGTGAATGAATTCCATATTCTGCTTTGCTCGCATGTGTAGCTTTGCTTTACCTATTAAACTGTCTTTATCTCAACCCAGGAGTTTTCTCACTTTTACCCTTTTGATTCTCTCTCCCATCCCACCTGGGAGGGAGTGAGTGAGCAACTGTGTGGGGCTGAGCTGCCTCCTGGGGTTAACCTGCAATGGAATGAAAGGAGAGGAGAGGAGGCGAAGGTCAAAAGAAGTGATGCACCAAAGCTGGAAAGCTAAGCATTCAAATGTTTCAGAATGGAAGACTTGAGATTTCCTGTAACTTTCTTATGGCCTTCTGGAGCGTGCATTGCAATTCAGACCTCCATTATGTGATCATATTTTTCCCCCAGTATCTCTGCCTCATTCAGTGCACGGATATATAACATTTCTTTTTATTTTTATTCAGTATGTGACCTTAAAGATCTTACTTAATTCATGCTATTCAAACCCTCGTCATAACAGAGATTTGTCAGTTTTCTCAATGGCTGTTCTGACGTGCTCAGTTTCGGAGTATTTGGATACTTCACAAATGTAATGGATTAATTTTCACAGCACCCAGCTGAGGTGCTATATTATTATTAGCCCTTTGTAGGGACCTAGAGATGAAGGTCAAAAGCTAACTACCTAATTTTGTGTTCCAGGCTGAAATGTCTGGAGCTTAATTGCTTAGGACTCCATACAGTGCTTACTAGCAAGCTACAAACTGCGTTTTGAAGAAATGTTGGTGAGAGTGCTTCAGACAGTCCCAATGAAACCAACATTGAATATTGAATACCAGAGAGAGGCTCCCAGAAAGGCGTTTATCCCACAACCTTTCTGCCATCCTCAGCAAGGGCTTTTTTTGGCACTCACCCCTCTCCGTGCAGGCTGTCATAGCGGGGTGCCACCTCCTGCCTTCGACATGGTCAACCAGACTTTTGCAGCAGAGAGGGAAGTCAGACTGAACTTCAGCCTCTGTGATACTGTTTATCTCCACTGCACCTCCAAAGGCCTGCCTGCACCTACAGACTACTAGCAGGATGGTAACAAGCCCTTTCCTTCACGGCCTCAGCTCTTTTGAAGGACAGCATGGAGAGAACTCCTCTGACATCCCAGGCCTTAAGTTCATGCCTACCAAAATGACCCATGCACATCATTGTCCTCTCCTCTCCTCTCCTCTCCTCTCCTCTCCTCTCCTCTCCTCTCCTCTCC
>JAOXJM010000012.1:10330711-10357294 GCA_026413425.1 Tringa solitaria
TCTCCTCTCCTCTCCTCTCCTCTCCTCTCCTCTCCTCGGAGGCAACCACAAATACAGTCTTAAATGGAAAATGCTGGTCAACATTAATCAACTACGACTACATTAATTTCTGTCAGAACAGCTATATAGAAAAAATGTTTAGTAATGGTCCTTTAGCCTTATCATCGTCACTGATAAGCTTTTAGCAAGCAAACCAGTTCAACTGCAGTATATTTGTACCTTTTATTAGTTAATAACTGTGGATGTGATGACACAGAAAGTGCTGGAACTCAGAGTGCTATGAAACAATATTGTGTGAGTTTTATCTCCTTTCTTTGTAGTCTTGTTTAATATGAAATTGGTGAGTTACACAGAACTGGAAACAGTAAGTAAATTTCTGAGGTAGAATAAAATGAAAACAAAAAAAAATTGCACTCTAGATGTTAAGAGCTTTACAGTTATACATAAATTTATTCCATAAAAGATTAAACATGTTCAATGCCTTGTGAAGACTGCAGTGGTAAACCCAAATTAGATGCCAGCTCTAAGTGGGAGCAAAATTAAGTTTTTATGTTTTGAATCTGGAAAACAAACATCACTAAAGCCTTCAAGAAAGCAGACATTTTACTGTTTCAAAGTTCTTGCACAGAGAACTCTCCTTTGTTTTCACTCTGTTCTGGTTTAGTCTATAGCTGATATTTCTGAGGTTCAAATGATAGTCATCAAATCTGTGCATTGCTGATGAACTCAGGGAGGTTGCCAAACAGACAACATTGTTGGTCTGTAAAAAAATCCGTACTGAGTATTTCTATCCTTTATAAGCAGAGAATAATAACATTTCTAAATTTATTTTAAACTTCCCAGAGAACTCTTAAATAGAGATATGATTATCTAATTAATTCTGTAAAAATTTGAAATTATGCAAAATGATTTCATTCTTTGCAAATTCTATGGTTCGAATACTTTTTTATAAAGCTTTTTAATTCATATATCCACCCCTCCGATTTTTAAAATTGCAATTAAATTCCATGGAATTCTTCCATAAAGGTTATTGTGCTAATTCCTAAAAATTTCTTTGAGGAAATAAAAATGCTTTTTAACCTGCAGTTAAGCCAACAAAACCACAGCCTTAAATGACTGACTTCAGGCACATTGTTATAGAGGAACCATACATGTCTAACTTATCACTCACTATAAGAGTAAGTGTTATTCTGTGGTCAGTAATCCACTTCCTTCATCCTTTCCACATCTACATTAACACCGCGAAACATATGTATGCCTGATGGAGAATTTTGATTATTTGTTTTAAGCTGATGGAATATTTGTAAATATATACAAAAGAAAAAATGTGTCTGCAGTGTTGTGGCAGAAGACAGATGCAATAAACAAGAAATTGTGCTATTTATAAGCACAATGGGACAGCACTTTCCGCAGATCCAGGTGCAAACCGCCAGGACTTCAAGCACTTTCTTTCACTATTTGTCCATACTACTGTCCTGGGGTGAGAGTGCAATCAGGGATGGAAGAGTAGGAGGATGCAGAGGAGCAGAACTAATACATAGTGTCAGTGAGAAGTCTATTCTTCACCTGAAAGCCAGCATCCTGACTGCTTTTTATGTCCAGATGGCAAGCCAAGACTTTAGTCTTCATCATTGGCGCAGTAATACCAAAAAGCTGAGCTCAAGTGGTGGAGTCAAGTTTTGAGTGAATTGATGACTTTTATGAAAGACTACAAATCATTTTGAAGCATTTTCTGGAGTTCAAGAATGGGCCAAGCTGTTTGTGTAGACACAGCCAGTGTGTTTTGTTTTTTTCCCTAAGTGAAGGTTTATATGAAGACATCTGTTAGCTGGCCCTAAAATTTTGCTCACACAGCCTGTCTAAAATCAAAAGAAGGGGCGTAGGAAAAAGACAGGCTGGCAAAAGGGATATCCTGAAGTAATATGAGAAGATTTTGTGGCAAGACATATTTTCACAACTTCAGGCTATAGTAATCCTCCTTAAAACAAAAATAAAGAACTGATTTGCTGGATTGCTGACTTCTAGAGGTTATTGCTTGCTGTTTCATCAGTTGCATACAATGACAGCCATTTTGTACAGAGTAAACAACATTTTCAGATGCTCTGAAATATTAATGTGGACTATATCAACAGACTTCTCCAAAGTCTTAGGATTGTGCTGTGATACCACAAAAGAAGTCAATGCAGCCGAGTTTTACTGTCCTGTGTAAATTCACAGCTAAAAGATGTTTGTTTAACTACTTTTCTGTAGCACAGTCACCATCACGTTTCATCTGCAACCTGAAATCATCAAGTCCAACAACAGTCTGAAAACACCTTAGCTAAGGGAGAATTATGTTTGTCTATAACTAATGTTATCACTGGATGATTTTTCCTATGAGCCATTTATTAATTAGAAAATATGCTTTTCAACAACCCCAAGCCACTTGTATTTGCAGACTGAATTCAGAGAAAAGTTGCTAAAGAAAATTATTACTTTTTATACACTTAAAACGCATGTTGTAAAAAGTTATTAATAACTTATTTTCTATTTATTTTAGACCTAACCTGATCAAAGCAGTGAAACAGAAGTCATCAGTTAGATTCACAAAATGTTGGAAGAAGTCGTATCCTTTGATACAGCAATTAGGCTTTTACCCAGACATTCATCAAATTCCCCTTTCTCCTTAAAAGATCTGCATCCACCATTCCCACTTTCCAATAATCTCACTCCCCTGTTGACAGTCTAACACTAACTCTAAAATACCGATCACAGAAATGAAGTCACTGAAGCCTGACAGCACATGGGAAGAGGCAACAGCCATCCTATAAGGTCAGTCTTTGTCTCAGTAACAATATTGGTATTTTATACTTAATACAGGGCAGGACAAGAACATGTTAGAGAATGTGGGAACTTTTTAAAAAAGCAGAGAAGTCAACCTAAGGGCTCTAACCAGGTACAATGACCTACCTCCAGTTTTACAGAGGTTAAAGTCACTCTCATGTTTTCATTGCTTCACAGTTGAGGGAAATGCCTGATATTCAAATGAAACATTTTGTTGATGGACAGCTGACATAATTTATTTTAATTTTTTTCTTATTAAAAAAAGAAATATCCTTCTGCATTATTTTTCCCCAGATGTTTGTTAAATTTTGGCACATCTACCAAAAAGGATAATGTTCACAGTAAGCATTTATATCATTGTTGTGTTCCCCAACATACAGCAGGGGGAATGATCATAAGGTGAGCTGGTTTCAGGAACCAGCAATTGCCTTCAGTACAAGATCACAAGGAACTGAGAGACAGTCACAAGAGCAGCTGAGATTGCAGTGTCAATCACCTAAAGAAGGTAAGGGAAAAGTTGAGGGTGTGCCATAGCTTCTGGCCTGAGTCTCCAGTGCTCTAATCCAGATACTGCTCACCAGAGTGCTTATTCCTTTGTTAGGAAAATATCTGCAAAAGGATTTTGTCAAAAAGATTAACAATATTAACAAATTAGCAGCATTTGTATTATATTTGTATAACAACAGCTCCCAACAGAACAAGATCATCTTGTCATGCTAACTGTACAAACAAATGTTTCTGATCTGCAGAGCTAACGGTCTAAATTCAGACACAATAAACAAATAAAATAAATGGAGAGACTGGAGAAGAGGACGGGAGAGAAACAGCCATAAGAACACTTAGTTGCATAGACCATGTACATGCATAATTGCAGCTCTATTTATAAGCTAGAACTAAACATGAGATATTAATGAGGTTAGTAATCCCTGCTGGCCAGCTGCCTAGCCATTAAAGGAAGGACAATTTGTCTGTAAGGAGAATATTCCTACACCCTACTGTGTTGCTGAGCGGGATTTTATAAATGCCATGGGGTTTATTCTGTTTTTCAATACTGCTAGCCTTACCTTCTCGAGTCAGCTATGCAAGGATAGAAGTCATACCTCTTATGGCTAGATATTCTGTTTCATCCACTTTAACACTTACAACAACTGAGGCAGTCCTTTCCCATCCCATTCTCTACAAGGGGACCACTTGACATGTCAGAGTAGAAAGTACACTTGTAGCACAAGTGAGTTAAAAATTGCCTCCTTTCTACTGACAGGACTTCTTGTGATTTCTGTTTTAGTAGTAAGATAATCTGTTATAATATGCAGATATATTACACAGTAATAAACACATTTCAGTAGTAAAAACTTGGATTAAGATCAACCGCTCTCCTCCCTTCTTCTCTGCCCCATGAGGCTTAACCCTGATTTAAAAGACTGTAATTGCTTTTTATGACATTGGGATTTGCTGTTAACACAATGCTCTATGCGATTTTCCACT
Source organism: Tringa solitaria (assembly GCA_026413425.1). Taxonomy (NCBI): domain Eukaryota; kingdom Metazoa; phylum Chordata; class Aves; order Charadriiformes; family Scolopacidae; genus Tringa; species Tringa solitaria. The sequence goes on from JAOXJM010000012.1 coordinate 10,335,020, forward strand.
TTCCGTGTCACCCTCAGCCCTAGGCATGGATGCCCTGCTGTCCTCAGGCTGGCGCTCCTGCTCCCAGTAAGCAGCGAGTGATGGCTGTAGGGCCGGGGTGAGCTGTGCTGATGGATGCTGCGGGGCCAGCATGTTCACAGGAAACGCACACACGTGTGCCTGACTGAATGCTTTCCTGACAGGTAATTCTGCCTTCCAATTGCCATTAGCTTCCTCTCTGTGTTGATGCCTGTCTCCTGGGAGACAGAGCTCTCCTTCAGCTTTTGTTCGCACAAGCCAGAACCTGAATACAGGGAAAAATTAGCTGTTGTTGACAGTAGCAGTCAATGGGAGGGAAGTTCTTTGCCCATCTTTCCATCTACCATTTCCTCATTTCTCACAGTCATTTTGAATTGTTTCTAAACTGGTACAAATCAGACAAATTTTCTCACAATATTCTTTGCTGGTAAGATGCTCACACCTTGTGAACGGTCTGCTGTACAGGGAAAGATCAGCTCAGAACAACAGAGGTTAAGCTTTATGAGCAAAGCTGCTGGTAGGTGGGCAGTGAATTCACAGGTAGGAAGATGATGTGCAGGAACTACAATCTCCCCTCACCCCGTGGGAAGGGGTTGCATAGCCCATCTCCTGAATAGGCAGAGCTCGGCACTGGGATGCTGTCACTGGCTCAAGAAAGCCATAAAACATAAGCCACTGGGAGCAGCCCCAGGGAGATATGAATATACTCTTCTGCTGTTCTTGTACCTTTAACTTGGCATCTGCTGCTGGTCAGATACCAGGCTAGACAAATCTGGTCTGAGTAGAGCTGCTCTTGCATTTTTATGTTCCTGTCAACTGTCATCCTAACTTCTTCTATTTGGGGAGCCATCAGATCAAAAAAATGGCCTTATCATCTTACCATGCACCTCTCTTTCAACTTCAAGCTTTTAGGCAATCCTAAAAATTATTTTCCATCTTTGTTTTCACACTGCCTCAGGTCTCTTGGGACTAGAATGGGAATAGTCGAAATACTATGAGAAAGCCTTTTCTCAGGCTATTTACAGCTTATCCAGAAGCAGAAAGACCTAAAAAAACCTCTTAAAAAAACAGTTCTCACAAGACTGTCCAACCCAATTTAGCAGATAAAAGGGATCTGAATAGCTTTGAGAACTATTCAGACTTTTGGGTGGTTCTCAGTCCTGACCTTTTTCAACTGTTTATGGTTTACTGATCACAATCTGTATTTAATATCACTGTTAGGAGATCAAGATTTGTTTCTAGCTTGGGTTGCTTGCATGGAAGTAAATTTTACCCCTCTCTTTGAACACAGTAGATTTTAGAGTCAATGAAGAGAAGTAGGTGCCCTACTTATGCACCCTCTTCTAGAGCCATCAGAGATGATGCACTGGACTCAGGCTCCTGATTCAAGCACTTGCTATATGCCTAGAGTTGAGAATGTTGAATATTCCCTACAGCCTCAATGTTAAAAAGAATCTTGTTCCCCAAACAGAAGAAGTCACTGTGGAAATTCTCAATATTATGGTTCTACTCAACAAGTGAAACTTGCTTTTCAGGCCATAAGAAAAGCCACCTATGAAAAAAAAAGAAAGACATTTTTCAAGCTTCTACAAAGTGGCTTTTCAGACAGATGGCTGAGAGGCTGTCCAGAAGGTGAGAAGAGTGCTCATTTTAAATATTTCATGCCTTGCTTGGAAGCTAGAAGGGAATTGATACTGGAGAGGATCCAGTATGGATAAGTGCTTTAGCTCCTATGTTTTCCCTAACAAGAAATTTCTGTAACAAGAACAGATCCAACAGGGTTGTAAGATATCTACAGTTCTCAAGGTGCAACACTGGTCTCAGTAATTTCACTGGCAAATCTCCCATTGACTTTAGCTGGATCCAGATTTCTCTTTTTGTCAATAAAGAACTTTTTCCTTGATGTGCCCTTAAAGAACAAACAAAACTTATGTTACAGAAATTTGGAGCAGTGACATGAGTACAAGAAGAATCCAACACCACCACCCCCCAACCCAGACAATCAACCCAAATCCCTGAATATTATATAAAAATGAGCTTTTGCTCCCAAGTTTTGAGCAGAGGGATTGATGCCTACTCAATGGGATTTTGGTACCCGTGACTGAATTAACTCTGGTATGGAAGATCTTAACAAAGACTGATTTGTCATATTGAGAAGCAGCCTGCGTTGCAGTCATACCTATCACCTTCAATCAAGTGTCTACAAGTGATTAGGAAGAAGAACTGAATGGACTATTAACAGTATGAGAACAGTCTGTAACTCTACGACAAAAGGATGGAATAAGAAACAGCAGTGAAGCTGGTGAATATTGGGGATTTTGGGATGAATTACAAGATACTTGGCGGAGTGCAGTGCATTATCTCCTACAGCCAAAACCCAGGCTGAAACCAAATCTCCTTTTAGGTTGCAACTCAGAATTTACGTGTTTGCAGATAATGCTGTAGCTATGAACTAGCTCAGCAAGACAAACACAAAGAGGTTAGCACTTTTTTTCAGCATCAGATTTGGGGATCTGCTCTCTTCATCTATCACTTGTGTGGATAAAGTTTTTTTTTTGTTGTTTATGACATAATAAAATAAATGTCTGAGCTAAGTTAAAGCAAAATCCTCAAACTGTTCCTTCGCATAGTACGAATATGTGGAGCAAAAATTAATTAGACTGTGCAAGAATCAAGGGAGCCTGGCAGTAAAAGAAAGAGTAAATAGGCTGGACAAGCTTAAATTTGCCTTTGCAAAGACCTTCCATTGCAGATGCAGTTAAAAAAGAGTGAGCTGAAGCCTGGAATGGAGAGATGAGCAGATTTAATGGAAATTCATTGAAAATTAATGGAAAAATCCCATTGGCTTTTTTCCTTTTTTTTTATTTTTAACTTTTTTTCTTTTGTTTCTCCTTCTCAGTCATTAAGAATTGCCCTAGAGAAACAGACACAGTTTATTGAGGATACAGGCAGGATTTTCCAAAGGGTAGGCAGGATCTGGGTGCAGTGGTGTGTAAGGGAGGAACGCGAAGGAGCCACCAGCCATTTGGAGGTGGGGAGGGACTATATGGCCAGTCTGGGTGATGTCAAGTAGTTGTGAAAAGATGGCAACAAAAACAAGGAAAGCTTTGCGTGCACTTATGAGGAGAGCAAGACACATCCCATGCCTCACTCAAGAGGAGACCTAATTGTGTTTGCTCTTATGCTGACCCAAGAGAAATCATTGTCTGAATGATACAAATATCTGTCCTCCTCTGTTTATAGTACTTTCAGTTAAAAATAGCTGGGACAGGAGGGAGTCATGTAAGGAAAGCGGTTTGCTTATGAAAATGTTTTTTTCCTGTTTGTGTAAAATTTGTGCACACACCCACACACTCACATGTACATCTCACAGACAAGTTTTTTTCCTAAAGAGGACCAGTAGAGCAACCACTCATAATACTTTCTCACAGTTTTGCTTACTAGCAGTGTTCGGAACAAAGAGCCCAGTTCAAAGTCCATTGGAGTCTGTGGAAAGATGCCCATTGACTTCACTGAGATTTGGATCAGGTCCCAAGTCATTCCCTATTTAGAAGTTGGAAACTAGGCTGCAATTTCTCAGCTGTATATGCTGGGCTAACTGGGCCTGAAACAAAGTGCTCAGGAAAGCCCCACATACCCAAGGCTGTACCTTGCAAATGAGGTTTTTTTTTTTTTTCTGTCTGCTCATGGATCATTGAGTTCTTCAAAGTCAGTCAAACAAATAATGCTTCTAGTCATTGGATTTTCTGTCCTTACAAGGTTTGGCAGCTCTCAGAGATGTTATCTGCAAGATGTAACCATCCTTGTGGTCATGCCAAAAGATACAAATTTGGTCTTCAACAATGAAAAGTAGTCTTTTTATTTTATTTTTTTTGTATTGGAGGAAAAAGCAGAAGAAGAGGAAATCTGAAAACTTTTTCAAACTCTTCTCTGCAAAATAGAAATTTTTCAGTCCTCCAACAGGCTGGGAAAAGAAGCATCTGTGGTTTAGTCTTGGCATTAGCACTTAAGTTTCTTCCTAAAGCACAGTTTTATCAAAGCACTTTTGCAAAAGTTTTAAATGAATGACCAGTGGAAGCTTTTGCATGGTGAGGGATGCATTGACCATGCTGTTTCTGATCCCCTTCTCAAGAGTTAACTTACTACCTTCATACCTTCTTTTTTTCAGGCTTAATTTCATTTTTTACTGTAATAACAATCTAGCACACTAGACTTTTGTTTTTAATTGAGACATTAAAATTACTGGCTCAAGCTTAGACTAGACATGAATAAGAATAATGAGCTAGATTCTGTCTTTCATCTATGAAGAGATCTGCACCTTTTTAAGGCTTTTTAGCATCAGTGGATGTTTTTCCATCGATTTCAATGTCAATTTCACTGATTTCTGGCTCAGGAGAAGGGCTGATGGGGGGCAAAAGTAGTTTTAAGCTGGATGTCAGCACACTCTTACTTCTGCACCAGAGGAATCTGTTCCAAGTCTATTGTTTTCTGCAGTGACACATTACCAAAGTGACATAATTATGTGGGTGGCATAAGATTTATGATATCCTTAATTATTCATTTATTTAAGTGTTTGGGGGTTGCTCTTAATGTGACAGATGTACACACTTGTCAAGACACCAGCTGAACTGGTTTTTTTTTTAGATAAGGTTATTTACTTCTGGAAAAAAACTCAGATGTAGACAGTCATCTATTTTTTTCAGTTTAAATTTCATTCAGACTCATAAGAGAGTTTGTTTAATTTTCTTATCTTCATTATATTTTGATGACAGCTTAATTATTTTAGAAAAATTAATGGTTCCTCCACTCCCCTGTGTTAAACACAAGAAGAGTATTATGCACTAATTATAAGGAGTGAACTACAACTGACGTCAACAGAATTTGTGTGACTGCACATATTATAAATGAAATCAGAATATTATACAACAGCTGGAAGACAGTCTAAGAAATAACTTTTTGAATGCCATGGAAGGAACATGCTGACTAACATTCATTTAATTCAAGAATCCCTACACAAATAGTGCTCTTGTCTACTGACTTTTGCGCAGCCTGGAAAATGTAAATGAAGTGATTTCCATGCTCATTTTGCCCATATGTAGTTATTCATATTTAAATACATCAGTTGTATTCTGATTAGAAATTGGTTTAAACTGCATTGAAGTCTGACATAGGCAGAGCCTGAAGAGCTCAGGATAGTAGTCAAAACTATAGCCTCTATAGAGAAAAGCTGTGAAGAAAACTCATCATGAACTCCAGGATTCTGAAAAACAGGTGAAGTCTGACATCCTCCTACTTGTTGTGCACAAGAGCTCATTTTAATAATTTGTGATCAAAAAAAGAACACCCTACCTTTTGATCTTCAGCTGCATTTAACCCACTCCTTTCTGGGTGTCATGGAAATTCTTTTTTTGTGACACTACATGAACAGGGCCCAGCTGTGCATTAGGAGAGTTCCTGCAGACAGGAATGGCAGGATCAGAAGTAATCTGTGGCACAGAAGACCATGGAGTAAAGAGTAGACTCATTCCTAGGATAAGGAATTACTTAAAGGGGGCAACAGTGAAACAACATTTCTCCAATCCTATATCTGATCTCATAATCTCATAATCCACATACTAGCAGTGCTCGTTGCTGCTCCACAGTGCTACTCCAATGCTACTACACAAATTCATTTATGCAGACATTTGAGAGTAGACCTTCCCAAAGCCCCAATCTGTAAACTAAAACGAGGATCACTAGTAACATCTGTTCAAAGTGTAGATGGTAACTGTCTAGAAATATAACTAGTCTTCTTTACTGTAAAGTCTTTATAGTCATTAGCATACTGACATTCATGATTTGTGGAATAATACGTTGATAAGAGTGTGACAGAAACCAAGTGAATGTTGAGGATGCGCTTCTGCTGGACTCACTCAAGAAAATGGAGCATAAATTGTCCGTTAATCATATCCATTTGCCTTTTGCCCAAATCACTGGTGTGATTGACCAGATTACGTTGGAAGCTTATTTTAGCAGGTACCTATTAGTATTCTTTATATTTAAGGTAACATCAGGGACCCTTGTTTTCCCAAGCATTTTAGGGGAAGGTTTTCTTTATTTGCTGCTACAGTCCATTCTCATTTGTGCCTGAAGAGGACTTACCTTGGTAGGCTTTAAAGTTGCTTATGAATTTAATTCAACAATTCACACTGTAAAAGAAAAATAATGATACTTTACTCCAAAACAACTTGAGTTTTACATTTGGTGGTGTTTTTTTTCTTTTATTAAACTGTCAGTGAAGACTCCACTCTTACTCCGCAAAAGTGTTAAATATTGGATACCAGAAATCGACAACAGTGCATTCATGCTGCTTATACGATGATTCTTGGCTGCAGGCATGCAGATTGATTTTGTGTAACTGAAAATTTAGAGCTGTATGCTTGGTATTGCAATTTCATGTCATAGATCAGAGTGAGAGGAAAAAGAAATAATCTCACTGAACGTAGAGCTTACCCTCAGGGGCTGAGATGTCTCACTGTAGCACCAGCACGAGCAACCCTTAGGAATCAGGGAATGTGAATGGGAAAATTGTAAACCTTCCTGGAGAGAAGTAATCCTCTTGAAAATATGCCTTGAGAGAGTAGAGCGTCAAAGCAGTGGTTTTTTCCTCAGTTTAGTCCTGTTCCCCTCATTTAGCTCTTAATAACACAGAGCAAATGCTGGGACAATAGTCTTCTTTTAATATTTTCTCTGATCCCTTGATAAGCTTCATGCTCACAAAGGAAAGGGAGGGAAAATGCTATTTATATTTTCTTTCTTCTGAAAAAATATAGAAGTCTTCTGGTAAGGAAAGAGAGAAGATCACTTGGCATAAGGACTTCTAAGTCACACTGGACAAAGTTCGGAGAGTGATAACAATATCAACAAGTAATTGTTGAGGAAACTCCTTAACATCTGATGATATTTTCTCAATCTTCTAGTAACAATGTATTTATTAAAGATTGATTTCATGGGATCCAAAGTTCACACACTTTAATTTCTTTTTCTCACTTTGGACTCTGTGCTCTAAAGTACAAAGGTGTTAAAGTAGGGAAAGTAGCTATGTTTTGAGAGGGAAAAAAAGTTTTACTCAGGCAAGAAAAATGGAAGAGAGAACCATGCATACCTCTTCAAAGAATGGTTTCGGACTATAGAACCTGAGTTGAAAGCAGTGCCTCCATACAGCCCTGTGAAAAGCACTGCAAGGTGGGCTTTGTTTCAGCTGTAACCTCAGAGCTTACTCTTGGTTTGCTCAAGCGGTCTGTACGGTGAGTGTGGCAAGAGCTGGGTATCCATCCTCAGGGGTGCTATGAGGATGAGCGCAGTGGTCTGTGTTCAGGGACCAGGCTTCAGCAGTTCAACATCAAAGCACCTATCTATAAAGTTCCTGAATCTTTAGATGTATCCCTAAAGCTTGAGTTTCTGAATATTTACTTATCCCAGAAGATGTGAAAAAATAAGGCTACCCAAGGGGCTAGCTGTGGGGAAAAGAGTTGTTTGAGACTGAGGTAAAAATTAAATTTCCTTTTAAGGTTGTAATAATTTGCTATGTGGTGAAAAATGAACTTTATTTACAGGATATTCAGGAATTCCCAGGGTCTGGTGGGCTGTAGGTTTTGTTCCCTACTGAAATTTACCCAGAGTGTAAGCATATCACTTCAATTCAGTTTCTATTCTATTCAGTTCTTAAATGTTGTCCTCTACAATGTTTCATGTGTGAATAGCAACTTACAATTTTTTTGTTGAGAGAAAGATTACCATCCTGCTAGCACTGGCACTCTATTTATCCTTCCAGCAACATGCAATCTTTAAAAATTCCCATAGCTACCTGATATTTATAGGCACATTTATTATCCAAAGCATAATTTTACTTGTGGGAAGGCACACAAATGTCCTGCATTGCAGAATGTCTGGTTTGGGCTTTTTTCCCCTCCAATATTTCTCTGAATTTATTAATATTAAATGGGATTCACTTCACTTAAGAGCCGAGTATTTGAGTGAAACCTTCTACTACTTGAGAGTCACCTTCTACTGGCAATTTATAGAAACAGGCACTTGGGAAGAAGTGATTGATCCCAACTGCCTGGGATGTCTGATTCTCTTCAGGAGGTGCCTTTGTCCCATGACTGGGTTGGAGGGTGCTAGATATCACGCCTACCTTTTAAATGGTGATTACTAAATGAGATGAATTGTAGACTGTTTATTTACAAAAATGCTTCACACATTCAAGGTAAAATTCTGACCCACATCAAAATAATTTATCTTCTGATTTAAAAGATCTAACCTACTTTTTCTGAAAAACAGAAAATTATTCAGAAAATCTTGAATCTGATAATTCAATTTTTGTAACAAAAATATTTTAATATAAGGAAAAAACCTAGTCACTTCCTGAGCTAATAAAAAATAATGGGTTCATGCAGTGACTTTAATTTAGTTGCAGAAGCATATAATAAGAATATCAGAAGTCTATGCAGTTGTTATCTACGTTTGGGTTCTGGCATTAATTGTGCTCAATTCCCATTCACAGGGCTGTCACAGTATTGTGCTCTATTCCTGTTTTTTTAATGTGAAAATGCCTGTGCAGAAATCTAGCTATGTTGGATAATAACAGAATTTTTGTCTGCATAGGAGGTATTAGAACAAATGTTGGATACAGCAAGAAGGAGCAGACAAGTAAATGAAGTAGAATTCCATTCAAGGCAATGGAAAATTAAAATTATGCTCTCTATCTGAGGAAAACTGGTTAAAAAAGTCAGAGATTTTCTAACCGTCCAAAAAGCTTTTCTGGTGACAATGCTAATGTAAGTCTAAGCAGTTCTGCAATGGCAGGAGCACTGCATTCTGTATCTACACAGACCTCAGCGCTAACGCTCTGGGCCCTCACTCTGTTGCATGACAGAGGAAGCCTTCATTTTCTCATTCCATTGCATTTAGGGGAGCAAACTTCCTATCTGCAAAAGACAAAGCAGCAAAGGGATTCCAATCACAGCCTACGGCAATGGCATTAATACAAATTACTCTGTTGCCCATGCACCAAGCCACAACTATACTTCAACTAATGCCCTGTTTAAGGAAGGAAGAAGCAGCCTGAATACCCCTGGGAAGAGTTTCTGGACGTTCTGATTACATGGGAAATTTGGTGACTGAAGCAAAACCCTGAACACTTTTTTTTTTTTTTAGATTTAATTATTTGACTTTATTTTGTGAGCACAAAGACTAGGGACATCTTGTGCTGCTACATTCCCCATGGGCTACATTTTCCAATATATGGGACTGTGTGCCTTGAGACTCACAAAATCTCTCATCACGCAAGTAATGATATAACTCAGGTCTTTGCTATTGGGGCAGGACCACTACAGTGGATTTTCATTACTTTCCTCTCTATTGGAGAAGCGGGGTAACAAGTTCGCATTTTGCTTTTTTACAAATCCATTAATGTTTCATGGTAAATCACCAACTTTCAACGGCAAATGGATGAAGCAAGATTTTTTTTTTACAAGACTTCATTAACTAAACAGACTATGATGTACCTTGCCAAAACACAGGAAAAATAAGCAAAATAAGTACCCAGAACACTGGCTGAATTTTGCTCTGAATTACCCTGATGCAAACCAAAGAGAACAAGTACAGACTTTTCTTTCACTTAACAGTGGGTAAATATCATTTGGGTGCTATGTTTTGAGATGCATAGCCAAAATTTTCTTTGAGGAAGGTTTAATAAGAAGAGCACAGATTTTGTCACATTGATGCAAATACAGAAAGTCAGAGTTCTGGGACACATCAAAGACAGAAAAAACTCCTAAAGCTCTTGACTTTTGCCAACTGTCCAGACTGTCAACAGAATTGTGGACAATACAGAATGTGTGAGTGTATTTCTTCCTCTTATCACTCTTCATAATTCTCTTTGAGGGAAACACAAACATACAGAACATGAATAAAGTTGCTACTACCTTTCCTCTTTCCACTCTTCAGAAACTGGGCAAGCTTTCAGCCTGCAGCTGCCTATGACTAACTTTAGCTTGTTTAGTTGCTTTTTTGTGCCCATTTAACTGATTCATCACAACAAATGCTCCATACCAACTCCAGAGCTGACACATCTGAAAATATTTACTTCCTCCTTTCTTTTGTAATTGTTTAGTCTCATCTATTATTGTCATAATCATATTACACAGGAAATGGGCTAGTCTCCCTACCAAAATATAAGATTGCTATGAGAATATGCCTAAAGCGTATCTAATCAGCAATTTGGGAAACAGATATTAGGTATTTTTTATACTATTTTTGTTTGTTGTTTGATTGGATGTGAGAACTACTCTGAACTTAATCATATACTTATTATGATCAAGCTTCCTCAGAGAGCTGCCAAGGAGATCCTATACTGACCCATGAGAACACACCGGCATTGTTTGCTTTGTTGACTGGGACTTCATCGATTTCCCAAAGTAGTTCAGAATTTCTTTGTCCTATGCAATAAAGTCTTTACTGTACTGTACAAATAATCTATTACACACACACACTTAGTTTCTTTTTTCTGGTTTTGATTTAGATGCTTTTGTTGGTTTTTTTTAAGAAAAACAGGCTTTTCTTTCAGAAGACCTAGAATGTGATACATATAGAAGTATGACAAAATCCTTTTGCAGATTTTTTGCTGAAAAGGAAGTGCTGTATGATGTACATTAGAGATAGCCCAAAGCCAAATGACTTGATATTGCAAAGCAACACAAACACAAACTTATTTCTGATCTTCTGTGAGCCTTCAGTTTTGGAGAATATGACAAACTTTAGGTTGAGAAATTCTAGTATTGTTTAATCTTATTTTAAAAATTAAGAAATAGAAGACCTTATTTTTATTTTAATTTCCTCATAAAGATGTAGAATACCTACTGTAAGGTAAAAAAAAAAAAAAAAAGGTGGTTTTTTTCGTGGAATTATAATTTAAATTTGCCCTTAAAAGTAATTTACCTGAAGTAAGTCATCACCTTTCTCCTTTTTCTAATCTATAATATCTGAATTAATACATAAACAAACAGAATGAATAGGTTGCAGCTAGGGGAAAAAGAATTACTTGTTTATCTCTAAGGACAATACCTGAGCCAGGTCATACCCATTAAAGCCACAATCTTCAGAGAATCACAGAGGCTGATCAGGAAATTATAAACAGATCACAATAGAAATACGGTAGATACAGTCATACACATTTCTGTATGGTACATACATTTCTGTGCTGCTGAATGGTACATACAGAAATGTGCTGCTGAATATTCTTTTGATGGCTGAACTGCCATTTCTTCTTTCCAATTCCTGTTCCCTCACTTCACTCTAAAGAAGCCTAATGGGAAAGACAATAGAAATAACAGAATGCACTCAACTAAAAAGCAATGTCTTCACTCAGAAAAAAAAGTATCAAAAAGCTATCAGAAAAAAGAAAAACATTTCAAAGATGCCCTTTATGATGACCTCAATGATAAAATAAACATAGTAATATAAAGAGTGGGAAAATAAATTGTCACTCACTCAAATGATAGATAAATACATATCATGTCTTTCCAGATTGGAAAAAGAATGAAAAAACAATCTTTTCATATTCAGGCCATATAGCACAAAGTGAAAAAAGGGATGCATCCTGACAGATGGGAACTGGGAGTTTCCACATTTATCAAGGATAATCACATTCAGAAGGGACTTAGCCCTGGAACAAGGTATATATATTTATAGATATTCAATAGACTCATCCAGTGTTAAGTGAACACTAAACTGCTTGCTATATTAGCAAAGCAAGAACTGGATGCCCCTGGGGCTAGCAGCAGTACTATAGAGACAGAAATCCCCAAAAGGAAGTGGTTACAAGCGTTCTACCTTTCCAGTCACCATGCTCAAGTGATTCAGTCCCAGCTCTAGGCACAGGTCTCATAATGCCCGAATGGCTTCAGAAGAGGCTGTGGTACCACACTGAACTTAGTCCAATATAATTAAAAGCAGGCCTTTGGCTCATCTACTTTACTCTGTGAGAAATACAGTGCAATTATTTCATCAAATAGCAGCATGCTAGTGTACAAAAACTGGACTTTCTGAAGCTCCTCTGTTGCTACTCTGACCTGGCTGGGCATAAGCTTCCTTCAGGCTGGAAATCATTTTAGGAGGGCATATTCCATCAGGCCTGTAATATGGCTGGCCCATACCGACCAAAGCCAGGTCTGGGCTGCTCTGCATTACATGCACGGACATACTTTCAGCCCCCAGTGCCAGCTCAGGGCCTCTCAGCAGTGTGGACACCATTTTGTTTTCATTTTCCTGCTCCAAGGCTAAGGATCCAGGACTCAGATCTGTCCACTCCCGCTGAAAAAAAATAGGGCAGGAAGCATGATAAAATCCAAGCCAGAGATCAGGGGCGAGCTAAAGAACAGCCACAAAGGGTTGTCTGCCAGCAAGAGAAAGTGGGACCGTTGTTCTGCTCCTGGTGGGAGGAGAAGGCCCTTCCTTCTGCCATGTACTCAGCGGTCTCCTGTCAATGCAGCAATACTGTAGCTTTTCAGCGCTCAAAGGCAAAAGAAATAATTTGTGGGCCCACACTGGCTTTAGAGAACTGCTTGTTTCACCTGCACCCAGGAATTCCCCTGCCTGGTGGGTTACCTGCAAGGCCAGTTCTGCAATGACCTGGCCTGCGTTCCCCGACTGATGCCGTCCACCAGCGGAGTGTCCCTGTGGGGCTCCCACACTCACCTGCTCTGTGTCTACTGCTTCACCGACGAAAACAACTCTTCTGGGCTGCACGTAGAGAGAGGGGAGAGAGGATGAGTTCTTCATTTCCAAAAATAGTTCGTCAGAAGGATAATCTAACCCTAATGACTTTCGAAAATTAGTACTGCATATGGCAAATAGAAAAAAAACTAAGAACTTTCAATAGGCATTCCAAAGTGCCACTTAGCACTATAATCCAACTAGCAATTCAATTTTCCAAAGTCTACATTCAGGATTTGATGTGTAAAAAAGACCCAATTCAAAAGATATATGAATGAAATGGAAATGCAAGTGTGTGTGATTCATTCTGTCAGCATCATCAGCTTTATAAATGTAAGTTCAAAATACCCAAGGTCAATATTTCTCAGTTATAAAGGTGAAAGGAAACTGCACTCATGAAAATCAGCCATAACTTTGGAGCTTTAATGAGGGATCTTGTGAGAAGTAGCGCTTCTTTCAGAAATAACTTTTTCACAATGCATGAAAGGTAACAGTAACAGCACAGAGATCAGTGTCAAAATAGTCAATGGTTTGGATTTTGTCTGAATTTCATAGAATCACAGAATGGTTCAGGTTGGAAGGGACCTTAGAAATCATTAAGTTCCAACCCCCCTGCCATGTGCAGGGACACCTCCACTAGACCAGGTTGCTCAAAGCCCCATCCAGCCTGACCTTCAAGACTTCCAGGGATGGGGCATCCACAACTTCCCTGGGCAACATGTTCCAGTGTCTCACCACCCTCACAGTAAAGAATTTCTTCCTGAAATTTGGATTTTCCCATACAAGCAAACAAAAGCTAGGAAAAAAAAAAAAAAAGATAAGCTTTTCTATTCCCATTTCTTCATCTCATTTATGTTCTCTAAGTTTCCCCCAGCCTTGCTGTACCACAAGTTAATTTCTCTGGCCCTTTTCCACATATTCCTGCCAGGCAGTGATATGCCCCTCAGCTTCAGTCTTAGCACATACTGGAATTATTGAATTTTAGGATAAACCTATGGATTTGTGACAAATTAATCTTTGCTCAATATTTACTATGTTCCCATAGAACTTGCTTTTAAAATTATGTAGAGATCTAGATGTACCTTTGTAAATTATGTTTGAAACGAAAGTTATTTTGGTCTTGAGTTTCTAAATTTTCGGTAACCAAATTTCATTTGATTTAATGAATGATACAACTGGCTTCCAATAGAGTTTCCATCTGATTATTTCTCAGATCTACATGAAAGCAAATTTTCTTAATACTCACTGCCCTCCAATACAATGCCAAAAGTAGAAAATATTTGGTGTTCTATATTGGTTTTATGACTGCTTATTAACCCGTCTTTTTTTACAATGTTCTGTGTAGCTGAAACTTTTATGTAAGATCTGTATTTTAGTTCTGCTATTGGATCACTCTGTTCTCGCTTTATCTGTCCGACTCTATCTTAAATACTTATAAATTCAGTGCCAAATGACTTGTTGAGAGAACATCTCTGCCATCAGTCATAAAGTTGTCTCTCATTGTCTACGTCTACTACATCTGTGCAAGCTATACCCTGTTATAGACCCAATGTTTCTTTACTTTCTTTTGGTTTTTATAGTATTCCAAGAATTACTTTCTTAAAAGCTGTAGTGCATATTTTCAGTATTTGTTGTTGTTTGATGTATCTTTGATACAGTCTTCTATGGCTGAAAATGTGGTTGAAGACTGGTTATGATCTACCCTGCTGCTGCTAAGCTTTGTCCTTATTCTCTTCAAGATGCTTTTGTAGCATATTTGCCTTATTAATTCCATTGTTGAACTTTTCTTGGGTGGAGCTTCATAATTTTAGTCCTTATAATTTAAGAATATTATAGATTAATGCAAGTAGGCCTTGTGACTTACTGATACCTCTTTCAACATTTATATCAATTTCCTTACTACTTGTGTAAATCCTCTTGGATTTTTCTGTACTGCTTTCATGAATATGCTTTTTTATTGATTTTGCTTCATGTGGAAGAGTTGTGCGCTTGTTGGAGTTTTTTAAAATAATTTTTGCAAAAATTTATTTTGGCTGATTTCTTTTTGTTGATAGAATTCTGTATTTTCTCATTTACCCATGCTGAAGGATTGCTGCTCTGAAAACTATATTTTTTCTAGTTTATGATACTGTCATACAGAAAGGGCCTCAAGACAGTGTTGATGTCTTGCGATAAGTCAAGCCTTGCTGCATGTGAATCCTTTACTTTAGTTTGAAAATGCTATAGTAAATAGCACTACCCTTAGTCTGTTGTGGTCAACTTTCTCTTTTCTTTTTCAGAGGTTTGTTTTCATATGTTTCATCTGCTTTCTTATCAGATATAGTTTGTTATCTTTGGTTTTGAGGATTGGGATCGTGGCATATCCAGATATTCATGTAAGTTTTTTCCAATACATATATGGTACCTGATAGCTCTGTTGGGAGAATTCCAAATTACTTCATGGATTTCTTCATGACGAAATATAAATCATGAACTCCCATGCCAGAAACAATTCAGACATCTATGCATCATTCTAGTTTGGAAACTCATGCTATATTTGTACATTTATTCTGAGTTGTTTTCCCAGCCACTGGATCTGAAGTTCCTCATTAACCTACTTTCAGTACGCTTATCTAAATAAGGTGGGGTTCAAGTTTATGTGAAAATGGGAAAAGTTCTTGCCTAGATTTTTTGTTTAGGTCAGATTTGTTTTTTCTTTCTTTTTATTTGTTTGTTAAGTTTTTTCTAACCTAAAAAAAGCTCCCCACAGTTAGATACTATTACAGGAATGGAATGAGATACAGCCAGTCAGTAAATATTTATTTAAATTAATTATTCTCTCACAATGTCTTTGACAGTAGATATTTATTTATTGATAACATTTTTTTAATATAGCTGCAAACCCTGTAATTTTTGTAATCAGGATGTCCTCATGTCACAACACTATATGCTAGTAAGAGGTGGTATGTCTAGTTAAGGGTACAGGCGTTTGTTTCCCATAGTACCTCACTGCATATTCTCACTCTATGAAGTTGGACTTAAGTGTGCAAAATAAACTTTAATCTCTACTTGGTAGGAATAACCAATGCTGCCAATTCTTCAACTAAAATGTGGTATTTGATTTGAATTTAGAGTTAGATCTTACTTTTCTTCTAGCTAGAGACCTAGCTAGTTGTTTTAAACAGAGGTAGACAGCAGAGGTGTCATTACCATAACCATGTTAATTTAAAATATTTTATTATTTTTTTTTTAGTTCTGTACTGTTGATATGAACTAGGGGTTAGTAGCATATGCTTTTGTTTCTCATATCTCTAGTGACCAATCTGTATTTCATCTACTGCTGTACATGACAAGAATACACTGCCATGTATTCAACAGAGAGTTAAACCAGAGCAAGTGAAATTGGAATGAGGCTTTGGAATTTAGTTATGTTATGTTCACCATATGGTAAAAATTATTATTATGCAATTTACAAAGATATTGTTTTAAGTTAAAACATCTAGGAGGGCCTTCTTAAAACTCTAGATCCTTTTAAACAATTCATCCAGATTCCTAGTCCCCAAAAGGCCTTTTTGACCATTAATCATGCCATGCTGGCTTTTGCCCTTCACATTTTTCCTTAGACTAATCCACAGAAACAAGCAAATAAATTACACATTAAAATTTATGAGTACAAATTTTTCCTTCCCTCTAACTAATGTGTGTGATTTTCCCTGGAGAAATTCCCTCCTGCATAAGAAATTAAAGCTTTTAAGCAAAGAATAGTTCCACTGTCAGGAAGAAAAACAAAACCATTGCCATAACCATGTTATTTTCAATTATTTTATAATTGTGAACATTACATTGTTCATATGAATGAGGGCTTAGTAGTATATATAACCATAGTTAGCTCTTGAATGTCACAGCGCTATAATACAGCATGAAAAAAAATAATTCATATGTTAAATATTTTTTTCTGCCAGCAAGGAGAGTTTGTAACAGTTTATTCTTTAAAGAAGTCTCAAAACGAACAAAACTCTCAAAGCATCAAACCTCTCAGTTCTTTTGACCTCCTGGCAGCTGAAATAAACAACTGCAGACCCTGTGAAGGTTTTAGTTTCCAGTCTAGATGATGAACTGCACTTGCAGGAGATTATCTGTTTATAAGGAATGGACAGACAAACCAGTTGCATGATTTAAGAAAGCTGTCTCAGTTCAAATGAAAATTTTCACCAGTTTCTGAAGACTCAGCAAACCTCAAGGACAGGTTGTTTTTTTAGTCAAGAGTAACACTTTGAGGTCAAAATGGACCTTTTGAAAATCATGAAAATGAGGATGTAGGCACTTTAAACTCCTACTTGACAAATTTCAATGGTATTGCTGCTGGAAGTTACTGCATCATACTTATTAATATCATTTTTACATTGGAATGCAGATTATTTGTGCAGAAAAGTAAGGTTTTTATCTTGGCTTCCAAGAATACATCCAGTGCAGTTATCTGCTACACTATAAATACACAGTTTTACAAGAGAAAGCATAATTGTCTACTGCCAGTGGAGCTGATTGTTAGAAGATAGTTATTTTCTTGGGTCATGTCAAGAGAGAGCCTTGATTAGCTCTATATTAAGCCAAATTACTTTATTGCATCAAACATTTGAGCCAAGCAGGCCTATAACAATCTATAGGATTCTATATAAAAATTTTATCTATATATTGCTAATGTGACTTTTCCAGTTGTAGAGTGGAAGGACCTGTAAAGGAAAAATAAGCCTCTGGTCACTGAATTTTCATCTGGTGCTTACCAGATGAACATTTTAAACATGCAAATTTGGTTATAGGCTCCCAGCAGTATAAGGCCTCACAAAACAGAGAGCAGTGGACTGAAAGTCTCTTTGCAGTCAACCTATTCAATGTAATTATACCTTACTGTTGCCTCAGATAGGTTTGTTCTTCTAAAAGGCAGAACAAGGGGGGCTACATTTTATTCCAATTACCTGGAAAACAGCTTTATTGAGATCAGGTGGGTATTATACATAGCAGAAATAATATAATTTAAAAATCCTAATTGCAGAATAGGGTAGAGACAGACCTGCAATAAACTGGCAAGTGGTTTTTATTCTATACGGCACAAAAGCAGAAAAGTTAACTTTTTCTGAGTTATACAAAAATAGCATAAAAATACAATATTAGAAAGCTTGTACATTCTCATTTTATCTTACAGACAGTTTACCTGAGGGACTTGGCTTTTCCAAAGTAGGGGGGATTTTAAGGCTAAATTATCAGATGAATTACATAGATGTTTACTTAGCCAGACACCAAAGCAGAATTTAGAAAGGAAATGCAATCCATTTGTAATATAGCACTCCAATAAGTCTTAAAACTACAGAATTCAGCATGCAACTCCCACTTTGGTCCTGACTGCTCATCTCCAACTTTTCAATTTCAAAATAAATTTGATTTTTCAGTGCAAAGCAGAGGTTTCCCATGTTGCACAATATTGATAAGAGAGCCTACTGTGCTTCAGAAATGAGTGCTGCCACTTTCATTGGGACAGTCAAGCTGTACTCATTCTCTGGACATGTTGGAAAAAATATAGAGGCCATGAAAGTTTGTCTTAACTTAGTTCCTGAGTTTTCATCCAGAAAGAGATTTAATGGACTCAGGAGACAGCACAGCTTCATACTTTTTGGGAGCAAATAGTTTTCAGGAAAAAAAGGGTTTGTTTTTGGCAGTGGCACTTTGGAGCAGGTTGGAAATAAGAAGGTCTTTCACATCAAAACAAAAAAGAAAAAGGTATGGGTGGCTAAAGAGTTAGATAAATCTATTTGACATACCTACATTCTCAATTTGACTAAAACCAGACAGAATTGCAGGTTTGAAAAAAGGAAAACATGCTTACTTTCATATTCTTTCAGTCTTTTCAGATCTGCTTTAAAGATTGCAGAAGTTCAGTAAAGCCATTGAGATTTTAGATTAATCTAAGCCAAAATTAACAGCCAAAATTTTGATACCTAACTCACTACAAGTACTACTGGAAACAAACACTATCTTTGACCTAGACTGGCATTACTTGTTCTTATAGTTTAGGGGAGGAATTGGGGGGGTTGCTATTTTGGTTTGTTTGTTTGTTTGAAAACTTAAATATGAAAATTGCCAATGACTGTGGGAATGGGTATTCATAATAGCAGCTTTTCGTGTTCCTCTTGATAAGCTTAATCAAAGTATCTGATTATAACCCTTCCTTTAGCACTTCATATATTGTCTCCTCGGGAGCACAATAGATGTAATTTCACTCTTTCAGACTAAATGATTTTCATGGTAATTTCATTGCCATTATCCATCCCACATGTGGTGGTTTTGTATATCAATGTGTCTGACCCATGGCTTCTAACTAGTAGCCTGAAAAAAGTAGCTTTCAAACATAATAAAAAGGTAGAAGTCATAGCAGAGCTAATAGCAGCAAGTACAGATAAAAAGACACAACTTGGACATAACAAATTAGTTAAATAGAAGCTGAGTTAAAGGAGGATTATGAGAGCATACCTGATTACTCTTCAGTGGAAATAATTCTTGTAAACATATCATCTGAGTTAACTCTTGCTAGATTATTCTGCACACCAAATATTTCATTTACATAAAAGTCTGATGTATCTCAGGTGCTTCTGTGGAAGATAAGAAATGTAATGTGATTCACCTTTGCCTCTACTATTCAAGTACAATAGCTTTGGAACAAAGTAATGAGATAAATGAAATGTTGAGAGAGAAGACCCTCACATTGACTGAAGGCCAGCAGAAACCAGGAGTCCAGATGAAGAAACCTACTTGTAGTTATATAAGAATGTTCAGTGTTACTGTTCGGACATAACCAAGAAAATATCTTTTCTAGTACAAACATTGCCTTCTTCTAAAGCGCAAAGGTGGTGAAGTAGAGCTGTATAAATAGAAGTACAGAAATGTATGATGAGATACTATGTGGAGGTAACAAAACTGATTTTACTTGCTTATCCATTATTCAGCTATGACAAAGGACAGAGAATTAATCTTGTGAGAACCCTGATTACAGGGGAATTCAAAATTCAGCATCCCCTATACAATGAACAGACCAAGCTCCCCTGCGGAGCTGTTGGCCAGTGCTGTTCCCCAGCAGTATGAAACATCACAGCTACTCTGAAGTTCACAGCCAGCACCTGTCTCCTGCGGTCATCCACCTGTATCTGTTTAATCCTTTCTTTCTTTTAAAACAGACACCCACCTGATGATGAGGCTGGCTCAGTGGGATGGGTACTCTGTCTAAAAACTGGAGACCTGGGGTAGCTGTCTTCCTTTACTTGACTGGAATAGAGACTTGAACCAACATCTCCCACCTTGCAGGTGAGTCCCATAAATACTCATATATTTGCTTCAGTCCCACTGAATCTGCTCTTTTGTGAAAGACCTAAATGACTGCTGGTCAGAGAGGACATGAGAATGTACTGACCAGAGAGCACTTGGAGGGTACTTGGAGAGCATTTTACCCACAGAGGGTGACGACACATATGTGGGCCAGAAGACACAGGACTTAGTTTCTGCTTTACTTTGTCTTAAAAAACAGTTATCACTAATTTTTCCCTCCTGGGATTTTTTCCTCCTCCACTTTACAATGCTGTTGCTACTAAAAGTTTAAGAGACTGTACTGGTCCCCAACTTTTTTTTCCTCTTATAATTTGTCCTTTCACTGAAGAGATAAGCTACCTTGTCTACTGCACTGGTAGAGTTGGCCTTATTGCAACCAAGTGGAATAGAAGTATAAAATACTCAAATTAAGTCAACTTTGCATCTAAAATTCCCTCAAGACCTCAACAACTTGAAAAAAAAAAAAGACCTTCTGGAATGTAATGATCTGTGCTCATACGGCTGAAGTTGGGCATTAAGGTTCAAGAGAAAAGCACACTAACCCATGGAAAGAAATCTCCCTTCATTTTTCCTTGAGTGACATACTAGGAGCTGTTCAAGCTGTTTTAAAAAATATCTTATATTTTATTTATTGATTGTCATTATCTTTCTTTTAAATTTCCTTTTAGTGTGTATGTTTGACACTTTTGAAATTATGTTGATGGGGCAGGTAAAGGGAAAATTTAAAGTTGTTTCCATGAAGAAGAAAAGCTGTTGTTACAGGACAGATAGTTTGTTACATCTAATCAGTTATCATAGAAAATTTTATCATGCTTCAAAACACATTCTTTGAATGTCATTCACGCAATGTTTGGTTCCTTTTTAAAAGACTTTGTGAGAAAGAATGAATCAGATTTGAAACTAAGAAAATATACTAGAAATATATATCTAGTAATAATATAAATTACCTTTTACTAATCTGATAAACAAGTCCTCCCTTACTATATCAAGTGGCAACTTATTACATTTTAGCAATCATGATATACCACGAATGTATTCATTATTTTTCCTAAATGCATAACCTCTCATAAAGGAACCTTTGTTTTACTTCTAGCCAAGCCTGAGTTCCTCGAAAGACCAAGGAATGGTCATCTGGTCTCATCACACATCCTGGGTTTCAGGTAAAGTTTCTGGTTATCTTGTAGCAAACACCACCAAGATCACCTTGGATTGCAGCAAAATTAACACAACCTGCCTTATTATGGATTATGTCCTGTCCTCAGGGAATCCCTTTGCTCCTGACAGCAGCAACGTGCTAGATCATGCATTCCGGGTGGGAACATTGTGCCTCTGATGTTCCTAATCCTAATTCTCTCACTGCTTTCCCCATGTTTGGTGAGAATTTCTTTCTGTGCCTGTTTCAGTGGAAGCATTTACTATCCGTTTAGGGTTGATAGCTGGAGCGTGGGCCATAGCCAATGCTGCTTTTTGTTGATTTTTGTCCCTTCTCTTTCAGAGGACTTCGGGGAGAGCAGTCCTTGTGTCCACTCTCATGGCCTGGGTGAGCACCTAGGTGAGGCTCAGAAATGTTATGAGGTGTCCCACAGCCCTTGTAGTCTCTGTGTGACAGATGATGGGCTGTCACTGTCTAGTCCATAGATGGGACTGTTGTCATGGAAACACAACTACATGGAAATACTAAAAATAAAGCTGGCCAGACAAGCTTGATAGTTTTTAGGCAGGAAACCAAAGTGAGAGAGTGCCATGGATATACTTGGATTTTAGACAGGCATTTGATAAGGAGGCATATGATAGTCTAGGGAGAAAATTAAATCAATTTGGCTTAGACAACAATACAGTTAGCCCAATCAAAAGCTGGCTTGTGAGCTACTGACAATGGAAAATTAGAAATAATTCAATAAGGAGAGAGAAATTCACTGGTGATGTCCCACAAGAATCAGTATTGGGCTACCTGTTTAAAGTTTGGATAAATATATCTACAAAATTCTATCAAGAATAATGAGTTATTCAAGATACACTTAGAAGAGAGAACAAATTGGACTGCTTCGCTAAAGTACAAAATAACTAATATGTATGACCATATTAATTGCTGGGGGGCGGGGGGTTGGGGGTGGCCAGTAAGAGAGAGCATGGCCTCAGGAGAGCGTGGGC
>JAOXJM010000012.1:10357394-10377882 GCA_026413425.1 Tringa solitaria
GGTGTGGAGGTTCTTGTGAAAATACATGACTAAATTTGCCAGCCTTCACAACCCAAACACTTTGGGCTTCTACCTGTCAGTGGAGGCTTTTTTGAACATAAACCTCATTTTACATGTCTCCTTACAGCAGAAGTTGGTTAACAGCTCTAAGAACTGGATTTAGTTTTATTGGATGGAGAATCCAAAAATCCTTCACTCCCAATATTCTCACATTAAGACCTACATTTTCCAGTATTTACTTTAATATCACCCACACTAAGCAGCAGTGAAACAGACAGTCCAGCACTGTATGTCCCTGGGCTGGTATCCAGTCACACATTGAAGAATACACGAAATCCTTCTCCTTTATCAGTTTATAGCTTGATATATAGTGGCAACTTTATTCAGCTGTGTTAACATGCATGATTAAATTAGACTTCTGCTAGTAATGTCTAAGTGAGAGGGTGGCAATTAATTTCTTTTACCTTCTTTATAACAAGAATAATTTTACTATCTAGTCTCCCATGCTGACATCTCAACTATGGAAAGCACAGTGCTAATAAAGTAAATGGAATACATGGAAACATTTGGGATGGCTGTAGTTACCAATCTCTGACTCTACTATTAATCATTTAAGTCATCCAACTTTTGCAATCCTCAACTTAAAATAAACACAAGTAGTTAAATTCATAAATACGTCAGCAGTCAAGTCTTGTTTACATTTGAAAATGTGGTGAAATAGCCAGAATAACTGTTTTATTGTAAATCCTCAAATGGCCACTATTTTCTGAGACAGCTATTTCACTAAATTTCTGAAGATGGACAACCTCTGAGTCATCAAAACTATTTCCCCTGTTACTGAACTGGGTTTTTCAGACAACTAGTTTTATTTTAGTTCTCTTCCTCACAGTCTGCTGATTTATCTATTATTCAAGTAACTACATTTTCCTCTGTCCTTGAATTATTTAAACTGTTGTGCATCCAGACAAACACTTTTTCACAGCTCTCCAGTAAGACTCTATTATAAGCAGATATTTGTGTCTAATCACATGCATTACTGAATGTAAATACTTAATATATCCCCTATGGCTAAGGGGTTGGAACAAGATGATCTTTAAGGTCCCTTCCAACCCAAACCATTCTATGATTCTATGATTATGAACTTTCTTGGATGCAAAACCCCATCAATACTATTTATAAAATACTTAGCGCTTTCACTCTACGTTTTATATGCTAATAACATCTTTTGTAAAGGAGCCAATCTGGCTGTGCTAACTACATATTCTCCAGAAAATTAACCTATGGAACCTCAGGCTGAAGGCAAAATTTATATTCGAGATTTAAAACTACCACCTTAATCAGAGTATTATTGTGTTATTATCCTAATACTCAATAATGCATTTCTTGTAGATAATTTAAATGTGAATCAATGCCCAAGAATAACGGATTCTCCTGAGATCCAATAAATTAAGGAACTGAAAGATGTAAATAAAATCTATTTATTTCAAATTAAAGCGGCAGCACCAAGTTTAAAGACAGTTCAATCTGAGACTATTATGCATTTGTAATTTGGGGAAAATTAGCTTAGAAAAACTCATCAAGAAGTTAAAGTAACCTGTTTTAAAGCAGTTGGTCCAGAAAGTATTGGCAGGACCAGGTCAAAGGCTTAATCCATTGGAAAGCATACTTGAGAAACTCAGTTTCACTATGTTGAAGAGATAGCATTCAAACTGCAAAAAAAATGAGGGTGGTTTGGGACTACAATTACACAGAGTGGTGTGGCAAAGTCTCTAGGGTGAAGTAAAGAAAGGGACTGGGCAGAGTCAAGGTGGTCATATTCAAAATTACCACATAGAGTGCCCATGCCAGAAACTACAAATCAGCAGGTTCATACTCCAAAAGGCAGGTTTCAGCCACTGTGAATGTCTTTAAAAGACTGGGAAGGCTCCATCTCCACCTTTGCAACCGGGAGAGGAGCTGGACACTAGGACAGAGGG
Source organism: Tringa solitaria (assembly GCA_026413425.1). Lineage (NCBI taxonomy): Eukaryota > Metazoa > Chordata > Aves > Charadriiformes > Scolopacidae > Tringa > Tringa solitaria. Next base: position 10,359,371 of record JAOXJM010000012.1, read on the forward strand.
ACACAGAGCTACCCAGTGTGCAGCCCCTGCATTAAGTCCCTGGCTCCTGGTGACATGGGTCCTTCCACCTACCCCATGTGTCCTGCGGGCAAGTGGACAAGGAGCATCCTGCTCAGCCCACCCTCCTCCCAGCCCACCTTGCACCAGCTGTCTGCATCTGACCGGACCTAATTTTCCTAGTGAGCTCCGGAGCTTTAAATGTCATTGCACTGAATCAGTCTCATAGATTTAGGTGGCAAATTCTTAATAAGGTAATTTGTAATTCAGGTTACCCAACACTGTGCACAAATAGGTAAAACTCTACAGTAACTAATACTAGCCACCTGAAAATTGATCACTTAAGACACATGCAGGAGTTTCTCCTTTTACTAAGGTGATAAAATTTTATACCTGTTAAAGAAAATTAAGTACTTAAGGAAAAACCGCGCATTAACTCACTCAAAGAAATACTCGTGAGTTGTTTGCTTTCTTTAGGAAGTCTTCCTGTAACAAAATCTATACTTATACAATCATGAACAGAAAATACACATGAAGCAGTGTGATGGAAATTTGTGGTTTTAAGTCGAATGAGAAGTCCTGAGTTTTGTCATAAGACTTTCCCTACCAGAGCTGTAATCTGTTTGGAAAATTTGACAGCATAACAAGAAGAATCAATGGAAATGAATTATACGTCTTAAAACACCCAAATTGCGGAGTGCCTGGAAGCCGTACAGCGGCGCATGCTTCTACAGGCATTAAATATCTGTTAAGGGTTAAGAGGAAAGTGAAAAGTAATTTATGCTCAAAATTATCACAAACTCAGCAGGGTATAAACAACAAAAAAAGACATTGCTTTCAGCTTTCCTCCTCCTGGTTTTATACCATCTGCATACTGAGGTATCGGCCTCAGAGAGCACCAGAGATCCAGGCAGTCCCCTCCTCTGGGCAGCTCATTGCCACAGCTCTGCGAGTCACAGCTGTTTTGCTGGCCAGGACTGCCTCCACCAGTCTCTGAGTTACTTCCTTGGCTACCCACCTCCGCACCAGTCAGAAAACAGAGAAAGCTCTAGAAATCTGTTTTCTCAAATATTTCCAGTAAACAATGAAGTGCTTTGCCTGGTAGCTTTGCCGACTGGGCTGCGCCAGCATCTTTGATTCTCAGGAGAAGGAGTGGAAGAGAGGCTGAATCCATTGAAGTGAGCATAAAGCTCAGTTTCAACCACTTCTTTTGTGGCAAAATGTTCTGTTTTTTCAGATCTATTGATAACTGCAGTTTCAATTGCACTTTTCTCTATTACTGCTTTAAAATGACTTGTCTGAAACAACAAACAGTATTTGAATCACACCATTCCAGTATGTGTGCATGAATATTTTGGGAACCTGAGACTAGAATGCCTGGGTGTTTATTGCTCGGGACAATATAATTCAAACAATAAGGGTTTTTTGTACAGGGATACTGTTTTTCACAGAATAAATGTGTTCACTAATAAAGAGTCTTCATCCTTTCACTTGAAATCACTGATGGGACACTAATCAGAGCCCCTTTCAATCCTCAAAAAAATCCCTTTGGTACCATTATAAGTTGGATTGCTGATTTCTCCATGTGGTTTCATGGAATCAAGCATTTTGTTTATTCAGAGACCCTGATTTCAACTCCAACATTCCATACATTTTCATGTCAGACGTATCTTGGCATAAAAGTTATAATTAAAAAAAAAATCAACATTAACACACATTTGGATACTGAGAGTAAGAAGAAGTGTTAGAAGAAAGGATTTATGGATTGTACTTAGAAGCTAGTAAAAAAGACCCTAAACTAAAATCTTAGGCCTCTAGTAACATAGATCATTTCAGAAGTATTTGTTTGGCAAAGGTTTTTAAATTATAGATGAAGCTATAAATGTTATAAATGGAGTAACTGCCTTAGTAGCTGAACAAATTAACACAAAATGTTTATGAATCTTGTGATACTGTAAACGTGTAGCCATAGGATAGTACCAAACCTTCTAAATTCTGATACATATTTACCATTCTTAAGTGATTTATCTTGTGGTAAGATTTCATTTTCTCCATATAATTGGACAGAACAGGCTTTCTGAGCCTGAGATAAAACAGTGGTGCTTCTTCCAACTCAAAAACTTTTAGTAAACATTGTCTGCAATGACAGTTGTGTAGCAGCCTTAACTCACATTTTTAAGATTCATACCTTTGTATAAAGCATTGCTTGGGGACGCTCAGAATATACAACAATTTTTTAAAAAATGATCAAGATTTAAACTATACATGGTTTTTGCTATATTTATTATACTGGAAAGTTGCTCCAGACTGCATTGTTTTGATGGATAAAACCCATCCTGACTTCCAGCTTACCTATATTCCTAGATAGTCTGGATCCATTATCTGCCTTGTCAATTAGATTAAGTTGTACTTATAGAAGTTGGCTTTTTCTCAACTCTCTTATATTTGCAAAGCCATTATATTCACTCTCAGCCTTTGCTCCTCTTCTTTTATGGAGACTAGAACATGGGTGATTAAATTTGCACGCAATATTCCAGCATAGTCCCAGCCATGCCCTTGTATAATATCATTAAAACTACTCTTTCTCTAAAGAAAGTACCCAGCCTACAGCAATCCTACTACTGCCTTTCATTTCTGATGGATGCACCATAACAACAGATCAAGGTCATTCTGTGATCAACTTATTTCTTATTTCAGTGTGGAGGAAATAAACATCAATGGCCAGTGAACTAGTTTGAATTATCTGTATTGTCTATGTACAGTGCATCAGCTGTTCCCAGATTTGCTGCTTCAACACTGAAAAAAACAGTTAAAAACCTGAGGACCGCAGTGATGACTGCAGCCACCTTACACAGAACTCCAAAGCAGACTGAAGGTAAAGACTGTGCACAAGAAAATAGACCAGTGAATGTTATATATAGCAAAAGTTACAACGTGCAATTTATTATGGTGTTTTATCCTCATACGCCACAAACTATTGTACATGTAATAACATAATGTATTTATAATCCCACAAAAGCACAGTAATGTAAATAAACTGCAAGATATATAAAAAAAAATTACTGGCTAAATATTAGCATTCCAAGTCCACAGACCTGGATTCAAAGGTGTTCAAACAGTTTTCTTAGAAATAAAAGTAATTCAGTGTTATACATTAGAGTGCATGAAAAATTTGGCGGAAAATGCTATTTAATGCAGCAAAGTAGTCCATTCCTTTATAATCAGGAAAACATTTTGAAATTACCTTACTTTATGTCATGATCAGTCATGAGTCTAAAAATAAATTCATTTTGGCTTTCTCACTAACTTGTGCCCTCATCTTACAACACAGTGATGTAAGTCTGTAGTTCTCATGCACTTGTGTGATACTCTGAGGTACGTGTATCCAGCATGGCAGAAACCGGTTTAATCTCCAAAAATATTATTGTTTTCACTGACGTTTTCAAAAACCTTGAAAGCTTTTTTATGTTGATTAGTCCATTTTAGGAGAAATTCTAAAACTCCGGGCCTCAGCATTGCCTGAAAACTCTCCTATCAGTGTCCATGTTACTACCAGTAATCCAGCTAGAGAGTTCACTGTTGAACTAAAGAAGAAAAACAAGTAATTCTATTTTAAGAGACACATGAACCTTGCTGGAATTAAAATACACTGGAAATGTAACCCCTGAAGCGGCAGGAGACTTTTAAATGGTTTTCTGAAGTTTCAATGCAGCTGCACATACAAGTAAATTTGCTATCACTGTCATTCCATCAAGCCCTTTTAGCCTAAAACCCAAGTTCCATGTAAATTTTTTTGCCAAAAGGATAACAGGTGACAACACCTGAAGAAGTTTCAGACCTAAAAACCTCAGAAGTTTTTAGCAGATAAGAAGCAACATAAGTCTGAGTTTTCCCCATGTTAAAGCGTACCTATAGTTTCACTCTGGATTTTTCATTCTTCCTGTAGTACAAAAAGACTGGTTTGCTTAAGTGCCTGGATCAAACTGTAACAAAAAGACTTAATCATCTTGCAGTGATGAAGATTACAGGGTTATGAAATACTAGTGCTGTGTGTTATAAACAAAACAAACCCCTCCCACCCCAGACATTACTGGTGGGATGTTCCTTTGAATCAGCAAGTGTCATTGCTGTAAAACTTAATTTCAATTTACTAATTGTTATGCTGAAAATAGAGACTCCTGATTTGTAATCTTTGCTGCCTGTTTCAAGCTGAGCAGTTTACTTTTTTCTACTGGAAAATCAGTCCTCATTGCTTGTGACGTCTATGTTCCAGAACAGTAATATAAGGGCAACAATTTGCCCAAACCCATTTTATTCCTGATGTGTCTGTAATACCATCCGGCTCACTTTTTGCAGGATTTTTTAACTGCATCCAATGAATAGTTAAGCAATAGCACATTTTTCAGTTTTTTCTTTCTAGGCTGTTGCCCTAAAGACTGAGATGGAAGATATGAAAGACAGAGAGGATGGAAAAGAAACAAAGTGAGGAGAGCCTTCATGGAAACACGATTGCTCATGTGCACCATATGTGAACTGTGGCATAAAGTGACTGAATCAAATTTTGTCTTGCCATATTATACTTCATGAAGAAGCATCACACTCTACAAAGTGTGGCCTTGGAGGAAACAGAGTAAGTTGATTCATCATGAACAGAGCAGCTGGGACAGTGCAGTGAGAAGAAAAAGAAAGTCCTGCTGAAGACCCAGAGTGGCTCTGGCTCCTGCTGTCATTCGCCTCCAGGAAGAGTATCTCCACGCTCTGCATGATGATTCAGGATGCGATATTTACTATGGTCCCATTTTACAGGTATGGATACTGAGTTTTGGAAAAAAATGAAGAATTTGCTCACAAACTTGACCCATTCCTCAAAATCTTTCTTATGCCTGCCTCTGCTGTCACTTCCCAAAAAAACTCATTTACTTATTCCATGAGAAAAATGAGAAATTCTGGTATGTTTTGCCATGTATGCTCAACCCACCATCTTTAGCCCTCTTTTGCTTTCTGCCCAGCCCCTAGTCACTGGGCCCAGTAAATAAACCCTCCTACCTCTGTTATGGTCCCTTCAGTGAGTCCTTGTCCTTCTCCATTCCTCTTTGGGGATCTTCTACAGCTCTGTCTTTTCTGTGTACATCTTTTCTAAGTAAATGTCATCTGCAAACATAAATTCTCCCTCTGCTTCTGTGCCTCCTTTCTAACCCTTGTATTCTGTCCCTGTGGGTGGGATTCATATGTCTGAATGGTGATATTTATTACTGAACCACGCGTTGTAGGCTCTTTCTGTAGTCTGAAAATCAAGCCAATAATATTTAAAGAACTGTAGAGTGCAATTAATCCAACTGCTAAAGAAGATCTCTAAAATAAGGTAGCTGAACAATGGACCAAATGTGCTTCGTTCCTTTCACTATAAAGGGTAATATCTGCATTGTAGCTAGATAAGGTTAGGTGAGATAAATCCTACTCTCTTGTCCAAACTAAAATCCTAGTCTATCTCTAGCACTTCTTTGTAGACACTTAGACTCAACATAGCTAATATAAAACTAACATTCTCCATAGTATTTTTCTGTTCATTTCTTGTGGAAAGAACTATCAAGCATCTGATCACACAGGAACATGTGACCTTCATGTTCTTGAATTCCTGACACACAGCATCTTTCTGTCTACCATCTCTAAAATACACTGTTTCAGTTTCCTTCACGTGGTTCAAACTGTTATCCAGGCTCCCAACTCATGCGTGTGGCATGTTTTCTTGGGCCTGAGTAAATCCCATGTTTCCCCCATATATCCAGAAGACCTTTGCAATGATAATTTTCCATGTCACTTTATCCATGCCATTAGTCTCCTTCTCTCTCTCTGAGGTTCCTCCTCTCTTTCATATCAAATAAAGGCTTTTGAGGATCTTCCCATCAAATAACAGCTTTTAATCTTCTGATTTGGCTCTGAAGCCAGCTTCAGGCTTTTTCAGAGCATGTGCCTAGCTTGTAGCTGGCTAGATTTTCAAAAAGAGCTTCATCCTTTCTTGCCAGCCACTGCTAATGATTGAGGGCAACCACTTACAAATATGTGCAAAAGTTCTCAGTCTGTTTTTAAACTCTTCCCTAAACTTCCCTTTTCCATAATGCTTCAACAACCCCTTGACTCGTTTGGTACATTACTGGGACAACTGTCCTCTCTCCTGTTGACAAGCACTTATGTTACTTTTATTGATCTGCTGCCTATTCTTGGATATTAGGCTCCAAATTCTCAGGGCTTTGACCATGGCTTTGTTCTGTTTTCTGTACAGCTCCTGAAACACCAAGGTCACAGCATATGTGTTCAAGTAGACCATGTTATCTCCTCTAACCCAGCAAAGGTACCAGATCTCAGAAAATTTTCCTAGTGGAAAGATCAAACAGACATGAGGTTTTTGACCAACATGTTTATAAAATATCTACACTATGCCAGAATTGATTTATTTATATTCATTTCTTTTCCCAGCAGAAAATAATTGGTACTTGCAGAGCATAAAAACTGTAAATTTTGAGCATAGTTCTAAAAGTGTAAGTGATTTGTCCTAATGCAATAGACATTAAAGGAAAGGATGTTTAAGTGTTAATGCAGCTGTTGGGCACAGAGGAAGACAAGAAAACTGCACAAATTTATTTAATTATTTTTACTTGGATTTATTTTACATTTGTGATTAACCAAATCAAACAATAAGAAGCCACTATGAATATTCTTCAGCTAGCTTGGAGGTATATATAATATGTGAATATTCTCCAGCTAGCTTGGAGGTTTATATATATAAATGGAGGCAATTTTGCATGTGGATTTTTCTAATTTCCCTTGTGGAAATAATGCTTTTAGTGCCTAGTGCACTGAAGCAAAACAAAGACAGTGACAGATGCTCTTAAAGTGTTTCTTAAGTGGACAAATGGCCTTTGTAACACAATAGAGACTCAGAGTGTTATTTATCAGAAGCTGTGCAAAAGCTGTCATTCGACCTTACCTTGGGGAGCTGGAGTCCTACTTTTCTCTCCTGTTGTAAGGCGGCAATTAGTTCTGAAAAATATAAAGTCCTCACACGAGATCATTAACGTGCTACAAAAGTGGTTAACAATAATTGCTGAAAAGGTTAGTAAAATGTGCTAATTAAAGGTGAACCAGATGATGTAAAAAATTCAACTACCCATTGCTTAGCAATTGATAGATATTGTTTGAACCAACTATTCAAAGCACTGGTTCAAACAATTAAAAAAAAATTAGTAGGAGACTAAAAAGAAGTATTTGTCATATTGGCACAAGGGAGAGATTGTGCTTCATTCCCTCCTCTGCCCACTTCAAAAGCACTATGACTTATCATCTCTGGTATATTTCTCCTCCCGTGCTACTTGGAAAGACCTGAGAACTGAGTAGACTGTATTGTTAATGATTTCTCTTTCCCTTGGTTCTACATGTCTATACAGATACAATGATGTTTTCAACCTCATTACTTCCACTTTATCCCAAGACTTATTCAAAACAAGATGAATTCAAAAGAAAGAGGCATCCTGTTCTGCTCTACAAATGAAAGACAGATGATAAACTGAAGTGATTATAAGATGGAGGATGCTATATAGAAGAAATTAAATAAAGTTCATCTTAAAAGAAGTCAAAAACATATTAAGGCACCAAACATAGGCAGCAAAATGTAGAACTAAAATAACCATATGTATGCCTGGAAGGGAAATCACAAAGAGGAAATATCTGTTCTTTTAAAAATATTTTAGCTAATTTAGAAGAAATAAAAATAAAATGTTTTAGTCATGAGAATAAAGTTATTGCATGTTGGCACAGTGGCATAGGTTTACAGACATCCTAGTACACTAGATGCTGCTTTCAGATGTAACTTGTTTGGATTTTTCCTCATGGTAATTCTTACCTTTCTGAGTTTTTAAAGCTGAGCTAAATAGTGATAAATGTTTTTGTTACACGTACAAGATCCGTGTTCTCAAATTTAGCATCACTTAAAATATAGGTTGGACATGAGTAATAATGTATCAGTGCTTTTAGAGTCCTATAAGAGATGTAAAAAGGTGCATAATGTGCGAGGTCAAAGAGAACAAAATGGGAAGATGAATTTGGTTCTGATATCACAGAATCACAGAATGGTATGAATAGGACAATAATTTTCAAAGAGGGAAATCAGTTACAACTATTTGGAAGGCCACCTTCTGAATCTAGTAGCTCAGGAAGAAACACGAAGGTTTAATGTAATTTTTGTAAAGTAGTGTAATTACTATCCCACTCTTTTTTCTTACTATCCTGTTTGTCATTCTTGTTGTTCATGTACAAGTACTGAAATCTAACTAAATTCCCTCGATGCAGAGAAGCAGTTTGAAACTGGAGACATCAGTCCAGCTGTGAGCTGAGCTGCAGAAGCAGCTGGGGAGATGTTAAGGAGTGACTATGCAGAGGTAATGGTGAGAGTCAGTGCAGCAGTAACTTGAGGACATCTCGGTCAAGAAGAGCAAACATAACTTACACTCTTCTGACCTTCTGCACAAAGGCTGCTCGGCTACTCCTGTTTCTTGTATTGTGTATCAGCAATCCAGCCCTTTGGAAAAATTAGAGCCAAGGAGATTTGTGAGTCCTAATTCTGTTTTGAATGAGTAAAGTTTTATTCCTTCAAATCATGATCAAGTTCAGGTTAATTTGATGGAATTAGGCAGGAGGGGGCTATCTACTAAAGCCCCCTGGTGCCCAGATGTTGTGTGCCCGGTGCCTACAGATTAGACAGGCATCCAGCAGGGAAAGACATACACACCCTTTTGTGTCTCCTGTGGCAAAGACACTTTTATGTGTAAGGGCAAAAATTAAGGATGCCCTCAGGAGCCAAGAGGTCTGAGGAATTACATGGTTTCTTGGTGGACCACCCAGTCGTGCACCGATACATAAATTGCACCTAAGCTCCTTTGGAGATACACTGTCACTGAAGCAAGGAACCAAAAGATTAAATGATGTCGAGATGAAATGCCAACTGCCAAGCCCCCAGCCACAGATGTAAGCAGTGGAAGCCTTCCCAGCATGCAAATGCAGACCCTGAAACTATAGAAGTATACCAAAATGTTACAGTAAGAGGTAGCAGGTGGCAAGTCTCAGTTTGCTGTGCCCCATTCTTTCAACTGTTCTTATTTAATGTAGATGTTTCTTTTTCACAAAAACATAGATAAGCAGCTTTTGAGCAGAGCCCTGAGCTGGCATCCCTGAGATTGTCAGAGGCTACATGTGAATTCAGTTCTTTAATATTATCATTATGAAGCAGAGTGGCAGAAGGCCAGCAATCACTAATCGGGGAACAATAGAGCTAATTACGGCTAACTGCAAGCTGAACAGTCACCAGACAACAAAAATTCTCTTTCATTATGGCTGAGTCCCATCCTGAATTTCATTTCAATTCAATCTGTTCCAAGCAGCAAAAAGTGGGAACGTAACAAAATCCTTTCCAAGGCAGTTCCTGGAGCACCAGCTCACGGGCTTTTCTCAGCTATGGGCTCCTACGCTGGTACACAGCAACCAGGATTCACAGTGCTCAACATAAACTGAACTGAGATCCTGGTTTATTACCCAGTACCACTCTCCTGAACTGTCATGGAGACACAGCCCTTTCAAGTTTTAAAGATTAACAAGTTACACTTGCACAACCCTTTCTGAGCTGCTCCTTAAACACTTTAGGTGCTGCCAGACTAAGTAAAAACTATAGATGTGCTGCTAGATAGAGCTCTACAGCATTTTTTTTGAGGGAAAGAAATGTTAGGTAAATTCCATATTTCCCAAGGTCTCAATTGGGGTTAGCTAAGGACTGAGCTTACTCTTGATATATGGTTGAGTTTTCTCAAGGCTCATCCCACTTAGGCAGATCTGACCCTGCTTCCCACTGTTTACTGTAAAATGAGACTGGAACATGCCAGCTATTTTTGCATTGACATACGTGTCACAGACACAAAAGGTTCTTTCATTATGCATACAAAATATTTTTTGAGTGTATCAATGTTGAAATAGAACACATGAAATTAAACATTAGAAAGAGAATTAGCGGTCTCTCTGTACCACTAAGTTTTCTCTAGAAGAATCCAGCAGGTTATCTTTTATCACTGATATTAAAAAAATTCTCTAGGAAGTCAGGCATACTCTAATTCTCAATGTCATAAAGAGGACAAAACTGATGAGCAATAATAACAATACCTTTTCTGTCCTAAAAAAGCACAGGATCAGAAGAATGAAGATATATCTTGGGCTCATTGGTACAGAAAGCACAGCTGGGGTGGGCTGGAGTTCTCCACCACAATCCCATCATTTCCTCAGCTCAGAGCAGAGGCTACAGCAACCCTACAGAATGTTGGCTCGGCGCTGAACATCCTGGTGCTCCCTTTATTGATTTGCAAAGCTCTTTTTCACACATTCTGGCTCCAGCAAGAGAGAGCTGGTACCATATGTGATAATCTAGAGGATCAGGCTTACTCCGGACTAGTTTTAAAATCCACAGAACTCCAGAAACACATGTATTCTATTGCAATGAATCTTCAGAGCCAGAAAGAGGTTGCTCAGTTCATCAGAACACTTTTGAACAGACACATCTTTGCTTGGCCTTCCTCTTGCTGTCTTGAGCCCTCTCTCAAGGTCTCACAAGGGACATTTACACTACTTTCACATTAACAAGAGTAAAGTGGAAAAGATTGTGAATCCCAGAAGTAAGATTCAATATCTTTTGGTGATCAGATTCTTGTCAAGCACATAACCATTTTAAACCAGCTCATCCACTGGTTGCAGTGGGACTATTGCCTGAACTAAACCTATTAGAATGACTGTTTAAGACCATTTGCCTGTGCCCTGGTTTGAGGTAAAACAGAACTAATTTTCTTTTCAGTAATTTTACTTTTCAGCTAAGAATCTTCTAAATAACACTCTTAAATTAACAGCATATTTTTCAGACAGTATCTGCTTCTGGTGGAGATAACTTCTGATGTTATTAGTGAATACCAAGGAATGGTATGCAGAGAGGTTCTCGCTTAAACTTATAACAGCCAAATCAGCTAACTTTGTTATATGCACCACTGAAGGGTGAGAAGCAGAGAAGCGTAGAGGGGTCGCACTTGCAGGGAGAAGCAAACAGGACAGGTGATCCATAACTGACCAACAGGATATTCCATCCAATCTGCTCTATGCTCAGTATAAAAGCTGAGGGATCAAAGGGGTCAGCGTCTTCCTTCAATAGCTGGTGTCCGAGGAAGACTCTGTCTGTTTGTCTGGCTTTGATCCCAATCCGTGCATTCCTGAATCCAGATCTGGAATCCAGTTCCCATCCCTCTCTGAGTCAAGTCTGGGGCTTTCCCAGTGCCTGCTAGTGATGTGATCGTCACCCTGGGAGCTCAGTACAGTTTTGTATATACTGTATATATTTCATTATTTTCTTATTAATATTATTCTATTTTCTTTTTATTATTATTAATATTTCATTAAAGTAGTTTAGTTTCTTTTTCAGGCCATAAGTTCTCTTTCATTCTCTCTGCTCTCCTCTGAATGGAGATGGTCTCCATTCTCTGAAAGACAGCATCTGTCATTCATTTAGCGGCCAACCCAGTCTAAACATTGACAATAGGAAAAAAGAATGGGAATCAATCCACATTTATCATCTTTGTTATCTTTGAGGCCAGCAGTCATAGCATATGTAACTGATCTTACAGCATTTGACCATATATTTTGGAACATGAATCAGTGATCTGGGAGGAAACTGAGCATTCAGTAAGACCTGATTCAGGACACTGATCTTTACAAGTTTAATATGGCAATTTAACTGCATTTGGAAATCAAACGGAAATCACAGGATTCAGTGTAGCTTTCAAAAATAATTCAAAATTTATCACCATCTAGAGATGGGTGACAGGGCCCTGAGAAATAGGACACTGCATAACACAGCAACAGTGGGCATTGAAACTGTTGCAAAATTTTCTGATCAATAGCCTGTAAATTAGTCCTTTCTTACATTGATCATGAGTATTCTAAATCCCTGTGGTATTCTGAGTGGGTTGTTTGCAGTTTTTTTGCATTCAGTGCCCTCTAGGCAGGAAACCAAATTTTTCTGGAAAGTTTTCATTTTCTTTTCCAAGCAGACAGGACTGCAATTCCACAGCACACAGTTTAAATAGTGTGCGCAGAACTTCACTAATGGAAGACCGCTCTCATTATTTCAAATGCTATTCCAGGTGAATTGAATCATTCAATAGGAAATTTCACATTTGTTTTCCTCCTTTTACTGTGCTTCTATGACAGGAAATGGCCGTACTGCCAGGGTAGAAGATAGCATCTGGAAAACGGAGCAAAAGAGGGAAAAAATGCTTCAGGTCGGTCGGGTTAGGAGTCTTGTTCTTATGAAAATGGAATCAAAATAGCCCTCCATCACAGTAGTACAATGAAGTATCATTCCCTGCATTTTGAAAGCTACTGCTATCTCTAGATGAAGAAGGAGGAAATTACTGGGTATATTTTTCTGTGTAGCAGAAACTAGATTAAACACTTTACTGAAAGAACTAGATATCAAATTTAATCAAGAGTCAAAAGGATTGTCTTCACTGAGAAAACAAGCCATTTTTTTTCCTCTCTTTTGGGTTGAGGAATGAATACGAGGTATTCAAAGATAAAACCACAGTTAAAATATGGCACTTTTCATCTTGGCAAAAGCTTGTTAGTGCAGGGGCAGAGGGCTGACCTTGGCCAGTTCACCTCTTAGTAAAACTGAGTCTTTTTTCTTTACCATTCTCCCTTGGGCTAGCACCCACATTACTTATAGACAATAAAAAGCCACAAAGAAACTGATAGAAAAGCAGCTTAGTTGCTCTTGAATAATCCACTGTGTTTCTAGTTCATCTTTAGGAACTTAACTATATTTGAACATACTTCTCCACATACTCTGGGATTGAATCCTCTCTAAAATATCTATATAGATTAATCACATAAATAAACAGGAAATATAGAGGTAAATGCAGCTTAGAATCCATGGCAAAAGACTTAAAGAATATTTTTTACTCTTTTCTATTTCCACAGGCTCAGTGATAAGAAACAAGTGATTGTAAAGGTAATAATAACACTCACAGACTCTCTTTTAGCTTCCCACAGCCCAGAAAAAGAAAATAAAGTAACCCAAGATGGGTTTATACATGATTTGCTTGCACTGAGACAAGTGTCATGGAACTTGGCAAACTTTCTCAGGTCACAAACTTTGCTACCACAGTGCAATGTGAGCGGTTTAACCGATTGAAGCAAAAATAATCATTTCCTATCCTTTAATCATAAAATGTTCCTAAATAGACAACAGATAACTCCCTCAGCGTACTACAGAGCAATGGCTGTAATTTGGACTTGTTAAACTCATGCAGTAACAAGGCACAGAGCTCAGTGGTTTTCAAGACCAATTTGCACTTCCAAGGACAGCCTCAGATTATGCCTTGCACTTCCATAAGCCAAAGAGAAGGACTGGCAGATGCTGTCCAAGCACATAGAAAGTGCTTCCTTCTTAGTGTCATCCCTACCTTGGGGCTCTGCTGATATACTTTCTAAACTGAAACAGGAAAAAGCACCTGGAATATTCTGGAGTTTAGGCTGCTGTTTGAATTAATCCCATTGGAATGCTGAAGGTAAACTGTCCCATGCATTTTGGAAAACAGTATTGTCTCTGCAGACCACTTCTCACTTTGAAAATTAATAATCAGTGTAATCTCCTCACTGTGATTTAATAAAGGTTGGGATTGCAACTGCTTGCAAGTCATGGAGAATGGGAAAGCTGGGACAGTTCATCTAGGCTTTAATTACAGATAAAATACTGCTATCATTTAGAAGACATTTAACAACAAGATCAGTAGATTAGTATTTCTAGGCTTTTTTTTTTTCTTTCTAACAACTACTAAGCATTTGAAAAGCAGCAAGATCAGTTCAGCCTGCATGTAAGAGTGCAATGACAGCTCTGTTATTCATCCAAAAATCATCTACTTGGGACAGTGTGATAAATAACAGGCAAACTACCCAGCCAGTTCTTGGAAGCAGAGCCCCTGGTTTGGAACAGTGTGAAACCACAAATACTCTCCATGTGCAAACAAATGTGACTTACAGTTTATCATTTATATCCGAGCTGCCCTGAAAATGTCTTTCCTCTTCCTGAATCATTAACTTGTCTGAAAAAAAATAGAATCAGACACATATTAGAGGAGGTCAATAGCAGAAAAGCAAATGACAAAAATTAAACAAAACAATAGACTGTGTTATGTTTCCATGGAAAGGCAGCAAAGGAAAAAAGAAAGGCCAAAAAAAGAACGATGAAAGGACTAAACAGAACACGACCAATATTTCAGTAAATGCGAGCGTGTTTCTCTTGTGTCAATAGTTACAGGTTTTACCATAGGCAAGCTGGGGAGAGCTCACTCTGCCAAGGGCATCTCCTCATTCCTCGTTACACATGGATGTCTATTTTGCAAGTTATTTTGAAGATCTCTTTTTTTTTTTTTTTGTTTCCTAAGGCCTCTTCCATGTGTTCAGAATTACATTAACCAAAGAGGAAAAGACGGTTGTTGCCTACTTACATAAGTGACAGGTGATTACTATTGTAATTACACCCAAAGCCTACATTTGCAACATATCCCCCCTCACAGCTCTGAAGCCTCTCAAAACTGAGAGCTTTTTCAAGGAGATGTTTAGTTTGCCATTATTTTGAGAGATAAGGCTGACAGAAAAAAATGCAGAGGATGCTTGCGTTTATATGGAAGCCTTGACAAACAAAATATAAGGTAGCTTTTCACAAAATATATTAACCCAGTAGTTAAAGAAGTGATATATAGTCTGTAATTGAGAACATGGTATTAGTGGCCAAAGAAAACAGACAACTGTTGAACATGTTGTGGTGTCAGAAGAATGTAAAAATAGTACTTTACATGGCAGCATTTACTCTATGGTAAATCTTCAAGGTATAGCCTCTTGCTACCCAGTCTGATTACACAAAGAAATCTGGGTTTGCAGTGTGCTGCTCTGGCTTTGTATGTGACATTAACACAATTACATTTTGAAGGCGCAGAGCACAGTTTGCATTTTTTCCACATGCACTCAGTTTTGGGGGCTATTTTTACCAAGTATTAAAGCCATAAAATAAACATGATTCTAAATATTTGTGAAAGACTTTTTTTTCCCATGATGCATTTATATATATTCTTTTACATTTGATTTCCATTCTGCTGGTTTCCATTCAGAAATGAGCAAAAGGAGAGAGAGCATGGTAAAAAAGCAGATATCATAGAGATTATGATTTTCTTGCATTTTACTTTTTTTGTTGGTTATGCAGAAATAACCCTGGAAATAAAGATATGTCTTCATTTAGGAATTTAAATTAAAAAAAACCCACAACCTGATACTAGTTTCTACAGAGGTGATGCCATCATCTCTGTGATGCAGGTTGTTTTCAAAAAGAAAGAAGAGGTGGGTTTCATCTGCTGTTCTGATAAACGCACAGAGAGATTTCTCCTGAAAAAGAGAAATTGGATGCCTCTTAGAAGATCAGTAAAAAGGTCATGACTATGGGAGTCACGTCTAACAGTAGTCTAAAAACCCAACCACAAAACTGTCTCTGATGTAGTGCTTGCAAAGATTATAACTCCAGACTAGATATTGAGGACCAGTCCCTGGTAAATGGTCATAGCCCCGTTGAAGTCAGAAATGCTTCTTCAGTTTACACAGGCTAGCCTTTTGCTCAGAGACTCTTGGAAAATATATTCTTTTTAAGTAAAATGACCTAAATACATAGGCCTGGAATGTCCTTCACAGAGGGGCTGAATATTACTCTCTGATCCTTGAAAGTCTTTCTCCAAGACTAAATCAAACATCTGCTCTCAAACATTCGTTGACTAAAAGGATGAACATGCCTCTAACAGATAGCAGTATAAATTAGCTTATGTTCTAGATGGAATATTTGAATTTATAATAAATGTAACTAAACCACAAATTCTTCACTGGGCACAGGATCATGCTTAGCAGTTGCTGTATGAACTTAATTATCAGACTAATTTCATCTAATTGCTCATCTCAGTAGAGCAGGCTTCAAGCTCCAGGATTTTGTCACCCCAGAGAGTGAGAAAGTCTTTTCTAGTGTAGCACAGGAAGCGATTACTTCTCAGTGCTGTGGGAATCCTCAGTTAAACATATTTTTGTTATATCTGGGGACTGATATTTGTATATCTGGTTTCTGTTAAATGAGATCTTTTATATTGTCAAAACACAGCCACAGCCACATCCATTAGCAACTCCATGACTTTGTTTCCCTGTTACAGTGCTCTCACCACTGGCTACTGCTTCAGATTGGTGAGTGTCACCCTCCTGCCACACCATGCCCCCTGCTGGGACATGCTGTGGCATGTGACCTTGTCCTCTGGCAGCTGCTCTGGGTTGCACTGAAGATTATCTAGTGTTAAAAAAAACAGAAGAGGCTAAAAAAACTCTTTAGTTTTAAACTGATCTTGAAGCGCTACCAAGCATCTCTATTCCAGACCTTTAAAACCTGTGTTAGCTATGAAAGGTGGGACAGAAAACACTAATACTGATGATTAATTGCAGACTTCTTCCTTAGCAGCATTTCACTCTTTTGGTAAATTATTTCAAACAGGATTAGAAGGACAGAAGATTTACCTGTCTTCTTGTAGCCAGGATTCTGTAACAAGTATCTGAATATCTACTGTTGAATATCTATCAACGCATGTATGTATGGCTTACATACATACAAAGGACTTCATGTTAGTTACAAACTAACCTTTGGAAAAACTGTTTTAAATTCACTGCTAGTTGTACCTTTGTACCTTTTAATTCATATTTGGCCAGAGACCCATACATACTGTTGAACCACAACCATAGCAGGGTTGCCAGTGTTACTATTAGAGAGCATTTACTTAGCAGGAGACAAGGGAGTGAAAGAATGAGAGGGGCTATTTCTGAGAGATGCTGCCAAGAAACCTCTGCAGTCATGACTGTGCATGCAGCACCTTGCATGAGGAATTCAGCCTCTCAGATCCATGGTAAGGAAGCCATAAATTGCTCATTTGTTTAACTTTCTGTAACTAGTCTGTACACTTGTGGAATGCCACCTAATGATAACAACTTTTGGTTTTTTGAAAAAAAAATACTTCAACATGAGCCTTCAAAAAACAACTTCTTGTTGGTTTTTTTTCTTTTCCACTGTTTTCCTTATATGCACAAAAAAGCAATCAGCAATCCCATAGGCTAGCCAAAAACATATGCTGTAAAACACCTTAAAGTGGAATTTGAGTATTTTGCAGTATTTACCAGAATTCAAACTTGGGTGAAACAAATTAAGAAGTCAGCTGTCATGCTGGAAAGCCCTGATAGAAGAAAGCAGAATTCAGAGGCATTTTCTGTGAAGTTACAGCTCTCAGCAGCGTCACCATGAGCAGGGGACTGTGCTCTCCCTAAATGAATAAACTGGTTTCAGGGTATAACAACTGGGGATATCACAACATTTTAAAAGCACGGAGCTTCTGATTTTAATCTAGATGGATGGCACTTTATATGATTACAGTTCTGATGGAGAGGACAAAGATTAATATTTTTATAACAGTTTTCATGATCTGTGTTATTCTATTTTTTGACTCTCTAATCCTAAAAAAGCAAAGAAGCCTCTACAAAGCTGTATTAGTCCCCCCACTTCCTCTCCCAAGAATGCTCATGTGCCCTGATCTCCACAGTATGGTCCTCTGGGGGAAAAAGAGTGGATCAGGGCTGCTACACTGAGAAAGAGAGGAGTGGTGGTAACTGAAGAGAGCCTTGAGGTATATGGCAGGGAACGTGCACATGTACTCAGGACGACCTGCATTTGGGTACAATATTTTACACTGCTGAGTCCTTGCAGGAGCACAGCCTGGCACACAATGCAGCTCTTACAGCTGACAGTGCACGTCGCCTTTCATTCATACCATCACACCAGCACTGGGCTGCTTCTCCCCAAAGCATCTCACCCAGAGCTGCCACTAAGGACTATCCGGTGGGAACAGAGCTTGCCTCGGCCACGCAGCTGGGACCTGGAATGGTCCTCTCCCTTTGCCATCATCTTCTCCTCCTGCAAGTTAAACCCCTGCCACCCTCAGGGCTAGCATGGGCTGCCTGGGACTCGCAGCCTCGCTTGGTGCAAGATTTCGTCCCAGTTTAACCACAAAAATGGTTATCGAGGGGTGATCAGGGCTGTGAGCTGAATCCACACAAGGTAAGAAAAGCAAGAACAGAGTGGTGTCATTGCTGAGATGCTGGTAGTGGCTCAGTGAGTCAAGAGAAGAAATACTCATATGACAAGGTATAAATCCTGAGGGGATGTTATGGTTTGAGAAAATCTGTAACAATTTATTGTTGTTTAGACAATTATTCTATCACCCTGTGACCCCTTCCCACCCGGAAAGGGGAATTGGGCAACACAAAGAAACACAAGGGTTGAAATATAAATAGATTTAATAGCCTAAGACTAA
>JAOXJM010000012.1:10377982-10398649 GCA_026413425.1 Tringa solitaria
AAAGTAAATATTTTCACAAATTCAGACACTAGAGTCTTCTAAAAGTGCATTTTTCGCCAGCATTAGAAGAAATGTTAGCCCTGTGTCTCTCAACCCAAGACAGGGGAAAAAGCAGGGTATAAGAAGATGGCAGCTCAGCAGTGTGAGGATCAGCAGAGGCCACCCCTTCTCCAGGACTGACACCTGCACTGCCAGTAAAGGCTTTTGGGGTTCCTCACTGAAGGTGGTGAGATCTATTAATGATTAGCCTAGTAGGTTATAAGTCCTGGCCTTTTGTTGTGTGCATTAGCCAAGAGATAATTGCTCCGCCCTCCTAAGTGGGTATATCCCACCTATCTGCCCGCAGTAGTAGATCTTGAACAAAACGTGACCCACTGGGAGAGGTTTATCACACCACTGCCTGAGGCTGGGGCAGGCTGAGGACTATGGGGACTCCAGTTCTCCCAGCTGCAGGCAAGCCCAGGACACCAGGTGCCAGTCACAGCTTTCTCCCCTGCTCAGTGACATCTGGAATTGAGGTACTTTCTGTAGCTGGCCCTGAAGCAAGCCTGACTTCTGCCACGTTTTAGTGCAGGCAATGCAGTCCCTATCATGGATCCTACTCACTCCGCATAGATTCAGCCATAAAGAAGAGGCAGACCTGGTTGCGGCATCACCCCCTGGTTTGTGCCCAGCTCTGTCCATAGCCTTGATAGGCCAGGTATTGGGAGGGATTCAGACAGTGCATATTTCTGGGAGGTTAAAGTGATGCAAGGGGAGTCCTCCCTGACCCTGCCCAGTCAGAGTGTGGTCTGGCTGTGGATCAGCATCATAAAATTCACTGCAACGTGACTGCTACACAGCTGTGGCCATTGCAACCCAAGCCCTGAGCCAGCTTAGGCATTTTCACAATTAACACACCGGGAGATGCTCAAGGTTTTGCAGAGCTCAAAAATACTGAGTAGGCCATGAAGACCTGCCTATTTCTGCTATTTTTCTGCTTATAGACGACAAACCTCCATCTGCTCTCTCCCCTGGCCTCACAGACCAGACAGGCAATCTCTTGGTTTCAGCACTGCAGTCTCCGACCCAATCTCCCTTCCCCCGAGTCACCTTGCACTCACCAGGGCTCAAACAGCCAGCCTGAACTAACAGGGTTTCCTTCAGTCTGCTCACAGTGGTTCAAAGAGAAAATAGATGGACAAAAGGTTTAAGATGCAACCTTGGGAAAGAAAATTGCTTAGTTATCTGCTTTCTACAAAAATGTTTTCATTGAACTTTCAATTGCATTTTAAATTACTGTAAATAATGATTGTCAAGAAGACTGCATGTCTGTAAACTCCAGTACTATACCTTAGGATATAGCCTTACATGCCCCGGTAGCTGGCACTTGCCAGAAGGCTTGGAGAAAAACCCTAGTACAGCTAACCACCAGATAACTTTCTTCGCTGTACTTTTTCTCCTGTTCTCTCTTTTCCAAGGAGTTTAAATCTAGATATTGACCCAGAACTGAGTAAAAATGGTACCTCTAAGGATGACAAAACTGTAAGAAACCAAGTGGCATGTGTAGTCAGGTTAGCCTCTCTCAGCAGAGCTGTAGTAATTGCAGATGCTCCTTGATTTTTCATAGCGTGAACTAAAATGCCTCTTGTTTAAAACATTGCAGAAGGTTACAGTGCATCAGTGAAGATGGTCAGTGAAATTGTTTTACTTCCCACTGCAATGGCCTTAGTTTCAGCATAGCCAGTTTTGATCCCTGGGCAGTCACTTCCAGCTGACAGCGGTAATTTCTGAAAAAGCGACACTGCAGGTGCTGATAAAGAGCCTACCCTCTTTTGAAACCTCCAGCCCTTTGCCTCAAAGAAATGGCTCTGGTTTTGAACATAGTCTCTCCCATCCATTTTAAGGCAGTGTGTAAGGCAGTCACAGTGATAGAGAGGAATACTGGATGCCTTTCTTCTCAGCTTCAATCAGTGCTGGTTTTGAAATTACCATAGGAGTCATATAGAGCCATGCTGCTGATGTTCATGGTCTCTTACCCTAGTCCTGAGCTGAGTAAACTGACTTTATTGTGATTCCCACATGGCCTGCACAAGAGTTGGATACTTTATTCTATCTTTAATTTTAAACTTTAATTAACTTTAGATATATTTGAGCTGAGATGCATCTCAATAAAATAACATATTATTTCCAGTTGCCTATGGTACACTTGCTTCAAGAGCTCCTGTCCCTGGATGATCCGTGCTTCAAGTACAGGGAACTCTAAATGAATAAATCCTGACATTAAAAGTTTTATCCTGGAGAATTTGATTTACTGCAAAGTTCCACTAGTAGCTCAGAAAATGCTTTACTTCCTCAGTCTCTGTGATCCTTCTAAAGTCATGAAGTCATCCTTAAAGAAGAGAGAAGAATAGGGAAAGAGGTGAGGAGGAACTGCTTAGCACCCTTATGGGGCATGGTCCCTTCACTTACTGAGGCTCTACAATCTGCTGAGATTTGAGCTTTTTCTTTAGGAATATCTGAATGCTTCAGATATTCCTTTCCAAATTCAAGATAGAAGGTATGTATACTCTGGATGCATACATCTCAGGTATCATATTTAAGTAAAACACCACTCTCTTTGCACACAATAAGGGCATGAGAATGCCTCCATTGACCCGTTTAGCTCAGCACCTTGATGCCAGTAGCTGTTGACAGCAGATGCCAAGGAAAGATGATAAGAATGGGCAGTCATAAACTTATGTGCTCTCCTGCCTTCCAGCACCCTGCAGTATTGGAACTTACTGACTGTCATGGACTGTCACTCAAAAGAGAGAAGCAGCAATATATTTTATTGAGGTAAAATAATACGTTGACAGAGATCAATAAATTTTCTGTAATTTTACAAAGTTTAACAGTGGTTTACCAAGGTTCAATAAGTTTGATGGCAAGGTTTACCTTATTAATAAATGCATGGAGGAAACATACAAAAGAAAATTGAATTAGAATTGAGTTAGAATGATTCACACTGAGCAGAGGTGAAAAGGATAAGGAGGATCCTCCTGTTGAGTCATCAGGTTCAGAGTGGACTCCCTTACTTTTTAAACTCCTGATGGAGCCTAGGTGCGGCTAGGTCCAATCTTAGTCTCAGACTTGGACAACAGTTTATGTCTAATGGAGTTATCTATAAAAAGTTTATAATAATTCATATTGAGTAGCTACATGGGTTAGTAATGTTTCATTAGTATTAACTCAGCATGCTATCCCTTGCTTATCGAGGACCTGTCATGAGTTCCTTCCCAATCTCACCTACTGATAGCAGCATAATCACAGCCCACTGCTGTGGACCTATGACTCTTCTGGTGGGATTCATCTCACTAGCTGTGGCTACATGTTTATACATGTTTGTTTCTGATCTGGTCACTCAATAACCCTGTATAGGCAACGGAAAGAAACAGGTACTATAAGGAAGTATTTAATCCAAACTAAGTAAGATTCCTTTGCTGGGACAAGTTAAAATATGCCACCTTCTCTCCACTGACTATCTAGTGAATCTAAATTAGTAACTCAGATCTTTATTCTAAATTTGGTAAGATTACCCTTACTTCTTGTGTCCTCAAACACCTATGAATTTTCTAGTCTTAATTTGTATGGCCAGGCAGCAGTACCGCATTCTATGTTTTTAATTACCCTTTGCTCACACCTACCTCTTGTTTTCCACACATTCATTCATTTGTTGGATGAAAACCATTGTAGATTCTTTAGATCAATCAAGAGAACTTTTCCTTTCATATGCAGTATATATTAGAATTTATGTATGCATACCATGCATAATATATGCACTATGCAATATTATAATATAGTAATACTGTGTATAGTATTATGTTTGTCTTTCTCAGGGCTGATGATGAACTTTCCTCCCTGTTGCCTGTAAGATTAAAGAAACTTGGTTCAAAAAGAATCCTGATGATGGAGGGAGTAATAGGGGTCAACTTCTGTTCACTGTTCCAGCTTTCATTCACACAAGGGAAAAATGAAGTAATGTTTATGGATTCTTGGCCTCCCATAACCTGGAGATCTGTGCCTAAATTAAGAGGCTTATATTTTTTCCTGCAGGAGCTGAAAATCCTTATTTTCATCCCCAATGCATGATTAAACTATTTAGTGAAGTGTTTTTCTCTTACACACTAATTTCTTTCCAACACATTTTATTTAGACCAGTGCCTCTAGTCCAGGAGCCATCTGCGACTGTCATGAATGACAAGTGAATTCCCAAAGAATAAATAGAGGAAGGTTTATTCACTACGGATTTTTTAATCACATCCATTTCGCTTACAGATTTAAATTGTAACCTGGAATTTGACCAATGTTTCTATTAACTTACCTCTTCATATTATATCAATAAAGCAATTATTTCAACTAATAAAGATAATGGATTATGAGAAAATAAAGAACAACCAGAAGACAAAACCCATCTATACAGATGCTAAATTAAAGTTGCACAGAGAATATAATTTTTCACAGTTGTGAAAATATAGGGTATGAGTCACTGCAGAAACAGTTAAATGTTACCTACAGAGATGAGTCTTAATGGGTTATTTGCCCTTAATTCCTTCCTCTTATTGTTTCTTTGTCCCAAAACAAACCTGACAGTGTGTCTTCAGATCATCAGGTTAATGAAAGATGTGTGTATTATGAAGGTCAAATAAGGCCTCTGGTTAAAGAAGTTTCAACACAAAAGCCTGAAGCAATTTGAATTTTTCTTGTGCTTCTGATTTCCTAATGCAGCCACTAAAGAGGCAATTTGACTAACACAGAGCGCTCAGGGCTTTTTGTCCACAGTTGTCAACCATTTTTTGTTCTGTAAAAGCCCAGTGGAAAGAAAGGGCTTTAAATAGTCATTTTGTTAACATAGAACTTGGATTTAATACACACACATCTGTACCCAGTGGTGTTTTTTGCACTGTTCTTTGTAAACTGTAAATCCCCCATATGAGGAATGTGCAATCTACATGTGGGAGCTCATCCGCCTTCCCCTGCTGCTCCTGCTTTTAAAACAACTTCTTTTTAGCAGTCATTAGGGGAACACAATGTAAAAAGGCTTTTAAAAACAAACAAGCAGATTATTTGAAGTCTTCTTACTTGCACTTTTCCAAACGAACTTCATGTTTCTGAGTGCATACATTAATCCTTCTGCATCTCTTTTTAAGTTTTATTTAAAAGCTTGAATAGAATTATCTACCAACATGCAAGGAAAAAAACCTCCACCTATATCCCCATGAACATCATTTAAATCAGTGTATTTAGAGAATTATCAGCAGGAAGGAAATAACTCAGTGCTTTGTTTCCTGTGTCTTTTTTCTAAAATCTTTGCTCCCTTGTTCCATTCATGCAGAAAATAAGGATACATAAGAGCTGGTCTATCAAGTAAGACTAGTGGTTCATTAAACATACTTTCCCCTCTCTTCCATTGGCAAATGCCAAATGCTGATGTGAAACCCCGTGACAGATAATTATGGAATTTTTTGTGTGTGTGGAATAACTGACTGCCAGAGAAATACCAACTTATTTTCTTACTTCAGTGGCATCTATGAAAATGTTCAGAGGCTTCCCAGGAGCACAAGGAAACATGGAAACTGCAGGGAGTCTGCAGAAGTTAAGGACAAGCTGCAGGAAATTGATAGGTCTTGGAAACCCTTGGATCAATTGCCTTCGGGACATACATTAAGTAATTTAGGTCCATGTTGAAAAGATGGGATGTTATGTTTAGGAGCAATGACTTCCATGCTACAGCAATAGAACTAAAGATGCATGCTTCAGGTGGGCTTGGTATGTGCAGAACCTATTAATTTTTGGTAGTTTAAAATTATTTGTGTTTGCTCTTCTTTAGTGCAAATACCTATCAGCAACTAATACACAAACCAAATGTGATTATCAGCATCTGCTGACTCTCAAGGATCCAGGATGTGCTCTGGCTGTGGCACCTGGATCCCCACTCAGATTGGCATCTCAAACCTTGTCAAGACTGCACAAGGGAATGGCCCTCATTTTTAATCCCAGTCAAACCTTACCTCAGCAAGAAGATGAGAGATCCTGGGGAATAAGCTGGCTTGGGAGGAGTCTGCAATGCTTCCCAAGGTTTCTGGCCATAGAGATTTTCTGTGGAAAGATATCATCCAACATAAAAATCTTGTCCTTGAATAGTAAATTCCACCATTATATATGAACAGCTGTTGAACTGGCACCAGTTAAATTTATTTTTCCAACACAGAACAGCAGGACTTAAAGAGCTGTTAGAAAGTCATTACATACCTCTGCCAGGAAAAAGAGAGCCAGGTACTTTATGATCATTACAGTTATCAAACCTTTACATAGAATTTAACATGTAAAAAGTGACTAGGCTTTTAAGAAAAAACACATGGGTGAGTCTGACTGCCAGTCTGATTTACAAAAATCCTTAAACTATTAAATGCATATTCTTACGGACACAGTTTGACCTTGCTGTTCTTGGATTGCTAAGGATTAATTTTCATGTTTTCCAGAGGAAATGAATTTTGCAAAAGCAAATAGCTGAAACTTGCTTTCAGACCTTCTAGCTCTAGTGTGGTTAGGAAAAGACAAGATGATATCAGGTTGCATCAATAGATGATAAAACCATTGTATTTTTAAAATGCTGGTGAAAATCATGAAGTAAAAGTACAAAGGAGTCAATTTTGCAAAAAGAAAGGAGAGATGAAAACTGGGTTGATCTCTAGATTTTCTCCTTGTAGACACTTATTTAAGATTTTTGCTAGCAAGAACCATTCAGAAGATTGAGATTCTCTCTGAACATCAAATCTTTCCTACATGGTAGCTCATTATAGCTACCTAAAAATTGTGCACCAGGATTTATTCTCATTGAAATGTTTCCTAATTTTTAGGCTTTTTCTCCTATGATGTCTTTTTCTCTCATTTTTTCTTCCATGATTCTGATCATATTATACAATCTCCTGGTAACTCCTCACAGCTGCATGTCCTTCTGTATGTTTAATGAGGATTCTCCTTTTCTGTCCTTCCATAGTTAATGAAAACAGGCTCTGAAGCATCCCCCTTGATTATCACTACAGAGTATGTATTTCCAGCCTGTTTTACACCTCAGCCTGTTGTAGTTCCATTTAGAAACACATTTTCAAAGCCTGCTTATGAGAATGGTTTATAAAGCAATGTGAAAAGCCCTATTACAGACACCACACAGGGTACTTTCTGCTCTTCTCTCATTCACAGAGCTGCAGAATGAAATTTGAACATTGTTTGTTCTTGTCAAGACCGCTCTAGCTGTCGCTCGGCTCCATCTTGAACTCCCATAGTTCTTCCTTTTGCTCTGGCTCCTGTGCAGGTGCTTTTGCCTCTGCAACTTTTCTGCCAGCATGCTGAGGTGACAAAATTTTTTGTTGTCCGTGGGATGCAGCTGTCATTCCCTTGATTTGTCATCTTTGCACTTTGATTTGCACTTCTTTTTCTCCCCCTTTTTTCCAAATATTTTAATGCTTTTCTATCTGTTGAGAAAACTCATCCAAAGGCTCTCATTCTCTGCCTTTAATTATATTCCACTGCTCTGGCTGCTTCCTCGGTTTCTACTCACTGCTGTGTCTATGTTTTCCCCTCTGTCTCTATAGTCCTTCAGACCACCCTCTGACTTCTCTTCTTTTTCCTCTTCCAAGAACCCCTACAGCTATTTCTATCATCTTTAAAATCTGTCCTTTACATGTCATTCTTGCTAATTCAAAACAACAAACAAAAATCCCCCTTCACCTCATCTGCATCACATTATCCGCCACCACTGAAAACTAATAGGTAGAAACCTTTTAAATATCTTTGTCACTTCTGAAAATGAAGAGGAAAGATTAAGCCACTTTTACTGATTTAATTTGGGATCCATGAGCACTACAGTAATCCAGGATTAGATTCTCATAGTTATTCTTCAAAGCATGTGTAACAATATTCCTATTTGCTAGTCTGACAGATCAGAGCAACACAGTCCTAACTTTTTACAAATTTACAACAATCCCAAGGCTTCTGCCTTCTAAATAAGGCCATTCTGAGTTTCCAGTTCTTACACAGTAATTATGTTTTGTACTACATTTACAATGGAAATGGATGAATTCAGTATAAAGAAATAGGCCTTTTCAAAAGAAATCAGACTGAGGGAAAGTAGCTCTGCAGTCTGAGAATTCACACAAAGCAAGCAGCTGATCTTGCCTACACACACTGGGAATTTCTTTTAAAAGGAAAGGTCTAATTGCAAATGGCACTTTGAAACCAAATAATTCTGCTTTGCTGAAAAGTGACATAATTTTTCTGACACTGCTAGCATGGGGCACAATGCGCAGCAGTCCCCATCCTCTCACTTCCAATTCACAATAAATAAAATATAATGGGATTTTTGTTTAATTTTTAATGTCAAAACTTCCGCATTTTCCTTTGCAGCATTGTGTCAGGGAAAGGGCTTAGAGAAAGATCAGGCCAGGAAAACTAATGAACATCAAAGGGCTTGTTCAGTTCCCTGCACAGTGGTAATAAACTCAGAGCAACAGTATTTATGCTTCAAAAGTATCATTTGAAGAATTTGCAACTGGTATTTTTAAATATGACAGATGACCTCAAGAGCTAAATCCACTTAAACAAATCATATTCTTTTTAAATAAATGTCATTCTCTCTACTTACAGCAACATCCTCCATTCGCTTATCAGCATTTCCTTTAACAATCCAAAGAGCTCTTAAGTTAACTCTGACAGTATCTGTAATACAAGTCGTTGCTGGGGATGTAGGAGAGAGCTATATGCTCTGAAAGGCAGGTTTCTCACAGGTGAGAAACACAGTTGGACTCTTTGGATTATTTGGGTGGGAAAGAGGTGAGGGCTGTCTACCTGGCCCCAGTCTTAGGACAGGGAAAACCCATGAATACCATCTAAGAAACTTGATGGTATCCAACCTACCAGTGTATCCAGAGAAGATGAAAAATGGTCTAGGTGATTTCATCCAGGATAATTTTGTAATTCTCATCTAACTCCATATGAAAGCCTGATAACCCTATTTAAAATGCATTTCTTTTCCCAGTGAAGTGTGTCCTTTCTCTCACTTGCTAGTCCAGACTGGAGTACTTGTCTTTTTCTTCATTCACCTCTTCAAGCCTCACTATCTTTTATTTAAAAAAGACTTCTTCGCCAATTTTTTATGCTGTAATTATAAATTTAAAAGTTTCCAACACTATACAAGGAGTTTAAAGTCATAGAGGGCTTAATACTCGGCAAGCAGTACCTCGTTCCTTGCAATATTTCTAAAGTTTACCTTGTTAGTGTTTTTTGTTTTCATTTGTCTTACTGCTATGAACTCAGAGAGATGTTGCCCCATAAGCCTACCCCCTTTCTAGCAATCCAGAGTGTGCAGGTAAACTTCCTGGTGCTTCTGAGTCCTCTTGTTACATTTGGGATCTTCTCCTTACACTTGTGTTCTTTACCAAACACTTCCATTTAGCATTGATTTATTGTGTCTCAGCCTAAAGTCTGAATGGCAGAGTCAGCCTATCTCTGCAACCAGGCTGCTTCTGAGCTGACTGAAAAGCAATCAGAAGTACATTGTTTAAAAAAGTCCAAGCTTTAAAATATCTTCTTGGTCCTTTACAGTCAGACCACCGAACAGCTGTGCAGCATTAACACAAACGAATTGCGAAAGTTTATATTCTGATAATAACAAAAATTCAGTTTCTTCCCTGTCTGCCAGATTTATCAGTCACGAATGACAAAGTGAAAGCAAAAAAAAAAGAAAAAAAAACCCAAACCAGAGAGAGAAACAGAAAAAGAACCCACTTCTTTCCTTGTTTACAGCTGGGCTAAATTACCTCAAGGCCAGGCTCACTCCACCTACAAGAGGGTCTTGTTCCTGACAATACAGTCACTACCTTGGGACAGGGCACTTCAAGGAAGGACCTGCTGTTACTTTCAAGCCCTAGGAATCGTTTAAATTCAAATGCCATATGTAAACCTCTCAGGCAGGGCTATAAAAAGGATCAGTTCACTTGCTGAAATGGGAAGCCTTTATGTACCTGTCCAGATGTGACATCACTGAAGAGGCAACATGTTCCTTAAGCTTCCTAGTTCCAAATGAAGAAAAGTTTGGAATGAAATTTCCTAGTTTCTAAAAGCTCCATAGCCTCAAATACCACATGTGCTTTGGCCATGCCCAGGACAATATGTCTGAATAGTGCTGAGTAATTAGGCATTTAGCTGAACCCAAAGTTTTGAAAATATCCAAAAACCCTTCTAAGGTCTGATTTGGAAGTCCGCTTCCGAAAACCCTGACCTGGATGGACTTGTGCAGTGCTCAGCTGTAGGGAAGGGATGGCCATGCTGCAGGATGGGAGGGAGAGAACTTCTCTGCCAGGACATCTCAACCCATCTCTTCTCATTGACAGTCCTAATTTACCAGGTTGGAAGTTAGACTGGGTTTGTGACCTGGCCTGTGGAAGGAGTGCTTTGTTGTATGGGAAAATTAAATATGCACCACATATATGATAAAGAAAAAGGGTAAAGAAAGAAGAGAAAAATAAATTATTTTTCATCCCCACGGTTCATCTGGGATGAAGGGTATCTGCTATTCAGTCCCCACTCCAAAGAATACGTACACATTCTGTTTCAAGATACTGACGTTCTGGCTTGTAATAAAATGTCTTTTTAAACCCAAGAAGTGTTGGACTACACAGTGAATGTGCACTTAAAATTACTGCATTTGGGATACGAGCATTTTTAAAGATGATAACATCTGTTTGAAAGCTGAACAAGAATTGAGCTCATGGGTTTGCAGGAACTCATTAAATAACATAAGACAGATTGTCTTTCTTTCATGCAGAACTTACTTTTTTTTTTTTTTTTTTCTCTAAATGGAGAACTACAACCACTAGGCAAAAGGAAGTCAAAGGCTGCTAACACTTCCACTCCACAAATAGAGTTTACTAGTAATTATTTGCTGGATCAAACTGCTGTGTCCCCACTGAAATAATAACTGTGCAATTTTAAAATCATATATGTCACTGTCCCTTGTCTCTGCATCCTTCTTTAGCTTTACACCTTCCTGCATTAGGAGAACTAGACTCTTCACACATAGCTGGCTACACCAGGATTTCGGCCTCCTTGCTACGGTAGCTTTTACAACTCAAAGGTGTTTGCTTCACATCTGTACATCAGTTGAGTTTTGCAGGTGTGAGCTTAAGAAGGGGAAAAGATGAAGGTTTCTGCATCATTATTGTAGCTGTTATTTTAGATCAAAGGATTTTTCTCTCTTTTTACCCCAGATATTTCAGACTTACAAGGGTTCCATGGTAAAAAATGTGTAATAAGTAGCTCATGATCCTCAATAAAGATAATTTGGATCTGTACATCAGACACACTGTGTCCCACATTGCCTTCCACACAGGGAGCAAGAAAGAAACCTTTGAAGCTTTCAGAGGGACATCCTACTTGTCTAATTCAGATACTTATATTTAGGCCTAATTGCATATGCAGAAATACACATATATATGTACTTATACTTACATTAGAAGTTTTTCTCACAGTGAGAAATTATTTTCTTCTCATAAGCATGTGGTGATATGTTTGGTATATTATTTAGATTATAAACCAATTTAACTATCAATGTAAAGTTTTCAATGTAACATGATGATTTGAAGACAAAATTGGGTGAGCCGCCTGTTTAGATGACACTCTTGCTATTTTTAGTACCCTGAACTGAAAAATCACAACGAAACCAAACCTATTCTAGGAGAATAGGACTTGTGCTGGATGGGGCCTGGAGGAGGCTTAGGCTGATGATATATGGAGTGGATGCAGCTAGACCCCTCTGGCACTGTTTTCTCAAGGCAGGCTGCACTGCCTGGCCAGGGTTCTCTGCAGCCTGCCCTCCATAGATGATGTGCAAGCAGCTTAGGCACATGGGGTCTCTTTCTTCTGGAGGCCTTAGAGGCATCTTTCTCTCTCCACTGGCAATATAGAGAATTTACGTATTTCATTTAGATTCAAAAGAAATCACAGTGTGGGAGAAAGTTAGTTTCTTAAGCTTGTACACGGATGTCTCAGTAGATGAAGGCTGTGGCAGCAGAGAGATGTATTTTGCTGCAAATTGAGGAAATGAGGAAGTAGTTTTATGCTTGCAAGATCAGCCTTCATTGTCTCCAAACCTATTTATTTTAGTTATTGCTGCATTCTTTCTTTTTTCTCTTTCTCTTTCAACATTATTTCTTTGGTATTTGCACCCAGAATATTTTTCACACATCCATCTGTCTGTCTGTAGATGTTTTTCTCCTATGTCAGTTTGCACCAAGATAGCAGTATTTCACTATTTTTGAAGACTCTCTCTCAGTAGTCACAGGGACCTCTGGCACCGATGTGCCCAGTAGTGAGGTTCACAATGACTCCTGACCATGAGAAATCAGCAGAGGGGATGGGGATTGCAAGCTAAAAACCTGCTGAGGACTTGTTAGCTTTGAGGACTTGTTAGCTTAGGAGCAGCAGCCCTGCTGGTATCCACAGCTTCAGCACTGGCAAAAAATCTGGGAAGCAGAAGCGATTTGAAGAGGGTGAGCAAGATGGCTTTTAGTACAGGCAAGAACAGCATCAGTGGGATGAAGAGCCTTTGAGGACCTGGGTCAGGCAGAAAAGGGTGGGATAGGTGGCAAAGGAAGGAGAGCAAAAGAAAAAACTGATACAGTCAGACCCACATAATAAAGCTTCTGGTAATCTTCACCCCAGAACAGGCTTCAGCACCAGTGAAATTAATCACATTCATGTAATAGCACAATGATTCTTCATATTGTATAATAAATGCTGTCAGATGCGTAAAGTGACCACATTTGCAACTCTTAGGGAGAATTGGATCATTTTCTCAGCACAAAAAAAAGATATACATTGGACAAGAAAATATTATGGAACTTAAATGTATTTATTTTCATTCATTAAGTGCTATTTTATGGGGTTGAACGGATTTCCTGTATAAAAATATTAATCATTGGGAAAACTTTTTTTTTCTCATAAGTACTGTATACCGCTAAAAGTTTCTGCTAACAACATGTGCAAACAAATCCGGCAGTCGCCGTTTTCCTGCTCTCTCAAAGGCAAGTTTCTCCTGACTTTTTCATCTGTCAATATGACTGGCAAGATTGAGTTTCTTCAATAATGCTGTTCTGGTTTATTTAGTTTATTGAAGTTCTAGTGATATGTTCTCACTGAGAACTACAAGTAGTACAGTTTCTGTTGGACAAGTGTCGTATCGGGTTATATTTAATTCTAGAGTAAAAACCTTTAGGACACCTAAGAGTTTGTGCATGCAAGTGGAGTCAGGAATGCAAGAGCAAGGTCCAGCACTATTCAGGTTGTGCAGAACAACAAAAGGCTGGTTTACTATGAGCCTGCCAATACTCTGAATGTCTGAAACGGTCAAATCTTCAACTCAGGTGCAGAAGAAAGCAAATAAATGCCTCTCCTCTGAACTATATGCCCTCTGTCTCTATTATTTAAGCTCCCTCTAGCCAAAGAAACTAAGCTATCCATTTCATAATATTTTAGGCTTTGCCTTGTTAGCTTTGTCATAGCTCTGTTTAATGGCGGTTTGCCATTATTCACATTCTGAAGGATCCTGAAGCACTTCACAAATCATAACACAAACTATTAACTGGGGGTTACTTTGTTAAGCACCCAGAGGCATTTGTCCCTAAGGCTATTCACTGTTCCTTTTTTTCTGTTATGTTTATTTTGACCTCACAGTTGTGGTTTTTTAATTATTATCTTCTGAGTCTCAATATGAAAATGTTTATGCTTGTAGGTTGAAGAAAACATTAGATTGAGATGTACCACTGTAATACTGTATCTTGAAACACTCAGCTGGAATAAAATGTACTTACCTGCTAATATAAACACCAGAAACTAGTTCTCACAATACAATTGTAGGTATTTTTCCCAGGATAGAGATAAGGGAGTAAAAATGTCTAGAAATCTCTACACACATGTTCTTTTTGAACCTGCGGGTTTATCCCATTCCACAGACTGCAGACATTTTCTTGTGTTTCTTTCACCCATTCCTGCAATAATCCACTACTCAAGAACCAAAGGGATAACTTAGCCCTTTTTTTCTTTTTAATAATAAAAATAAAACTTACTTGCTACATTTATGTTATAAAGCAGGTATGAAGCCTTCACAAGTAACATCATCTGCAGTCCTCGGCTGATTTAGAGATTTAAAAGATTTAGATTTTTAAAAGAGATTTAGCTAAATCCCTTTCCTTTCCCCACTTAACAATTACTTAGGGCACAGCAATTTAGGTGTCCATCATACTGCTGTGAATTCTTGGTGCCAGACAGCTAACATTTAGGAGTTACAGCACTGAATATTTCATTGGGGTTTTGATTATTTTTCCTAGAGAAATCTTAGTTTTGTTACAGAATGCTGTGACCAGGAGTCCCATAATTAGTCATCCTGCAGTCATCAGCTTCTCCAATACAAAAATATGACCTAACCAGCCAGAGCCTTTAGTCGTCCATATTGATTCTGTGACCCTGCTGTTCTCTCTGTTACAATTGCATATTGGGCTCTATAACTTCCCTTGGCTGCATGCCAGATCAAGAAAAAGGGTGGTAACTATATTTTATATAGCTCCATGACCTCTCTGAGGCTAACAGCAAATTGCCAGTGCAGCTGTCAGCTGGGTGGTTTGTGTTTGGCTAAAAGCAAATGTCAATAATAATCAGCGTCTGTTGTGGGTCCTACACTGCTGGGCATGTCTTCAAATGTGCAGCACAGTTCTGAGTGAAGCCCTTATTTAGCTGCCTAAATATGGATCAGGAGCTCTCATTTTTTGTTGCTGTGGTTTTGCTGTTCGTATGCGTGAGCAGTGTCGCTTCTCCCTGCTTGTTTCAACCACCTTGGACTAGAGATGACTAACATGTGGCTAAGAGGAAAAGTTCTTTTAAAAGGATTAAGTTTTAATCCACAGTGATTCCCTGTGTCACATGACACCGAGTTACGTTTGAACATTATCTGTCCTTTCGCATAGTCTCAGAGAGGACTTTGAAGAGTGCTAACTGTGCCGCTTATCCTTGAGTTTAACTTTTAAAATCTCATAAAATTTAATGCAGTTTCATCCTAGAAGAAATTATGACATCAGTTAGCCTGACTTCTGGTATAGTGCCTTTCTCTAAAGAGACTTGATCTACTGAGGACTGAAATCTACTTTAGACAAAGGACATGGCACAGAGATAACAGGGGACACCAAAATGCCCACAGTGGCAGGGAACCATTTAGGTCATATCTGCCTAAATGATCCCACGGACAGTCTACACCTGATGGAGAGGACAGGGGAAAAAAAAAAACAAAACATGGTTACTTCCAGACTGAGAACCTACACTCAAGATCAATTTAGAAGAAAACGGCTTATGTCTCCAGAGAGTTTCCTACCGTGCAAGTACATATCCGGTGACTCCCCTTGCACTCCAGCAATAACACACCATCCCCAACATTCACAATCCCAGAAAAGATTTTATATCAATCCCTGGATCATTGCATTTTGAAAAAAATGCCAAGTATAGAGCTTGTCATAAATTACATTGATCTACTCTTAAAATAAGGAACAATTTCTGGAGAAATTCCCTGAATTCCTGTGAATTGCCATTCAATCACAGAAGTCTAGATAAATGCAATATAAATATCTTTAATCTCCATTTCTGGTATCAAGGATGACAACATTACACCTGGTCATAAATGGAAGTAGGTTATTCTTTATACTCAGGCTGATTCCAGTGCTTTAGCAGTATGTTGTGTTCGCTCGCTATTCATTGCCAGGATTTATGGTTATGTAATAGGTTGCTTAGACAAGGATTCCTCTGATATTTTTAGCTAGTTTTTCTTTCTTTTTTTACCTCTCCATTTAGGCCAGAGACTCAGAACTCCTCTAGCATTTAACCTCAGGGTAGACTTTCTCCCCTTATCTTTCTCATTTAGACAAGAACATTTTCCTTCTTTTCTTTCTGTCCTCCTGCCTGTTGAACTGTTACTGTTGATAGGGTATGGACTCAGCAAAACAGGAAGCCTTGTAAATCTCCTGAAGACCCGCTCAGGGCAGAGACCCCTGGCTCATGACAGATATCACTGAAATTCATGGTAAACCGAGCATCTCATTCTTCAAGCCTCCTTTAAAAATCAGTCTACAACTCTCCTAAACATCAAACTATGCTGAGTTCAATCTTTCTGCTCATATAGACTTACTGTAGACTCAGACACGGAGTCATTGACAGCCTACATGAAGACCAGGGAGATTAAAGAGAATGACATGTCCTTTGACACTTATGCATGACCTGTATTTCTCCAGATAGTTTGAGAACCAGCATCCTGCTAATATTTCGTTTACCCTTAGACCTCAAACTTTCTCCCATTTCAGCTTTTTTTAAAAAACAGTCTTGTTAAAACAATTGGTTTGTTTCTTATCTGAGCCTTCAAAATCAGTGTAAAAGATTCAAAATGAAAGCAATAGAAATGTCTGTTGCTGAGTCCCCCTCAGTGTCCACATTCCACCCTCTTTAATACCAAAGGAATTTGTTATGATCTCTGTTATTCCTGAGACCACATAAATTACAGTAATAAGACAGCTAAAATAAAGCATTACCAAATCTTAATCTCTAAAAGTGGTATGAAATATTTTCCAGTAAATAAAAGCAGAAAGAGCTAATGTTCTAGAGCTTTTAGCCTATTTATGTCAAAGACTAAAATAAGCCTACATTTTAAGTTTTGATCAATAATAAAAATGTGTGGTCTAGAAAATAGTCAGCCTAGTAAACGTATACATTGGACTCCAGCTGAAAACATGGACATTTGTTAGTCAAATATTTTGTAGAGGGAGATTCACTCTGCAGTTTGGGGGCTCTGTGTTAACTTCAAAGGAAATGTAGCTATTTCTGGTTGTTATTACAAGAAAACATTCATAGACCTAGACCTCTTTGGAAAGAATGCTAACAATTTCAAATGTCATAGACCAGTATTGACATGAGCTTTGAACAAGGATCAAATCCAGTGTAAAATACAGAGTCAGGAGCTGGATTTTAGCAGTCACAAGAGATTTCTTTGCAAGTGTAAGCATTGAGTAATTCACATTTTTTTGCTTCTCTTTATATATTGTAATTGTGGAAGAATGGGCAAACACCTTTTCATCAGTCAGAAAGAGGAGGAGGATTTGGTTCATGACGAGGGTTTTGTACAACTTTGAAAATTCTTTTTTAGTTGTGTAGGACACAGGAACACAGAATAGATGATGTTTAAACCCTGAATGTTTGTGAGAGAGAAAAGGCACAATTTTCTCATCTTTTCACTTCGTATTCGCAAGTAAAAGTATCACTCACAATTTTCCTTAGGACGCATTTCCTAATGTCCCTGCTAGCACAGTTAGTCATAAGTGATGAGGAAGAGGAGGACAGTGGGTGATCTCCCCCCCAAAAGTCATTATGTCCACTGCAGAGGTGCTGATGACCACAATCCCAGAGAAAGTCCTATAGGAGGGACCGTGCTGCTTTATGCAGAGGAAGATATTGACAGTCAGGCTTTACAGCCTTTAGGACACTTTTGGTTGAATACAATGGGTGGCTTTGACAATCTCTGGGCCAAAGTGGTCCTGAGCAGCACCAGTGTTGCACTAAACCTTCTAATGCTAGAAAAAAAATCCCCAGTCCTATGCCTGATTACTTTTTTCTGGTCTAAGTTCAGGACATAGCTGAAATCTGTAGCTACATACATCATATAGTGCACATGATGGGAGCCTCTTAACCCTGAGAGCCAGCCGAGAGGGCAGCACAGGGTTGTGCATCTGCCTCTGCTGGGGCAATTTGAATTTCACAAACACCATTTAGACAGGAGTGAAGTGATACCCCTTGTTTCCTCCCCCACCAACCCCTGTTCTCTCGCCCACCCATCAGGCATCTGAAAAACCCCTGGGCAGCTCCTGGCTGAAAACAGGGCAAACAGGGCAAGGGGGAATCCAGGAAATCCAACAAGCCAATGAAGTAACCATGAAACTATGCTAAACCTCATCTTAAAAATTAAATTAAATTTTAAAATGTAAATTAAAAATTATATAAAAATTATATATGAGCTGTAGCTGAACATTACACTTCTGTGTTCTCATCGGGTGTCCAGGCACACTAACATTGGCTTTGTCCTTATATACTGATAGTGAACCTCAGCACTCAATTCACCTGCCCAGTTGTCATTTTGTCATTGGGATTTGAGATGATCCAGGGCACCCAAGTCACCTGCACAGGCTAGGAGACATGGGGCATGGGGACACTCATGCCCTTCGGGAACCAAAGGGGCTCGTGGTGGTCAGATATCACAGATGTTGTTACACACCTATATGCGGGCAACTGAATTGAACACTGATTGTCACTGGTTTAGATACATTAGAAAATTAAAATTATTTTTATTTTTAAGAATATATTTTCAAAATATTTTTAAGTGGTGCACTGAGAGTCTTGGAGGCCTTGTCTGAGGTCAGCAATGAGCCGAAAATCTTAGTGTAACCAAGTCCTTCTCTTGTCCCCTGCAGTCACTTGCCAATCTTTGCTGCCTTGCCAGATTTTGATCTTTTTGTCATTTGTTCTTGGCTCAGCAGTTGAAGATTAGTTTAGCAACAAATGAAAGAGGAGTAAAATGCAGATGCTAAATAAAGTAACATATGTTAATGGGCATCCTACAATTTCTTCCACTTTAGCCAAAATTGTCT
Source organism: Tringa solitaria (assembly GCA_026413425.1). Classification (NCBI taxonomy): domain Eukaryota; kingdom Metazoa; phylum Chordata; class Aves; order Charadriiformes; family Scolopacidae; genus Tringa; species Tringa solitaria. The sequence continues at coordinate 10,396,729 of JAOXJM010000012.1, forward strand.
CTAAGGGTGAATGAAAGAAAGAGGATGGAAAACAGATGTTTCTACTGTCTGTAGCAATTCATTGTAAATTGGCCTGACACTTCCCCCAAAGAGTTTGTCAAGAACATTTGATTCAGTAAATCAGTCCCAGACCCAGATTTGAAGCACTAGTATCTTAGTCAAAGTGATCAACCACTTGGATCCAGCAGGGAAAAAAAAAACAAAAACAGCCAATCAGAGAAAAAACTTCATCTTGACATAAACACATTTCTTTTGCCACAGGCAAAGAATTAAAATACTGAAGTAATCCTGTAGGGAAGCTACACCTCACATTAATAGCCCTGGGAGCTGGCTATAGACCTCCGTGAATCAAGTTGAAACTTCAAGCAGAGGTGAAAAGAAAATAAAAAATTGATTAATTCTAGAACATGTCCCCTTGTAGAATAAAACTGTACCATTTGGGAGGAGCTGTCATCTCAGTTCAGATACAGCAGAAGACAGGAAAAACAGATGCTACAAGTCAGTTTTGGGGCATGTGCTGAATTAAATGAGAAAATGAAAGGGAAAAACCTTCACCTGAACAATCTCAGCTAAATTTTAACTAAAGATTAGATTTAAAACTGTATTTTAGTCGTTAGAATTGGGCTTGACTGGAGTTGCAGAAGTCTTATAATGAGATAAAAGTAAGCTCTAGTGTTAGATCTGAAACACAAATCAAGGCATAAAATAGAAGAAAATTATTTTAATGCAAACAATTATTTTAATGCATAGCACTGAAGAAATACAGAAACACTACTTCAGCTTGTCAGAAAAACAAATTGGAATAACATTCACACTTCCCATAAGGAGAAGCTAAATAAATACACTCAAAAGAAAACTAAGAATCCTATGTCCTCCTTTTGAAGCATGAGGAAAAAGTAAAACAACGAAAGAAAGGATAATAGAGAAAACAGCATGCAGAGAAAAATATTAAAGAAGTGAGTTATAAACACTATTGCCAGAATGTTGCATAATGATCACTTTTATGAACAAACTGAACTGGAAATGTTGCCTTCTTGCTTTCCAAGAAACTTCCAACAAGTCAGGAATGTGACATGATTAAAAAGGAGGACAGTTTTCTCCCTCCAAAGCAGTGAGTATTGGGCACTTTATGTACTCTTTGAGAAGTACACATGCTCTTCTAGCTTTTCAATATGCCTCATGTTCTGTCCATTTTCTGTCAGCTCTGAGGAATTGAGCAACACACTTCAAGGAGGATGGAACTTCAGAGTCCATAAAATTCAGAATTCTAGAGAGATAAATAATATATCAAACTGGAATTATATTTATTTTTCAAAAAAAATCTGGGAAATTTCAGTTACATTTTATTTTCCTGGATTTTCCTGATCTCATTTTCTTTCTGAGATAAGAGTGAAAAGAGGGACTCCATAGTGAGTAGAAGCAGAGGTTGTTCCACCTATAAATAGTCAGTAGTGCAGATCAGTGTTTTTCATGCCCTGATGTACAACCACTGTGGGAGCAATAAGAAAAATATAAAAATTAGGGTTTGCTACCAAAAGCTTGCAACAACCAGTCCCCAGTCAAAGAGAGAATACTTTATGGTTGATTGTGCATCTGCAAACATATGTTCTCCTGTGCAGTCGTCCCCTGCCACCCACCAAAGTGGGCAGCTGCATTCCACTCCTTTAGCAGCAAGATGCCCCAGTCTGTACCATGTCCTGCATGAAGTCTCAGCATCTCATGGCAGGAAGCAACTGAGAGCAAGCTGCAATCATGCCAGGACAGTTTAGTCCTGGGGTCCTATTCCCTGGTCCTGCTTAGTTTGCTAGTAGAGAGGCAACTAGCAAGGCTAACAAGTAGCCATTACATTTTTAACATGGTTTTGTCTCTCCTAGGTAAGGTGCAGGCACAGTTCAGGGGACAGGAAAGACCAAGGACTGGT